>CM076611.1:1781892-1833459 GCA_038502775.1 Hippodamia convergens | reverse complement strand
GACCGGATATACTGGTATGAGAAGAGTCTTCCGGGCTTATTGGCCGTGGTTCTATTAGGAATAATTTCACCTAACGTTTCGCCTACAACTTCGGTAGGCATCTTCAGAGGATTCTCGATCTAAGGTTGTTACCTCGAACGCTGAATTTCTGACACTGGCGCGTTCGAACCGGAAACGTCATCTGCGCGCCAGTTTATTGGCGGGAAAAAGTGGCGCGTCTACGTGCGCGATGCTGATTGGCCCATCGCTCCCGCTTCGTGTCGGCTTGATCTTTGTTTTTTTCTAAGGTCGGTAACCAGGCGCTATGCAAGAAAGGGGTCTCCTCTTTTCTATTTATGTTATTTTGTGTTTATAAATTTCAATTGCTTCCATGTTCAGCTGGATAGTCACTTCTAATATTGGAAATAATCTCCGCTTTTGAGAAATCTATGTTGTGTCCATCTATTAGCGCATGTTCTGCTAGTGCGGATTTTTCTGTCTGATTCAGTCGACAGCACCGTTCGTGTTCCTTAATTCTTGTGTTAATACTTCGCTTTGTTGTGCCAATATAGACTTTGCCGCAGTCACAAGGTATTCTGTAATACCCAGCTTGTGAAAGTGGGTCAACTTTGTCTTTGGTTGTTTTGATCATTTGCCCAAGTTTTTGTGTCGGCTTATAAATGGTCTCGATGTTGTGCCTTTTCAGTATTTTTCCAATTCTATCTGTGACCTTGGGATGTATGGTAAGATGCTCTCCCGTTAGGTGTGATTTGTGATGTGTTATCATCACGGGTGAAGTTTTTGTTCTTATTGCCCTCTGAATTTCTTTGGTATTATAGCCATTGGCGATGAATGCATTCTGTAAATGTTCAAGTTCATCCTCCAGAAATTCCGGCTCGCATAATCGTCGGGCTCTTTCTACGAGTGTTTTGATAACTCCTCGTTTCTGTTTGGGGTGATGATTAGACTCCTTATGTAGATATCTGTCAGTGTGGGTTGGTTTTCTATAAACCCTGTGTCCTAGTTTCCATTAGGCTTTCTAGTTACCAAGACGTCTAGAAATGGTAGTGCACCATCCTTTTCAACTTCCATTGTGAATTGAATATTTGGGGTGCCTACTGTTGAGATGGGTTAAGAAAGCTTGCAATTCTTCATCTCCGTGACCCCAAATGACGAAAGTATCGTCTACATAACGTAGGCCACGTAGATGGTTTCTTCGATGTCGATTCGATGGCACTTTGTTCGAATATTTTTCCATGAAGAAATTCGCAATTGCAGGACTTAGAGGGGTTTCCCATGGCGACACCGTCTATTTGTTCATAGAACTCGCCTTTCCCACTGAAAATAGCTGGATGTTAGGCAAAGTTCAAAGAGCTTTGCTATGTCATTCGGGAATATCTCCGAAACGTAGTTTTAGCGATTCTCTGATGGGAACTAATGTGAACAGAGACACAACATCAAAACTAACGAGTCGGTCATTTGGTCCCAACTGGATGTTCTGCAGCTTTTCTACAAAGTGAGTAGAGTCCTTGACAAAGGTTTCCGTGTTTCCCACATAAGGTCTCAACATCGTCGTTAAGACTTTGGCTAAATCGTATGTTGGCGAGTCAATGGTACTAACAATTGGTCTCAATGGGACATTTATCCTTGTGAATTTTCGAAGTCCGTATATGCGCGGAGCCCTTGCTTCACTTTTACAGATTCTCTTTTTAGTTTCTTCATCTAGAGAAGAAACTTTTATGAGAGCCTTTGCTTGTTTGATTTTTGGATGAGGTAGGATCTCTTCGAGTTGAGTTTTATTTTTTTGTTTTGAAGGCTCTAACAACTCCACATTTTGAAATCATAGTCTGACGAATTCATTACTACCGTTGCGTTTCCTTTATCAGCTGGAGGATCACAATGGATGTGTCCTCATTGAGATTCTTTATGGCTTTGTATTCCTTGAAATTTATTATTACTTTTTGATGGTTTAAGCCTTCCTGATAATTCTGGAGGCTTCAGTCCTCACTTCCTCAGCTGTAGCCTCAGGCAAAGACCGAATTGCTGCCTCAACATTAGCTACTATATTCTCCACCGGAATTTGTTTTGTTCGAATGGAGAAATTGTTTCCTTTTTCAAGGACAGATTTCTCCTCCTGTGTTAATGTCCTCTTGGACAAGTTAATCACAGTTTCTTTTCTGTTCGGAACTGAAGGAACAGATGATTCCTGCAAGCGCGAGAATTTATTTTTGAGGCGTTTAGTATTACTGAACATTCGACCCTCCATGGATTTCTGGGTTATGTTACTGATAGAGGTCCAGTCTGCTGGTGTTAAGGTCATTATTAGATTATTTTCTAAAAGCCTGATATCGACGAGAATATCAGGCTTTTAGAAAATAATCTAATAATGACCTTAACACCAGCAGACTGGACCTCTATCAGTAACATAACCCAGAAATCCATGGAGGGTCGAATGTTCAGTAATACTAAACGCCTCAAAAATAAATTCTCGCGCTTGCAGGAATCATCTGTTCCTTCAGTTCCGAACAGAAAAGAAACTGTGATTAACTTGTCCAAGAGGACATTAACACAGGAGGAGAAATCTGTCCTTGAAAAAGGAAACAATTTCTCCATTCGAACAAAACAAATTCCGGTGGAGAATATAGTAGCTAATGTTTGAGGCAGCAATTCGGTCTTTGCCTGAGGCTACAGCTGAGGAAGTGAGGACTGAAGCCTCCAGAATTATCAGGAAGGCTAAACCATCAAAAAGTAATATAAATTTCAAGGAATACAAAGCCATAAAGAATCTCAATGAGGACACATCCATTGTGATCCTTCCAGCTGATAAAGGAAACGCAACGGTAGTAATGAATTCGTCAGACTATGATTTCAAAATGAGGGAGTTGTTAGAGCCTTCAAACTACACTAAACTCAGAAGAGATCCTACCTCATCCAAAATCAAACAAGCAAAGGCTCTCATAAAAGTTTCTTCTCTAGATGAAGAAACTAAAAAGAGAATCTGTAAAAGTGAAGCAAGGGCTCCGCGCATATACGGACTTCCGAAAATTCACAAGGATAATGTCCCATTGAGACCAATTGTTAGTACCATTGACTCGCCAACATACGATTTAGCCAAAGTCTTAACGACGATGTTGAGACCTTATGTGGGAAACACGGAAACCTTTGTCAAGGACTCTACTCACTTTGTAGAAAAGCTGCAGAACATCCAGTTGGGACCAAATGACCGACTCGTTAGTTTTGATGTTGTGTCTCTGTTCACATTAGTTCCCATCAGAGAATCGCTAAACTACGTTTCGGAGATATTCCGAATGACATAGCAAAGCTCTTTGAACTTGCCTAACATCCAGCTATTTCAGTGGAAAGGCGAGTTCTATGAACAAATAGACGGTGTCGCCATGGGAAACCCTCTAAGTCCTGCAATTGCGAATTTCTTCATGGAAAAATTCGAACAAAGTGCCATCGAATCGACATCGAAGAAACCATCTACGTGGCTACGTTATGTAGACGATACTTTCGTCATTTGGGGTCACGGAGATGAAGAATTGCAAGCTTTCTTAACCCATCTCAACAGTAGGCACCCAAATATTCAATTCACAATGGAAGTTGAAAAGGATGGTGCACTACCATTTCTAGACGTCTTGGTAACTAGAAAGCCTAATGGGAAACTAGGACACAGGGTTTATAGAAAACCAACCCACACTGACAGATATCTACATAAGGAGTCTAATCATCACCCCAAACAGAAACGAGGAGTTATCAAAACACTCGTAGAAAGAGCCCGACGATTATGCGAGCCGGAATTTCTGGAGGATGAACTTGAACATTTACAGAATGCATTCATCGCCAATGGCTATAATACCAAAGAAATTCAGAGGGCAATAAGAACAAAAACTTCCACCCGTGATGATAACACATCACAAATCACACCTAACGGGAGAGCCATCTTACCATACATCCCCAAGGTCACAGATAGAATTGGAAAAATACTGAAAAGGCACAACATCGAGACCATTTATAAGCCGACACAAAAACTTGGGCAAATGATCAAAACAACCAAAGACAAAGTTGACCCACTTTCACAAGCTGGTATTTACAGAATACCTTGTGACTGCGGCAAAGTCTATATTGGCACAACAAAGCGAAGTATTAACACAAGAATTAAGGAACACGAACGGTGCTGTCGACTGAATCAGACAGAAAAATCCGCACTAGCAGAACATGCGCTAATAGATGGACACAACATAGATTTCTCAAAAGCGGAGATTATTTCCAATATTAGAAGTTACTATCCCAGGCTGAACATGGAAGCAATTGAAATTTATAAACACAAAAATAACATAAATAGAAAAGAGGAGACCCTTTCTTGCATAGCGCCTGGTTACCGACCTTAGAAAAAACAAAGATCAAGCCGACACGAAGCGGGAGCGATGGGCCAATCAGCATCGCGCACGTAGACGCGCCACTTTTTCCCGCCATAAACTGGCGCGCAGATGACGTTTCCGGTTCGAACGCGCCAGTGTCAGAAATTCAGCGTTCGAGGTACAACCTTAGATCGAGAATCCTCTGAAGATGCCTACCGAAGTTGTAGGCGAAACGTTAGGTGAAATTATTCCTATAGACCACGGCCAATAAGCCCGGAAGACTCTTCTCGAAGCATAATTTTTCTGTCAGAAAAAGTTAGACTTCCCCTTCATTTTCATATTTCAAATAACTAATTCATTTACATTCTCAAATCTCTAATTTAATTACATAGTCTGTTCTCATTTTCAATTTAACCCTCAACTGCCGTTGTGGGGTCTACAAGACCCCATCACCTTATAATCCTCTCTAAATTATGCATTTTCAGAGTTTATACTTTGCCGCGCCATCTAGCTTCAAGTTAGGTTATCCATGAGCACTCGATAAATGCAGGCTCGTCCTGAATTATTTTTTGATCGGGATATCGAGTGTTAAAGTTGTGTTGGGGTCTGTGTGGCACCACAACAGTATTGGTGTTTTATTTTCGTGATGGCGAGTACTTCTGGAACTGTGCGTTACAGTAATAATAATTTTGAAAAACAGAAAGATTTTTGCAAAACATAGGCAAGACAACTTGCAGGAGCCTTATCTCAATATGAGACTACAATTCCTGATTGCCTAGAGAGATTCGCCTATCTATTGGAATATAACTTCATAAACCTTTACCAATAGAAGAGATCGAAAATGTGAATCTACAGAACGAGAAACGAAAGAGATGTGGAATTTGTGATAGGAAGTATGATGAGAAGAAGAAAATGTTATGCAGCAGATGTACTCTACCAATATTTGGTGACTGTAGGTCATAAGTCTGCCAGAATTTCATTTGAAATCCCAAATTTCGGTGCTTGCAGTTTCATGGAAAATATCTCATTTTTGTAATTTTTTGTTTACATTCTTTGATTTGATATTCGAATAAACCATAAAAACCTTAAATAAATGCATTTTTCTTTCCTTTTATTACTTATTTAACCAATTTTCATTTCGGTTAACAAAAGTCCGGACTATCTCATTAGAAATTTATTACCTGGTTTTTTTCGATATTGAAATCAAAATTATGAAGATAAGCATATATAATTTGAAGATCATAGTTAACCACTACCGAATAAAAGAAAATATTCAAATATAGCTTGAATATCATCCCCGAAACAACCCGTTGAACATTGGGGTCAATCAGACCCCACCCCACCAATAACGTCACAAAATTGACAACGCCAGTTGAGGGTTAAATATTTGATTTTCAGTATTTCATTCGATAATTCAGAAATCAACTGTTAAGATGAAAAAGTATCAGGATGTGTTGTGTTGTTGTCTTCCACAGTAGAGCCTGGGCACAGCTTAATAAACACACAGCTATGAAACTCAGCCGTTCGGAGTAGGCAGTCGGGTGTGACCTTGAAGAAGCCATTCGAGGGTAAAAGTCAGGGTAGGATTATTAAAAATATTTTCAGGGAGACTGACAGGAGCGTACTTCATGAATTTACAGACACAATTATCATTATTTATCATTTTTATTAATACAATTTTAAAATAATACTACATATTGTATGAAATAATTAATTTGTTTTTTACATATTTCTGGTCTCTAAAACGCTTGAAACTTCACAAGTTATAAACTTCACTGTCATCAACCTGGAATGGTACACAGAAGTCTTCTTCAATGAAGAGGGAGTTGTGAATATGAGGCAGTTTTAGTGCTTTTGAAAACCTATATAAATCTTCTTTCCCGAATTGAAAATTGAATTTACCCTCCTTTTTTGAAAATTCATTGAAATTGAAATAAAAGTGTCATTAATATTTTCATTGGAATCTCGAAAAACATTTTTTAAAATTGCAGTTTATAATAGAAACTGCGGGTGGTTTCATCACAACCACAATCATACTTTCAATAACAACTTTCATTTTTTTTCTAATGAAATGAAACACCAATGAGATTAAAGTCAGACCAAGTACTTGAGACTTGTTACTACTAAAATAAAACTCCAAAATTTAAATTTATCGAAAGAATGGAGGAAGATGGTCTTCCTTTTTCGTGTGCACACAGAACATTCTTTTCTTTGCGTATAATTTGGTAAATTCATGAGGAATTCGAATGAAATTCTCGCGAAAACAAATTGCGATCGAAAGTATAAGAATTTCCAAAGATTTCAGTGCGAAAAAATAAAATTCATGAAATGTGCAGGAATTTTCAGAAGGGAATGTTCAATACTACATATCATGTCGATATTAATTTCATTGTTTTAGTTCAGATGTGAAGAAAAATATATGTTTCAATGGATCAGAGGTCACCAGTCAACACAACATAAAATAGTTGACTACGCCTATGAGTTTATGAATTCGGAGGCATTGTCATCCCGACCGGCGCCATTGTATTGATAGGTTTTTACCCCAAAAGTGGGGGATGCGCGAGAATCTGCGTTAACTACCCCCACCACACGGAGTTTCCTAGCTGTGTGTCTATTAAGCTGTGGCCTGGGTTTCTCTAATTCTCTGTCCATGCTGTACCTTGTAGAACAAAATCGTGCGGAATATCTCATCACATAGATTTCATAGTTATAATTCATTATTATATATTGCTACTTGGAACTCTCCTGTCACAGATTATCTATTATCTGTCAATTTTGTGATGGAGAAATCAGTTCCACCAACCAACATTTTTCAATGCAAAAATCACTCAACAAGATATATATAAATATTCGATTAATTTCAAAAAAAATTCTGTGAATTAATAATAATAACGTATAATAACCGTACAGAAGGCTCATTCTAACACTCGTTCATTTAAGAGAGTTTCAATGCCTTCTGCACTTGTACAGTATCGTGGTTATTTTTGCACCAATCAGCTATGTGGATAGGCACCAGTCATTTCATTTAGCAAAGTGCAAATGATAAAGTTTGAACAAATAACATTCTAATCTTCAAAGTATCCCAGGATAGTTTTCCAAAGGTTTCACAGAAACACAAATGATACAAGGAATAATATTCCACCTATATCAATGAATGTCCCAATATCCTGGTATTTCCCAAAAATAGCAATATGAAATGAATTGACACTATTTCATTACTCACCTTTTAATCATATGATCATAAATGAAGCTTGGCATAATTGTAATTGTAACTGTTCTTTCACACTGATCGATTATTTTTGATAGTTCTTTGTCTTTCAGACCAATAACATTTTGTCCATCTATTTCCAACAGTTGATGGTTAATCAAGACACCATTTTTTGCAGCAGAAGAATCCTTTACTAAGGTAATGATTTTTCCATTCTTGAATTGAAATCCCAACAGACCAGCACTATTTTTATGTAATGTTATTGTCCGTTCGAAGGGACGATCACGTACTACTACAGAAATACCATTCACCGGACTCTTTTTCAAGAGATCATGAACCTTAAGAAAATTTCAATACAATCCTTTGGTGATTGAATACATTTCACAAGAAATTACCTTTTCCATAGTGAAACCAGCTACACTAGTGCCATTTATTTCAAGAATCTGGTCGCCAAAATCTCAATCCAGCTAGAGCAGCAGGTGATTTATCTATAACTAGAGTGACAAATATTCCATTGTCTACTGCTTTAACTCGAAGCCCAACTTTATTATCTTTATCCTTGCATAAAACAAGCTGACGAATTCCATGAGTTACTTGAGCTTTCTGAAGTCCCAATACTTGACCGGAAAGAGGGGCAATAAAATTATTATAATTACTTCCAGGAGAAGAATTAATGCCCCTATAACAAAAATTTCTCTGTGATTCATTGAAAATATGACAATCGACAACTCGTAGCATTATCCAAGAAAATACAGTATAGACTCCATAATGTGGACTAATTAAAACCTGCATGATCTGAATATATCAAAATATCCCTGTAAATCTGTAAATTCTTTCATTCATCATGGTAAAATTTTGTATCAGGATTGATAAAGTTTGGCCCTGTTATGACAAGAGGCTATGTCATTTAAAAATAGGATCTATACTGGTAGATTGTTTTTGCTCAACAATTTTTAACATGCTTTAAAAAATTAATTTTGCAACCATCCACTGCACAATGTAAAATGTTAACCAGCCACGAGGTAGAGAAAACTAAGTTGTGGATATTGTATACTCATTTTTGATATCTGAATTGATGAACTACCAACTCCCTTTTTTGCTGTGAATTGTTAATTTGATATTTTTTTTATAATATTTTCATTTATCAAAATAAATAAATAAGTTCTAAGTAGTTGCAGCAATGAAAGAACATGAAGATCAATATTAATTGAGGAGGCCAGCGAAAGGGGTTCAGGCATGTTTTACTAGATGGCACACTTCTGTAGTACTATTCAGATGTGCATTCTTGCATGGCATCAAGTACCGCCACCTTGATGTCCTTGCATGGCATCAAGTACTGGCCTCTTTGATGTCCTGATATGGCACTAATGAGCGGGTAAAGATGGCTTAGATGAGAAGTTCTCATCTTCAATATTTCATAACTTTGTATTTGGTAACATTAACAAAGTCTGTGGTCTACCATAATGAACGGTTTGATAATTTACCGAATGATTACCAACATCTAGATAAAATGAGAACTACAAAAAATAATTTTTTTTTCTGATAGAATGAAGTGATAGTAGTATCTGTCCCAAACTTTCCAGGAGACTTTTATTGCTGGGCAGTGGCGTAACTTACACCCCCGCTGACCCCGCGGTGCGGGGGGGCCCAGGCGTTGGGGGGGGCCCGGACGTTATGGGGGCCTGGTCTTCGAGAGAAAATTCAAATCAGATCTCTGTACTGCTTTAATGTTATTTTTAATATAACCGTTACTGTAGCAAAGGCAGAGCGATCCTTTTGAAAGTTAAAGTTGATAAAGAATTATTTGAGGAGTAAAATGACCCAAAAAAGACTTAGCGGCCCAGTTTGTTGAGAATTGAGAATGAACGAGCCGGGATTATGGACCTTCACGAAGTAATAAATATATTTGCAACAAAGAAATCAACCACTCAAGTTATTTACCCATTTACTTCAAGTAACACAGTATTTTCTGGGATTGATAACTATATTTGAAATGAAGATGCAATTATGTATATTATTTGCTACAAATTTCGAATGATATTTCAATAAATAAAGTATAGAAAGTATTAACGAAATTGATTCCTCCCACAACACTTGGTGAAACATCTTTGGTCAATTGAAAAATAAAAGAACACAAGACTATGTTCACAATATCTATTGTGAACGTAGAAAGTATTATTTCAAGTAATATTTCGGAGTTATTTTGATGGTGTTACACCTAAACCACATACTTTTCTTAAATAAAGTTTTTTTTCAATAAATACGCATGCTCGTACGAGGGGGCCCGAAAACTAATTCTGCGGGGGGGCCCGAAAACTAATTCTGCGGGGGGGCCCGGTCGAAATTCGTTACGCTACTGTTGCTGGGGTGTCTTATAAAAAACAAAGGTTTGGCTAAGATAAATCTTCGAAAAAATAATAATAATTTAAATAAATGCATCATGGAGAAAGTTGAAAATAATATAGAGAACAACACTTTTCCCTTACCAAACACAGACAAGCTAAATTGAATAATTCCAAATACAATTGCCATGGATGTACCATAAATAATGATTTGCTCATCATTGTATCTTTATTCACCTAATAGGATTTGTATTATATATATAACATCTCTATAACTCACATTAATAATAACTGTCCCAAAATGCATGTTGACTTTATGAAAATCCTCTTATACGCATCTCAGAACAACTTATAAATATTGCTTCTCTCGCAATTAAATAAAAGTTCAGCATGATAGGAATTTGATTTACAAAGACTGGGTAAAAACTTGCATCCCATAGTCAATTATTTCAATATGAATAAAATATGATGGAAGTGAATTTTATATCTATTTAGAAATATATTAACAATTTTACCTGATATTCTGATGGGGCCAACTGACTGTGTTCTGGCATATTATGTGCAATGAGTTGGGGTGTTAAATCTAGACCCATAAAATCTTTCAGTGCTGGATAAACATTGGAAAGAGGAAACGAAGATGAAGAATTCACCACGCTAGTAGCACTCTGTATTTTTGCATCTCCAGAGTTATCAGATGACTGTACAAAATTTTCTTGTGCTTTCAGGAGTTGATCGATTTTCATATCTTCTAAGCTTGGGTAAAGAGCCATTTTGAGCTAAAAATCAAACGCAAGAATAAAATATTAATGAAAGGGTTGTGAGATCGATTTAAAGTACCTACTTTGAAAGGGATCTCAATAGAAAGTATCAAATTCTGTAACGTAGGTATAATACCGATAGAAGATGTAAATTGAAAAAACCAAAAAAACAAAATTATCTGTAGTGTAAAAGAACGAATTTTTGTAATGTGAGCAATAATTTTGTTTATCACTTAAATCAATCACAGAATATTACTATTCTGTGAACAGTGACAGTAAATCTGAAGATAGACAACAACTCATAAAATACTTGACAATTAAAATTGTTTTTCTGTAGTTTCAATTATTGACAACCGGATGTCAATAATTTTTTTAGGTTATTCTTGCTTCAGAACATAGAATATTTATTAAAAATGGGAAAAATTACTTTTATTCCCAAATATAACTTAGGAATGAAAATATGCTATCAGAAAATGTTCCATCAAATTCGTTAAAAAAATTGAGAAGAATATGAAAATCCTAAAGCAATAATTAGTTTCCACAACGTTGAAAAACCCAAAGAATATTAATGAAGAGTTCTGTGTTAGCACGCGTCATACAATTACAATACAAATGGCGGATGTTGTATGTGTATAGCGCCAAGTAGTTCGAAAAAAATTTTCAATTAAAATTAAAGAAATTTTACTGACCCAAGTATTGCCTTATAGGAAATTATCAGGAAAACATCGTGAGTGCTTGCATATATCACGATGGCATCTGATGAAGAGGGTGGAAGAATCTTTTGCCGGTAAGCCTTGGTGCTATAATACAAAACTGCTTTGTTTTTGAAGTAATAACTCGTTATCTAAATTACCGACTGAATATATTAAGAAGTTAAATAAATTTCAAGAATTTTAAACTCAATCTATCTGAAATTATACTTTCGTTTTCGGTAGGCCTTTTCTCATTTGAATTATGTATAATTAATTGATGATAACTTCCGTCTGCGGCTATATTATAAATCTTGTTCCACTTAACTGTTTTTCATTCTCAAACATGGTTACTTTTAATTTTCACAAATATTCTTAAGGAGAATTTGATATTTTTAATTTTTAGGAGAAGAAGATGCTGGTGAAGACGGTTCTGGAAATCAGATAGAAAATGAGCCAGAATCTGAAGATGGAGCTCCTAAAGAAGTGGTAAGTTGTATATATATACATCTTGTAATACCATTGTTGTTGTCAAATACTTTTGGGCTTTTAATAGTATTCCATTTCTTTCAGGAAGAAGACGATGATTATGAACCAGATGACAGTCGTAAACGTAAGAAAGGAAAGAAACGAAAAGCTCGTGGAGAAGATAAGAAAGGCAAAAAAAAGAAGAAAAAGAAGAAAAACGATAGTGGTGATGTGAGTTGACCTCTAATAAATTAACAAGGCGTAGGTTCAATTTCAATTTTAATTTTTTGTAGGAAAGTGATTATGGTGTAGACGAAGAGAATGGTGGTGACTCCGATTATGGATCAAGTAGAAGGAGCAGAAAGTCTAGGGATCCACGAAGCATAGTGTACCTACAACACCTGTTCAAGAGAGTAATTCTGCAGCTGGAGGTAATTTTAAGGCATTATATTGGATTCGAAGCAGTAATTATGTGTTATTTTCAGGAATGCCCACCATTGATGAAGTCTGTTCAACATTTGGTTTAACTGATGTGAACTTGGAATATTCAGAAACAGATTTCCAGAATTTGACCACATATAAACTTTTTCAACAACATGTCAGACCGTTGCTTGCTAAGGAAAATCCAAAAGTAAATCTTACAAAGAAGAAATTGGTGATAACTTTTAATACCTTATCTTTTTTCTCTCTAGGTTCCTATGTCAAAACTAATGATGTTAGTTGCTGCAAAATGGAGAGAATTCTCAAATGTGAATCCTCATCTGCAGCAAGAACAAGCTGCTGCTAGTACTTCGGAACCAGAATACACCAAACCCACTAGACCAAGAACGTCTACAGCTAAGGTATGTTGAAAGTGTAACTTAAAGCAAATTGAGATTGTTCAATATCTTGAACAAATATCTAAAAGCAATTTACAAAAACCGATTGATAGTTTGAGGTTCAATTTAGTCAACAAATGCGTTTTTTTTTCATTATTTTCATGTCGATTGATAATTGATTTAATATTGATTAAAATGCTAATACTTTATATATAGTAATTTGTCTTGATTATAGACTAGCAAGAGAAAAAAATCATTGCACTGAAAGTATACATTGGCATCATTATTTCAAGAAAAAAATTATTTGTTGTTGACTTGAGTAAGATTCTTAAAGTTGCGAAATTTAATACATGTTCGTTAGCACCAAACCTAATAAAATTGCATAAATGATGACCTTTAATGTCTAATATTTATAGATGGAAGAATATGATGATGAAGATGAAGAAGAGGATGATGAGGACAGTAAGAAGAGGAAAAGAAGCTCCAGAGGAAGGAAGACCGGGAAAAAGGCTTCTAAAGTACCCACTCTAAAAATAAAACTGGGCAAAAGAAAAAGAGGAAGTTCTGTAAGTAATAATTTAAATGATCCTGAGGTTATTCAAATAGTTATTCATAGTGAACAAATTCTGAAATGTTCACTCCAAGGAATTTAATGAAAACCTATGACAATTATTTTTTTGGAAGGTTATTACTTCTACCTACAAGGCTTATGTCATCTGCATAATGTGGAACAGAGACTTGTTTGTTGCTCAAACCAACATCCAGGTCATTTATTAAAATGATAAAAATTATGGGGCCCAATAGTGAACTTTGTGGTACTCTGAGATCTGTTGGTACTGCTTTTCAGAAAACCTCCTCCATCACTTAAAAGTACTTTTTCATCCCTGAATTGCAAATAAGACTCATCAAACCTTTATTCATAACTCCACATTAATGCAATATGAACTCATGAACCAAATCCTCAAGTCCATCTATTATTTTTGTATTGAACTATATATCCCAATAATTTAAAAAAATTGGAATATTCATGGAAGATTTTGTTGGGATTGTATCCTAAGAAAAAAAAATCATTATCTCAGAAAATGACTACTTAATTTGGTGAAAAGTGGGAAAGTTCAAAAGATTCTCTTTCCACTATTCGCTGCTGATATACCATTCTCTATGCAAAAATTAAATGAGTTATTTCAAGAATTGATCATTTGTAATTTCTGAATATTACAATCACTAAGAGACAAGATAGTTGATATCTCCCTTGTTTTGTTTGACCATGATGCAACTGGAAAAGAGATAATTTTTTTAAAATATTTTTGAAGCTTTGCCGAAAAGTTATACTGAAAATTCATTTTCAAGCAGCTGCATTTCTACAACAAATGACTTGAAAAAGTTACGAGATAATTTTTGAGAACTACACAAATGCTGTTGTTCTGTATATTAAAACTATTGGGATGACCTGGATATCCAATACAAAAACTGGAATATAATAAAGCACATTGGAGAGAAAGACCTCAGAGCTAGAGGAGGAAGTTTAATAAAATGTCACCCAAGCCTTAAAATGGGCAAGGAAAACCCTCCCTCGATAAACAACAAAAAAAACGAAACTCTTCACTTCACACTCCCCTTCAAGAACGATAAAATTCACGTTTTTCTGGTATATATACATCCCTGGTCTAAAATAGAGGAGTCAATTTTCATAAAAGCTGCACAATATAAATATTCACTGATTATTGGAGACTTCAATGTGAACAAGACAAAAAATAAGCAAATAAACGAATTCCTTAAAAACAATCACTTCGAAAAAAGTACTGACACCTCCAACATTCTTGATGGACAACAACCAAGACAGTTCACCTGACATCATACTACACTCTGCTAACTTGAAAGACAACATCAAGAAGGTTGAACTAACTACAGATTTGGGTTCAGATCACCTCGCAATTTTAGTAGATTTTGATTTTGAAGCAACACCAATAGAAGAACCAAAAACTGTGAGTTATAACTATAGCAAAAGTAACATCAAGCAAATAAATAGAAGAATGGAAGAATTTATAGAAGAAAGGAAACAACTAGAAATAGATATACTACACATAGAAACCTTTAATGAATACCTGTCTGAAACCATCAAAAGCAACACTCCAATGATCCCCCATAAAAACTACCACCAGGAACTTCCTCCATACATTGTGAAACTAATTAAAAACAAGAGAAAAATCTATAGAGACTACTGCATCAATAAAGATCCAATGCACAAACGGAAACTGAACCAATACAACAAAAATATACAAAAAATGATCCATCAATATAAGGAACATAAATGGATAAGTGCTTGCGAAAAAATCAATGCAACTAAAGGGAAAAGTTTTTATAAGGAAGTAAACAAACTTTCAAAATACAAAACATACAACAAAATTCCCTCGCTAATCGAAAATGGAAAAACATTTCAAAAAGATGAAGAAAAAGTGAAACTCTTCGCAGAACACTACGAGAAGGCATTCGATTATGAAAATAATGATGACTATGACAAAGAACATGAGAATGAGGTGAATAAGTGGTATGATAAGTGCTTCTCCACGATGGAGGAGGAAGATCCAATGTGCAAAGACGAAGTAAAAATTGAGGAAGATTTATACCTCTCAATAATAAATGGCTCCAAAAATAGCGCCCCTGGAAAGGACCACATACCATGGAAAATAATTAAACAACTCAGCAGAAAAGTACACAAAACACCTCATAAAAATATACCAATACTGCTTGGATCAGAAAATCTTCCCCTCCATTTGGAAGGAGGGTGTTATAATTACAATACCCAAAACTAACCTAAACCATTCAAGAACCGCAAAATTACAGGCCAATAACTCTTCTCCCTGTTTTGGGTAAAATATATGAAAAGATCATTAGAGAAATACTAAACAAATATATGGAAAACCTAATCCCCATCACCCAATTTGGATTTCAGAACGGAAAATCGACCATACATCCACTCAGCATCTTAGTATCAAACACCCAGAATGCCATGATGCAAAAATTTAAAACAGCAGCAATTAGCCTTGACATAAACAAAGCTTTTGATAGTGTATGGCATAAAGGCCTCTTATATAAACTCCATCGGCTCAAGATACCTCGATTCCTTCTGCTCATCATTAAGAACTTCCTAGAAAACCGAAGACTATGTGTCAAAATAAACAATAAAACATCAAACGCATTCACTCCAAAACAGGGCACACCACAAGGATCACCTCTTTCACCTATCCTATACAATATTTATTGTGGAGATATATTTGAGCCGAGAGCTCTTAGTAGTAAGCAGTACATTCTTCAATATGCAGATGACACCTTGATCATATCACACGGTGAAAATATGGAAAAAATGCATAATTAATCTACAAGAGCTAATGGATAAGACTGAAATTTGGTTCCGCATCTGGCGCCTTAAGCCCAACCCAGAAAAGTCACAGTTCATAATATTTGGCCATAAACCTTCACCTAGTTCCCCAATTGTTAAAGTATGTAACCAACACAAGACAATACAACAATCAATCAAATACTTAGGAGTACACATAGATCAAAAACTAAATTTCAATCAACACACCTACCTGATGAAAAAGAAAGCAATATCAAGAGCAAAATGTTTCTCTAAACTGGTAATAAGAAATCAAGGTCTAACAATGAAAAATGCAAAGAAGATTTATACATCCATATGCAGGCCAATACTGGAATACGCACATCCAATTCTAATGAACTGCAGAAACCCAGCCATCAAAAACTTGGAAGTAGCAGAGAGGACAGCACTCAGAAGTATTAGTCGACTAAGACACCCTATTAACAGACTATATAACCCACCCAACCAATTGCTGTACACTCAACGAACATCGAACCTATCTCAACCAGACTCCAAAAACTGAACAAAAAATTTTACAGCAGACTTCGAAATATGGAAGATATACTACATCTATATCATGATGACGGGAACTCAAGAACGAAGAGGAAATTTCCGAAGGCGTCTCTAATACAAGAAATGAGAAGTGCTTACAATAATACAAACATCTAGGACCTTTTTTTTTTTTTTTGTAGTAAAATTCAAAGTATATTAATTGTACTGAGCTGAAGGACCTAAGGTCGATGGCTCTTGGCTTTTTTTGGTCAATAAAGACATTTTCTATCTAAAACTATTTTTAAAATTTTTAAGGATGAAGAAGGTGAAGGCAGTAATGCAGGATCTGATAGAGATTCTGATGCAGAGTTTGAGCAGATGCTTCAAGATAATGATGATAAGGAAGAAAAGAAGACACCAGAAGAATCCAAGGAAGAGGAAGGCAGTGAAGCTCAAGAAGAAGCACCCTTGCTTCCCAAGAAGAAAGCTAAAACAAAGTTTGGCAGCAAGAGTAAGAGAAGAGGAGAACTGCTAAAAAGGAAGAAGAACCATATGAGGTAAGTTGGGCACCATGAAGAATCTTTCATATTTTAATAACAAATTATTACATTCATCTTGAGACTAAGGAACCACACACAGAAATGAGATAATATAAATAATTTTTTACAACATGCAAACATTCTTTCCTGAGTAAATAACATAAAGAGTCTGCTGGTTTACTGTAAAGTGTTTACAGAGAGCAGCATATATTGGTAGATATGCAAGGAAAATTCAGTTTTGCCCTTATTAATTTGAAATATATTATTTAATTAGTACCAGTGTGAATAATATTATTGCTTTTAATTATCATTGAGTATCCCAGACTAAGTAATTTATATTTACAGTTTTTTTTTTTTATATCTTAGGTACTAATTACTTCTCTGCCTCATTCAGCATCAAGATTACTGTGAGGTTTGTCAGCAGGGTGGTGAAATAATTCTTTTGTGACACATGCCCGAGAGCTTATCATTTAGTTTTGTCTTGAACCTGAACTTGAAGAAGCTCCTGAGGGCAAATGGAGTTGCCCTCATTGCGAGAGCGAAGGTCCAGCGGATCAGGACGATGATGAGCATCAAGAATTCTGCAGAATCTGCAAAGACGGAGGGGAACTTCTTTGTTGTGATTCTTGTCCTTCAGCCTTTCATACTCATTGTCTCAATCCACCTCTAACAGAAGTTCCAGATGGAGATTGGAAATGTCCAAGATGTGGATGTCCACTCTCTCAAAGGAAAAGTAGCAAAATTATTAACTTGGAGATGGGTAGAAGAGAAACCCAAAGAAGGGGATGAGAAAGGTAGAGTGACTAGACGAAGAGAATTTTTCGTCAAGTGGCATGAGAGGTCTTACTGGCATTGCGATTGGATAACTGAGATTCAACTCGATGTGTACCATCCTCTTATGTTTAGGATGTACACGAGAAAGTATGATATGGAAGAACCACCTAAACTAGAGGAACCAATTGATGATAATGATCTCCGTGCTAAGAGAATTCTTTCAATGGGGGGTTCGAAAGATGAAGATCTAGAAGAAAGATTTTACAATATGGAATAAAACCAGAATGGTTAGTAGTCCACCGTGTTATTAACCATAGAACTATGAGAGATGGACGTACTCTTTACCTGGTGAAATGGAGAGAATTACCTTATGATCAAGCAACATGGGAAGAAGAATCCGATGAAATCCCTGGATTAAAACAAGCAATCGAATATTATATGGATCTTCGGGCAGCATATACTGGTACCAAGAAAAAGAAAGGTAGAAAAGGAAAGACCACGTGAATTGATGGACGATGAAGAAAAAACCGTTAGGCGTTACACTCCTCCACCTGAAAAACCAACAACCGATCTCAAGAAAAAATATGATAAACAACCAATTTACCTAGATGAGTGTGGAATGCAGCTTCATCCGTATCAATTGGAAGGGTTGAATTGGTTGAGGTATTCTTGGGGTCAAGGCAATAGATACTATACTGGCTGACGAGATGGGTTTGGGAAAAACTATTCAAACTATTACGTTTTTGTACTCTTTATATAAGGAGGGCCATTGCAAAGGTCCATTCTTAGTATCAGTACCACTTTCTACAATCATAAATTGGGAAAGAGAATTCGAAACATGGGCTCCTGATTTTTATGTAATAACATATGTTGGTGACAAAGATTGCAGAGCTGTTATTCGTGAAAACGAGTTGAGTTTTGAAGAAGGTGCCTGCAAAGGAGGTCGCCCCTCAAAAATTAGAGCTTCCTCAGTTAAGTTTAACGTTTTATTGACAAGTTATGAACTGGTTTCTATTGATGCAGCTTGTTTAGGGTCCATTGAATGGGCAGTACTAGTAGTAGATGAAGCCCATAGATTGAAGAGCAATCAGTCCAAATTTTTCCGGCTTTTAAATGGATACAACATAGCATACAAACTGTTGCTTACTGGTACACCCGCTTTCAGAACAATTTGGAAGAATTGTTTCATCTTTTGAACTTTTTGAACAGCCAAAAATTCAATGATTTGGCAAGTTTCCAAAATGAGTTTGCAGACATATCGAAAGAAGATCAAGTTAAAAAGTTACATGAAATGTTAGGACCTCACATGCTTCGACGTTTGAAAGCCGATGTACTGAAAAATATGCCTTCTAAGTCAGAATTCATAGTTCGTGTGGGAACTATCCCCAATGCAGAAGAAATATTACAAATATATTTTAACGAGAAACTTTGAAGCTTTAAATCCTAAGGGTGGAGGTCAATCAGTATCTTTGCTCAATATTATGATGGATCTCAAGAAATGTTGTAACCATCCTTACCTTTTCCCAGCAGCTTCTGAAGAGGCACCTGTAGGACCTCATGGTAACTATGAAGTAACAAGTTTGACAAAAGCTTCAGGGAAGTTGGTTCTTCTTTCCAAAATGCTGAAAATTCTCAGAGATCAAGGGCATCGAGTACTTATTTTCTCACAGATGACAAAGATGTTAGATATCCTTGAAGATTTCCTTGAGGGAGAAGGATACAAATACGAAAGGATTGATGGTGCTATTACTGGATCAGCAAGACAAGAAGCCATAGATCGATTCAATGCTCCTGGAGCACCTCAGTTTTGTTTTTGCTTTCTACAAGAGCAGGAGGTTTAGGAATTAACCTTGCAACAGCTGACACTGTAATCATTTATGATTCCGATTGGAATCCTCACAATGACATACAGGCTTTCTCTAGGGCTCATCGTATTGGTCAGGCAAATAAGGTTATGATTTATAGATTTGTTACAAGGAATAGTGTTGAAGAAAGAGTGACTCAAGTAGCTAAAAGAAAAATGATGTTGACACATCTGGTTGTGAGACCTGGAATGGGTGGAAAAGGTTCTAACTTCACGAAACAAGAATTAGATGATATTCTGAGATTTGGAACTGAAGAATTATTTCAAGGAAGATGAAGGAAAAGAAGACGAAGCAATTCATTATGATGATAAAGCTGTTATGGAGTTGTTAGATCGATCCAAACAAGGCATTGAACAGAAAGAAAATTGGGCCAATGAATATCTCAGTTCTTTCAAAGTAGCAAGCTATGTCACTAAAGAAGGTGATAACGAAGAAGAAGTTGATACAGAAATTATAAAACAAGAAGCCGAAAATACTGATCCAGCTTATTGGATCAAACTCTTAAGACACCACTATGAACAGCAACAGGAAGATATCGCTAGGACACTTGGTAAAGGCAAGCGTGTCAGAAAGCAAGTAAATTACAATGATGGTGGTATGACAACTGATACTCGTGAAGATACCACATGGCAAGAAAATTTGTCTGACTACAATTCTGATTTCTCTGCTGGATCAGATGAAGATAAGGAAGACGACGATTTTGATGAGAAAAATGATGGTACTGATCTTAGTCGTAGAAGTCGTAGAAGAATGGAAAGGAAGGAAGAAAAGGACAGGCCACTTCCTCCATTGTTGGCTAGAGTTGGAGGAAATATAGAAGTACTTGGTTTCAATGCTAGGCAAAGAAAGGCATTTTTTGAATGCTATCATGCGGTATGGCATGCCTCCCCAAGATGCATTCAATTCTCAATGGTTAGTGAGGGATCTTAGAGGAAAATCTGAGAAAAATTTCAGAGCATATGTTTCTTTATTCATGAGGCATTTATGTGAACCTGGTGCTGATAATGCAGAAACATTTGCTGATGGTGTACCTCGAGAGGGGCTCAGCAGACAGCATGTTCTTACAAGAATTGGTGTCATGTCTTTGATCAGGAAGAAAGTACAAGAATTTGAGCATATAAACGGAGAATACAGTATGCCTGAGGTTATCAAGAAATCAATTTTAGAACAGAACAAGAAAGAAGCACAAGAGGACACCAAAAGTACAACAACTAGTACTAGTGCCACACCTGCTACTAGTGCTGCTCCTAGTCCTGCTCCAACGGCAATGGAAAATGTTGAAAAGGAAAAAGAGAAAGAAGAGGACGATAAGGAAAAGGATGTGAAAACTGAGAAAGATGAAGATAAAGACAAAGTGAAAGACACTGAGACAGAAAAAATACCAGAAGAAGATAAATCTAATAATGATAAGGAAGGAGAAAAAACTGAAACTCCCCAAGAGAAAATGGAAGTAGATGATGATGAAAATAAAGAGAAGAAAGAATCTGAAGAAATTAAGGAAGAAACAGATAAAGAAAAAGAAGTTAAACAGGAGGATGAAAAAACTACTGCCAAAATTGATAGTGAATCAGACAAAAAACCAGATGTTAAAAACGAAAAGGATGAAGTTATAACAATTGATGAAGATAAAAAAGACAAAAGAGCTGAAGAGGCAGAGGAAGCAAAAAAACGTTTCATGTTCAACATAGCAGATGGTGGCTTTACTGAATTACATACCCTCTGGTTGAATGAAGAAAAAGCTGCTACTCCTGGAGGGAATAATGAAATTTGGCATCGCAGACATGATTACTGGCTATTGGCTGGCATAGTTACTCATGGCTATGGGAGATGGCAGGATATCCAAGCAGATATTAGATTTTCTATCATTAACGAGCCTTTCAAAATGGATGTTGGCAAGGGAAACTTTTTTGGAGATCAAGAACAAGTTTCTTGCTAGGAGATTCAAGGTGAGTTTATTCAGGATAGGTAAATATGGATCATTATTCTAGACCATAGTGTGCTGAGCATTCGGCGTTTTTATAATTATGTGAAGAAAAATAGATTTAAAAAAAAAGTAAGCATATAGGGTGTTCCTAAATTCATGCGACAAAATTCGGGAGGTGAATGCTCGTATGAATTTTAGATGGATCTTTCCTATAACAAAATTTCCTCAGCCCACCCCTTTCCGAGATATTCTTAAAAGGTTGTGACTAAAATTCAGTTTGTATGTTGGTGAATTATTAATTTTTATTTGTATTTTGTATATAAACCACGACCATTTGAGGACTAAATTTCCATGTTTTTCTGTTAAGAAATGATAATTTACTAATTTTAAAATAGAAAATGTATATATTAGTTCAAAAAAAGAAAGTATAGTATTTAAATCTTTTAGCTGCTTGAACAAGCACTTGTGATAGAAGAGCAATTGAGAAGAGCTGCTTATCTGAATCTCACCCAGGATCCAAATCATCCTGCAATGTCTCTGAATGCCAGATTTGCTGAGGTGGAATGTTTAGCAGAATCACATCAGCATCTTAGTAAAGAATCTTTGGCTGGGAATAAGCCTGCTAATGCAGTTCTGCATAAGGTATATAAATGTCTATTGGTTTTGGATGGACAGAAACTTATGGTTCCTGTTTTTCTAGGTTCTAAATCAGTTGGAAGAACTTTTGTCAGACATGAAGTCTGATGTTTCTAGGCTGCCAGCAACACTTGCCAGGATACCACCAGTTGCACAAAGATTACAAATGTCTGAACGTAGCATTTTGTCCAGGCTTGCAGCCACAGCCTCATCTAATACACAGCCAGCAGGTATGTTGTTTCAAACACATAAAGGCTGAAAATTTCTTTATCTCGGATGTGTTCTTTTTCATGATATATAAATAAAGAAGAGGTAGCGTCAAAGAAGTTATAAGAGCTAGAATTAATAGTCCAACTCTTTACTATACCTTTTCATTATAGTTTATTATTTTCCATTGTAAGGATTCACTGAATTTCGCTATTTTTACTACTGAAATTACTCAAACAATTCATCATGTCTACATTCAAATTAAGAATCATACTGAGAATATTTGTTTTTTAGTTTCACAAATTCACATTGCTTTCTGACTAAATCCCATTGGGAAATTAATTCATGTTCTTTAACAAATTAATTGGACAAAAAATTTTCACAGCCGCCCAGGATGATAATATTTCGACGTGCTATATGTGTCGTAGAGTATTTTTTTACATCCATGATATAGATATTTCAGATGAAGAATTAGTCATTAAAAAAAATTAAACTGATCATTCGTTATAAACGGATTTCAAGCGAATAACCTGGTCCTCATTGGTAATTACCAACTAGGACCAACTGCATTCAAGCGACTTCGGTCATTGTCGGTTATAATCATTTTACAAGGAATATCGCTGAAGGCTATAACCGTAGATAACCGCAGGCAGGACCGTAGATAACCGCGGTCATTACTGGTTATTCGCTTGAAATCGGTTATAGTTAACTCTAGTAAGTCTTCCTTCCATTACAGGAATTCTGCTGAACTGATATTATTTTATATCCTAATAATTGTTACTTCCAATTGAAGTCCATGATTAATTAATGAATGTAATTTTCCAGCTCAAGTAATGAGTCAATATCCTGCAGGCTTTAGTGCTACAAATCTTCCTGGCTTTGCAGCAGCTGCTGCTAATTTTGGCAATTTCAGGCCACAATATTCTGTGCCTGGTCAACCTCCTACAGGTTTTCCTTCCTAAATGATGCATCGATAATTTGTTGCCAGTGACTGGATCCCATTCTCCTGAAGACACAGAATTCCATGTTTATATTTTTTAAAACTAGTTTCATAGTGTTATGTAAGGATCTTATTTATTTAGAATGTAAAGTGTGTTTTGTGTTGAAATTTCCTTGGCGCAATGCTGAGCCTGAATACAAATTTTGATGTAGATAAAACAACTGAAAACCCTTTTTTCAAATGCAAATCTCAAATTTCCACACTTTTTATATCGGCATGGATGTACCTTACTGTTCAAAAAATATTGAAAGTATGACTAGAGGAAAGTATCTTTAGGAAAATATTTATATATCTTGTCATATTTTCTAGTAAATTGTTTTTATATATACAGCTTGTTTTGTTACAGTTGAAGGGGAAGTATAAACAGACATGAATCAGATTTAACACCTATTTAAAAAGAACTTTAGCTTCAAATTATACTGGACACTTGGGTATACTTCCTAATGTTAGAATATAATAATTTGATTACAAAAAGGTTCTTGGTTTTTAGCATTCTTATAATAAAAAATTCTTCAAAAAAATTGAAGCTTATTGAACCTCCTACCTTCTATTTCTTAGCAAATTTTAGTTTTCTACAACGGCAAATAAATTTCATTTCTGGCATCTGGTTATAGTTCACAAGAAATTTTTTTTTTCCAAAGTTGCCAAAAATACTATCTAACAAAGTACATGATACTTCAACGAGACAACATCCAATAGCAATTAAAATGTATCTATTCAAATCATTGCAAAAATAATATCTTGAATGAAAAAATTTTATACTTACTCTCTTTTGAAGTGAAGTTAAAATATTCTTAAGCTTGAAAACTTTTTGTAGGAATCTTGCTTCAATTGGAAAGACGACGGCCGAAAAATGCTCAGAAAAACAGTTACATTGAATGATGGCCGTGAAAGCCTCAACCAATTCATTCTGCTTCTTTGAGATTGGTATTAAAACCTAACCTTATGCTCCACTGACCGTTCGCGTATTATTGTTCTGAACAGGGGTTGTTATAGATTGGTTCAGCCCTCAGGAACTTCGACTACGATCTTTTGTTCTTCACCCAACTTTTTCATTCAGATCCCAAGGAGGCCGTCACTGGCTTTGATAAATTCAACATCCTTAGGAGCCTTAGCTATTACCTCATGAGGATCCAGAACCGACTTCCCCATGTGAATGGTTCTTAGTTGCGCTAGCTCTGGACACTTGCATACCATACCGTTATTACCGTTTCTTCCTTTGATCCACATAGCCTGGAAATTTCATCTGCTGATTATCCCATGCGATACAAAGGATGTATAGGCAGTGCCCAGTAAGCTCGTGGCAGCTTTCTGGTGTAGTTAGGCGAGAATTTCTTTGCTTGAGCAAGTCTAGGAGTATTCCTCCAGAGCGTTGTTCTATTTTCCGCTTCCCATTGTTGGACTGCTTTTTTATATTGGTCCTTTCCCAGCTCACAGAAAGGTTCAGGTCCATAAGCCTTGATGCTCTCCTCGCGAGTTCATAGCCCTTTCAATACCACAATGCCCTCTACCCACTGTAGAGTCACTTCATTGCCTCTGGCCAGTTTCTTTGTGGTATTACCGTGTCAGTCGTACTGGCTGTATGATTCTAGAGACCTCAGCGTGGTTTGAGTTTCCCGTCGTGATATAGATCTCCTTTGAGGTTTCTTAGAATACACTCTTGAGCGCAAGTATAGTTACTGCCCCTGCCTGTAGGACGGAAGGTGCACTTTCAAGGGGCTTGGATATCCTTAATTTAGGTCCATATACCACAATACCTGTGCCCTCTTCTGATTTTGATCAATATCAATTTTATTACACTAGGACGGTCACAATCACCGTTTCAATATCGTTTATAATTGGCATCATATCTGATGGTTTTCCAGGTTTGAATCTGGTTGATTTCTACTATCCTCATAATGTCCAACCCCGTTGCCAGGTAGGAGATATTTTTATGGCTTCCGTCAGGCTACATTTCTACCGCTCACGTAAGATTACACCTGGAGATACACACATATTCCGATCCGGAATAGTGTGAAGTTTTTAGGGTGCCCTTGAAGGTATTTATATTGAAGGTATGCTTATGTGGGCTTTCTTGTCGATAAACTGGCAACTATCAGATACTGCCTGAATATTTTAAGAAATCAGGTTGATAAACAAGTAGTGGGATCTATATACTTTGCATTGTTTCAGTCCCCGATGACCTATGAGAAAATAGTAGACACTCCAATCATATCTTATCAATACAACAAATATTCACCCTCAGATCAAGACGGAGTTGCAGGGAATCGTGCGTAGGGGTATCTTTAATTAAGAGAGACAGAATCGGATGACCGCGTCAATCACAATCATGAAGAACTCTTTTCAATTTTTGAAAATCGTGGACCCAGGACAATTAGTGTGGGTACATAAATTCTTACATCAACAATGTTCGCTCACAGCAACTCAAATAAATTCAAAATATACCTATGTCCGTGAACTACCTGTCTTGGCACCTGCGTGATCTCATTGCCGCCGACTCTTTCGACCGGGAGGTTCATTAATTTAAAGTAAATACCGACCCAACCTGTACAATACAATTGAGTTAATAAAATGGTGATATTCTAATTAGTTTTATTTACAGGAGTCTATCTTTAATACAACGGTAATGACGTCAGTGAACAAAAAAATCTGTGTTTGTTTTAATTCCGGATTCTGGCAGTGTAATTCTCAGAATAAAGTTCTTCATTGTGAATTCAATTATTACATTGCTAGGTACCTACAAGAAATCGTACATCGTACCTACATGAAATCAACAAGGAAAAATAGCAGCCTCCCAATACAGTCATATTATAATAATAATAGTTTCATTGTCCAACAGTTCAACCCATTTACAGAATAATGCAATTATAAAATACAAAAAAATAAAATAACAGAAGAAAGTATGTAAGAAAAAAAAAACAAAAATTTCATTCGATCTACTACGATACATTTTCTGAAAAATTATAAATTGCCGATTTGACTAAATTTCCCCTTGTTGAGGAGAATATATCTAGGCCAACACAAAATAAGTTGTAGTTCTCACACATTTTTGTAATAGGCGCCTTTTGCAGGATGTTTGTTCGAGCTCTATCTGGCTTGAAAACCAGGACAATTCTTGAGTTGAAACTTGGGACGTTAAAATTGATTTTCGACAAAATTCCTGAACAATCGACATCATAATGGACCACCTTGAAGAGGAATGATAAAGAAGCAATTACCCTTCTCATTTCCAAACTCAAATATCCTGTTCACTCACACAAGACTGCATTGTCACATCCCTGGGGTGGATATACTTCATCGGACTTGAACAGAAGGAACTTCATAAATCTTTGAACACTCTCAAATTTTCTGCTATGGCACTCATATATAGGACCCCACACCACACTTGCATATTCTAACTTTGAACGAATAACTGCATTGTACAAGATTTTAAGACAGTTCACCTTGGTGAAATCCCTACAATTCCTAACCATGAACCCATATACCCTAGTTGCATCCAAAACCATCTGAGAAATGTGCTTAACAGTTCTTCTGGAGAAACTCATAATCTTGCATTTTTCCACGTTCAATTTTAATTTATTTCGTTCACACCAACTCAACACCAACATCAACTGGACCTGAAGGTTGACGCAATTGACGAAGTTCTTAATGACAGAAAACAGTTTTTAGTCGTCATCAAAACAGAGCCTGCCGCAAGGAATCAATTCCAGCAAATCATTAATGAATAAAATGAACAAAAGTGTTCCAAGATTTGATCCCTGTGGTATACCAGAAGATAGAAAGTAACTGACGGAACTGTATCCATTATAACTCACAAAATGATCACGTTTGGACAGATATGAATCCAACAATCTTATTGCTCCTTCTTCCAATCCATAATTGCTCAGCTTGTGCAACAAAACATCATGCTGAACTCTATCAAAAGCATTAGCAAAATCAGTGTAGATAACGTCAACCTGGCCATTTTTATCCAACACTTCTGAAACAAACTGTGTGAAGGTGACAAGATTTGTAACCGTTGATCTCTTACAACAAAACCATGTTGAAAGGGTGATATAAAAGACTGCAAAGAAATGAGAATTCTATTATACAACACAATCTCGAAAACCTTAGAAAAATTACTCCGAATGGAGATGGGCCTGTAATTTTCCACTACATATTATGTTACAGACAAAAAGGAGACGAAATCATTTGAATTAATTTATTTAAATTTTTTATTTACGAAGATCACTTTAAATTCAATCGAGATGATTGCAACTTGTCAGTGGTATTCAAATCATTCAACGGGAAGACTTTTCATGGGTTATAATAAAACAGCGAGTCCCCGAATTTTTGTAATAATCAAGTTAGAATTAACAAGGCATAAAAATCTTCAACATTTCAATTATTAAAATTTAAAGAGAAGATAACAAATCACTGAATGGCATTTCTGGTAAGTTTTTGACCATTTTGAAATTAGCTTTGAAAGATTCCTTCTGTTTTTCAGTCGACAAGTTTTTATAAAAATCTGATCCTGCCACACACAATATTTCCCTGTCTTCATATTCATACCTTTGTATTCTTGTTTGGATATAGGGAAATAAAGCAGTTAACCATTGATTACAACTAGCGCTTATGAAAAAACATGTTAAGCACCATGTACCATAGGATAAGAGAAATTTTGTGTGAAATTAGGCAGGCTGAACACGATCCAATCTTGAAGGAGAGTCAGCTGATTCTGACTTATTGCACTTTGGAAAAGCTGGAAAGGAATAAGTTGAATCAGTAAAGAAACATATCACTTTATCAATGAATGGGAAAACTCACATGAAAAACGACTTTACTTAGAAGTTGCTGATGTGGTTGCTGTGCAGATAAAAATTCACCTATAACTTTGGTCAAAATGTCAGCTGGTGTGAAGAAATCATCCAGTACTTGGGGTAACAAAGAACAAACTATTTCTGCTTCAAAAATATATCCCCTTTTTATATATTCAAAAATTGCTGAGAATTTTTCCACAGTTTGTACTAAATTTTCTGGACTAATTTGTTCATTGCATGATTCAACATGATCTGCATATTCTGTAAGATATGTCACATTGAATGAATTTTATTTATTTTATTGATATATTCTTACCTATATACATAAATGTGAAAAGTAACTGTATTGATGTAACTGCTTTGTATGAATTTGAACTCTTTAGTCCATCTAATGCTAGCCTAACAATTTTCTTACCAAACTTTTCCAAAATATTTTTTTTAATTGTAATTGATCTCTGCAGTTTCTGAAATAAATGCCAAAATTTATTGATATCTTCTAGATTTTACCGATGTATATTGACTGAATTATTTTCAAACAACATAATTACAACAGCAGATTATTCAGAATAATACAATGTTTCCTTTTTATTCCATACCTGCAATATAAATTTGTATTCTATTATACTAGATGTAGATTGGGATAAGACAGAAATAGCATAAGAAACTGTATCATCGATAAAACTTGAACCTAAGTGCTGTTCATCAACATTTTCTATAATAAAAAATGAAAGAGTCCACATCAATAATATGTGTTCTTGTGATTGAGGTACATTGCTGAAATTGATGAAAAAATATATTACTAAATACTTGGGACCTGCATAGTTCTTACTTATTTGGTATATGAAGATTACTTTGTATATAGTCTACAGCGCATGGAAGAATAAGTTGTAATTCTTCAGAAAGTCCACCTATTGAAATGTTATTCAACTTGCATCCTTCTAGAATAAACAATATTCCTTGTAAGCATGCTAACCTTGATGGCGGAAATGAACTTTTCAGATAGACCATCAAATGCTTCTTCACTGTTTCATACACTTCCAATTCCTTGAAAATGACCGCTCATAAATTTCATTAATTTTCATAGCGAAATTATACTTTACCGGATTCAGAACTGCAGTAGCTTTGCAAACCCCTACAATTAGATACAAGTGCAACAGCTCATCTTCTACCGCATGTAATTTGAGTAAGTCAAGGAAAGAATCCAGCATCCAATTGAATTGGATTTTATCATTGAAAAGATCAGAGAGTATTAAAATGGATTTCACAGACTCGTGGAGAAGAGCTAAAGACTTGATCTTCTGAAAAAATACAATCCAATTTTAATTTGAATAAATGATCAAAGACGAGTCGAACTTGTGTTATAAGAGTACATTTGAATATATGAAAATAAGAAAAACAATAGGAATGTAATAGATAATAAAAATACTATAATTTGTTACAAAACTGATGCTGAGTTGATTCCTGAATGAACTTGTCGCACTACTCAAACAGTAAGAAAACCCATTTTATTACCTGTAACTGCAAAAATTGTGAAAAGAAATCTTGTAGAAATTGAAGACATGAAGCAATATCAAGTCCACTCTTGTCTAATATTTCATCTCTCTTCTTGAGAACCTGATACGCCGGACATTTTTCGTCAATATCATCTATAATTCCCAAAGCAATTAAAAAATATCTAACAGACATCAAACCAGAAAAATGCAAATTTGGGTTTTGTGAACCCAAATCATCAAAAATATCTATACCAATCTTCTTTCCAGAAAAATAAGGGGATTCATTGTACTCATTTTTGATGCAAAGTTGAACGTCTTTCAATTTTCTCAAACTGAAAAAAAATACTTATTCCAAAATAAAATATTAATTTTATATCTCAACCAACCTTATTTTATCACATATAATTGGCTCATCTCTAACAACAGTCAACATTTCAGAATGGTTTTTTTTTTCCCTGGTACAGGATAATATAAGGTTTGGATTAGCATGGAAGTAATTCCCTTAACTGCTAAAGAAATGGAGCTGTAGATGTCGTTTATTTCTTCAGTATTATTTTCATCTGATGGGGAATTACATAAAACACTTAGTAAACACATCCAAGTTTCTTCAAATTGCTGCCTTGAATTCCAACCCAAAAGTGTTATTCTGAAGAGAATAAAAATATTGAAAATCATGTATATATAAACGAAAAGGATATTAGCACTGACCAGGGATATAACTTAGAAAAAGTATGTTATAATTTAGTCCAATCGATTGCAATCTTTGCTCACTTGCTGATTTCTTTTCTTGATTAATTTAAAACACTAACTAAAATGATTCGATTGTTTAACTTTGTATCTTACGATGTTTCACTGTAACTGTTTTGAAGAATATTTAAGAGGGGAAAATGTTTTTCACAAAAAATTGTTCTTTCATTGTTAAGCTCATGGAAGGACTACAAATTTTAATCAGATGGTTTATCGACCCTAGAGCCTATCACATATAATTCCCCATGAGAAAAATATTTGTTTCCCATGTATTTTCTAACACAAAATAAATGTGTATTGGAAACTGAATCCGTTTGAATTCTACTTTTGTAGAAGTAAAACATCTTTTCATGTGCACCTATCAGATATTCTTTCTTCTGCTCTTTCTTTTTTCGATATAAAACAAGAACTTATTAAGGACTGCTCTCAGCGTACCAACCAGATTTATTTATTTATTTTTTAATGATTGCATGATTAGAAGAAAAACTGGGGATATAATAGCCCACATATAACATATGTTTACATTTGAGAAACTAAAGTTGGGTAGGACAGCCAAGGAGATGTAAAACAATACACTTTACCTCAAAAACAAAAGAAAATTCATAAATCAATTTCAGAGTCTTCATTGGTTGAGAAAATATTAATTTTATTCTCGACTATCGTCTAACCTTGTATAGAAGAAAACTCAGAGGAATTAAATTTCAAATTATTACAAAATAAGAACAAAAAAATAATCAAGACCATAAAAAAAATTCAACTCACCTAAATAAATATTCTTCCAAAATTTCTTGATCTTGTAATAATTCCACTGGTAAGGAAACAATGGGATTTTGAAGGGAAAATGAACTTAAATCTAATCCCCTATCCCATGCTTTAGCAGGCACTAACATACAAGAATTGAACAGTGATAATCTTCCAAGGGAAGTAATTATACTTTTTAAGTTAGACACCAAACAATCAGGAATAATACTTTGTTTTTTTCTTGTTAAATAAAGCCAATTCAGTAAATCATAAAGTAGAGTACAAGATTTGCCTATTTCAGAATTTGAGAATTTACTCATGACATAATGAGGAAAAACGCCTCCAAGTTGCTCAAAATCTGTTTCATCCTTTGTTAGAAATTGTTTAAGTTTGTATAAATCAGAAATAACAGAGCAAGACCAAGAGGTATGATCTTTACAATTTATAAGGGTAAAAAAATAATCTTGGGTTAGAACGAAATTGAAGCAGTCAAAAGTGAAATTTGTCAGCATAACATCAAAAGAGCTATTACTTTCAATGCTATAAGTTATGAAATTTAAGGTTAAAATATTTAATTTCACAATATTTGAAGAATCTTCTTCATTTATTTTTAGGGGGGAAATTTTTTGGATTGCTTTAAGGTAGGACAGTACACTGGGAATTAAATAATTGAGGATTTTTGAGAGATCTGCAGCAGTCAATGTACCAGAACTTAAGTTATGTCCTTGTGTTAAAAACAAATCTCTTGTGAAGAAGGAAGAAAATTCCCAAGACTGCAACAAGAGCAAATTTTTCAAGTTTTTCATTATGAAATACTCGAATTACGCCTTTTATAAAGTACTCACCCCAGATGGTTCAAAAAACCTTTTAACAATCCTATCTACTTCTTTGAATAAATATTGTACTGAAGCCTTAAGTATATCAGGGACCTCTTTAGACGAGTCCCTTTTATAAATGTCTATACCACAATCTATACAGCATTTTAGAATATGTCCATCAAAACATTCGTGATTTAACATTTCCAATATTTCGGAATAATTCAACATGCTCAACATTTTAGCAACTTCTTTACCAATTTTAACATTATTCAATTTGAGTTCCACCTGACTAAGGTACCAGTTTTTGTTTACGTTAAGGTTCTTTATTATTTCAGGGTTGACAACTTGTTTCTGTAATGTGAGAGGGAATTTGAGATCGTAGAATCTACTTCCTAGCCTTCCAAGGAGTCCAAGCAGAATTTCATGCCTAGAATTGAAAATATTTGGTTCAAAACTAACGGAAAATCATAGAATTAAATTCTTTTAATTTCAGTAGCACAAATTATTTTTATTGTTTAAACTTTAATCAGATGATTTCACTCACTTGTTGTGGTTGTCTTTATTGTTCAAATTGTGCGTTATTTCTAAAAGGTCTTCCAGGTTTAACTGGCTATGGATACTATCCACAGGCATTGTCAATAACAATTCTAATTTTCTTGTGGAGAGTTTAGACACCATCTTTGTGACTGCAGAATCATCAATGTATATGAATTTATTCAGTAAAAATTTTACTAGTTTTCCTGTGAGATTGGGATGAGTATTTTCTATGGCTCTCAGAACTTTCAATTTGAATATGAGCTGAAATAGTTATAAAATTATTATATGCTGAAGATAAAGAATTCAGATAAAAACACAATAATAAAATAGATGATCCACATTTTTTGTAAGTTTTCCAAGAATGATAATTTATACCTATCTCTAAATCCCATTCATACATTTTACATTAAAAAAAAGGATACCCTACAGGTCATGCTTCATTTTCGAGATGAAGGCTATTGATATGGACAAAAGATAGCTATTTCTTTTCCAAGTGAAAATATACTTTCTACAAGATTAAGGATAAGAAATGCCTTAAAAAAATGATGAAACATTTTGCTAACGACCTTCACCTTAACCCATCACTGATTCCACCTAAGGTATTTGTTGCCATTTATTTCACAGAGGACCAGAAATCAGCAGCCTGTATCTCGAAAACAGAGCCTTTTCTGTTATAGGTTACTTTACTACAATGTAAATTATATCCATATTTTCAACTTAATTTTGGATGTCATGCCAATCAAGTTGAACAATTCAGAAGTGAGGATATGAAGAAAAAAATTTAAAAGTATAAAAAATATTCATGTAATTGAACAATTTACCTTTGAATCAAGTATATTATCTTGTTGATCAACATATTTCAGAAGCATACCACTCAGTTTCGAGTCCCTATGAATGAATGAAAAAAATTCATTTATTGGCGCTTCTTGATCTAGATTAATTAAAAGGTTCACATTATTTTTGAGTACCCAATCCACAACATCTGCTCTCTTGGAAGAATTTTCACACTATAAAATCATTAATGTTGGAAAAGTTAATTTTTTTATCTTAGAACTTACCAAATAATCACAAAATACTATACTTCCTCCCACTTTGATCACATCAGTATTTATGGAAATCGAAAAATTGTTTCTTCTGGAATAGATTATATTAATTTTAATCACGAACATTTGGGAACTGTTGACTTACTTCTCATTTTCTTTTTCAGGAAGTTGCAAAATATTAGACCAAAAAGTAAGATCTTCATAACCAAGGAGAGTGAGAAAATAGCACCAATGAAAAGTTAATGTTGGAAAAAAGAATATGAGACTTTGAAAGTTTTCATTTATTGGTTGTATATTTATAGCATCACATTCTTCTGCGTATTTACTCTTCTCAATTATAGAAATAGCTACATTAGCAGTTTTACATAGAAACCCTGAAAATTCAATGAAGCATTACTACACTTGGCCATTTATTACTGAGGACAAATTTTCAACCAGATATCAATCAATTGGACCTCTATTCAATATTACATTACCTGACTGGAAGTTATGAAGACAAAATATCATGAAGATTGATAGTTCTTCCACAAAAAAGACATCTACTTCGTCTTCCATCAATAAGGTACATTTTTTAGTAGCTAAAGATAAAGTTCGAAATATAAAAAGTATGAGAATTTTTCAGGAGTGAGATACTGGAAGAAATCAGCACTATTTGTTACATTCAATGGATCTGGAGTGACAACAACATTTTCAAACACACTGCTTGGCACGAAGGTATTCTTCATAATAGAAATTTTTGAAAGAATTAGTTCTTCTTTCATGGGTGACAATATAATGAGAACTATAAGAATTCTTCCCATCCAACGAGTAAAATGTGTTATATCTTGGTTCTGTAAAAACACAAGAATATGAGAATGTTTGATTATTCAAGGAAGAGTCAATACTGAATATATTAGAAATATCTTTCACTTACTAGGGAAGGAGGCTCTTGGAATAATAATATTAGGATATCATCAACAGGGCGAAATACATTTGGATTTAATGCAAAAATAAGCTTCCTCAGAGAATTGAATGATTCAATGGTATCTAACCTATATTTATTTCCATTAAGTACTGTGAGAAAAGAGTTGAACACATTTTGGGACCACCTGAACCATTTATCAGTATCACTACAATATTTACTATCATCCAATATCAAAACAATCAATTCCAAAATTTCATGATATTCTATAAGCTTGAGTAGCATGGCAAGAACAACTTCTCTTGTCGTCTCTAATTCTTTTAAATCAGGAGTGTTCAAAACGTTTCTGGTAAGAAATATATCTTTTGCAATTGGTGTAAGTGCTGGTATACAATGTGTTAAGGGACATTGGCCACTAGCTGTTAGACCATCGCATAACTGAATGATCTTTGGAATTCCAATTATACTTTTTGAATGTTGCTTGCTGTAGGATAGTTGTACCAAAAATTGAAAAATTTTTGGTATTAGTTCTTCAGAATTCCTGAAATAAATCAAAATCCTTTGAAAAAAACAAATACAGAATGACATTGAGAGAGTCTTTCAGGCTATACAGAATGTTTTCTAATGATTGATTTTTTTTGCTTGTGTTGGCATTCCAATCATTAAAAATATGTCGGTATTCCATTTTTGTTCAGAGTGACCATTATTTGAATTCGAACTTATTTGTAGTTGTGGTTGAAACTCTCTTTTTTTCAAAGATGATCATGAATATTATCTATTTCAATTTTCAATTATAGAAATAATTTATCCTCTACTTACTGGATTTGACCCTCCTCAATATATTCAAACTGATTTATTACAAAATTGATGAATATCATATCTGCATCCAGGAGGCAATAATTTATTTTCAATTGAACCAGTTGACTCAGAAGTTGAAGAACCTTTCCTTGAAGTTTGACATCACTTGTTATGGTATATTGCTGAAAACACAAAGTTGAGAACAGAAATTATTAATCCAAAAGGCGATTTCGACTGACGTTGGTTCTTGGTTGGTTCATAGATTGGTCCGTCAGTTTTGGACCAACCGCATTTGAATGACAAATTGGTGACGTCTCGAAACTTGAACAGTACTCGAAAGCGCGGTTCGTTTGACGTTGTCATTTATGAACCAAGCGGTCCACCGTTAACCAACCAAAATTAATTTCTTCAATATATTTGTTTCAATAAAAGGTGAAAAATTTAGAACATTCCTGTATTACCTTTAAGGACCTTATAACCATGGGTTCAAAAATTCTAATGTAATTTGCCAAAACTTTGTCTAGGTTTGCAGAGACTGTAACTTTTCTTTTGACATTTCTATGAAGATATCCCATCAAAGCATCATCTCCATCCCGATCTTTCTTGTTAATTTCTTTTAAAGCATTTATGCACAATGATACTTCATTGTACGGCTTCAAGAATAAATGGTAGTAAAATCCTGAAGTATCTGTTTCGTTCTACAAGATCAATAGTAATGAATCCAGTCAAAATTTTAATGGGTAAATTCAACCTTCTCCATTTTATTTCTATTTTGAATTATATCAATTCCATTAACCAGTAAATTGGTTTCTAATATAGCCTTCAGAAGCTGTTGAACACATTCAACACTTCCTGAAGGCTCTATTTTGAAAATAGAATTCAAATAATTCAAAATTTCTTCTGCAATACTTCCAAACTCTGATAGACTACCAATCTCCATCAGTATAGAAAGGCTTCTAAGTGATTCTTTCAACATATTGAGGATTTTTTCTGAAGCTGAAGGTTCCAAGGATGTCTGAAAATTAAAAAAGTTCAGATAAAGATATCAATATGTTAAAATTTTTCGTTAATAATTCTGTAACTAAAAAAGTATATATACTGCCATTACTCTGAACGGAAAATTTAAATATTATTATAAATTTGTTTTCAATTATCAATATGCACTTGCCGAACCATTCACAGTTGGTTAAACAATTAACAATGCTGTGACTAAGGTGGTGTTGGCACACAGTAACTAAATCTACACAGGACACACCCATACTTCTAACTCACAAAACCTTTAAGCAACTGCTGAGAAATTTCACAGGAACCCAGAAGGAATAGCAAATACAAATACAAAAAATTCATAACCATTGAATTTTTCAATAGATTGTGAAACAATACCAAATCTTGTAATAGTAGGGGAGCCCACGATGCTAAATTTGGATTTACTCGAGCGTCATCTATTGGGTTAGATGATAAAAAGAAAAAAATGTTATATAATGTATACATTTTCATAAGTGGGTGAGCAGCTGTAGGCTTCCAAAAATGTTGAAAAAATCTGTTACATGGACATACTTAAGCGCGTCAGATTAAGATAGCATACATGTCTAATGACAAATATATCTTAATCTGACCATTTGACTGGTGGGCTTGGGAGTCGGTGAGGATTGAAAATGAAAAAATAAAGAATTTTCTCGAGCGCGTCAGATTTTTTAAGGGATGTTAATTGGACTTAAAAAAAGTCTCTCATACAATAATCTGACGAATAAAATTTTTTTTTGCCACGCTCGAGCATGTCCAGTCGAAGATTTTTTTCACAACTTTGAAGCCCTCCTCTGTCTTTTCGTCACTCTCAAATTGTCAGATTAGTAGTATCATTGTATTCTTTATACAATGGTAGTATATACACTTTTCAGTATGTAATTAACCCACCCTATCTTAATCTGACGCTCTCAAAAATGTCCGATGATCAATTTTTTTTACTAATCTGATCCTTTATTCTGGACGGGCGGCCATATATGTAGTGCTCATATTTGGTGGAGGTACTCAACCGGGTACAAGGAATCCACCTGTATATTAATCTGCCGCGCCTGACTAAATCCCGAAATCTCTGCTTGGGCTCTCCTACTATAAGAAATAAACCTAGGGCATAGCCAGGATTTAATTTCGGGGGAGGGGGTGATATTTTTGTCGCTTGACTTTATAAGTTAAGGTTTCTACAGAAAGTGACCTTCCCCCCCCACATTGCTTTAGAAGTGAAAAAGGAGTATTCTTAACGACGAAAAATACTTGATACATCAAGTTAGTGAATACAAGTCCATGGAATAACATTTACAAAATCTTGAGAATAATACCTAATAACAAAAATTCAGATGGATAATAGACACAGCCATAAATTAAAATGATTTGTACTTTACTGACAAGAAGATTCATTGCCTTAGTTCATTTTGGTTTGCTATTTAATTTATAAGATTTTCATCATAAATACGTTAGTAATTCTATCTTCATTTGAATGAGATGAAATCATTATGATGGTCAGTGAAATACTGCTTATAATCACAGTTTTTGTTAAAGGTGGACATTCGAGCCGGGCGTCTATAGCGACAGTAGAAGTACCATGAATTGCATAGAGTAGCATTCGAGCAATGCGTTACTGACGCCGCGACAGTGACAAACGTCGAACAGCAGCGACACTGCCGAGCTTGAACTGCTATTGTCGTGTTTTCGTAGTTGACAGACGCTCAGACGCCGCGTCACTGTCGCTCGGCTCGAAAGTCCACCTTAAATGTTCTCTTGATCAATTCCAATACGAGTGTAAAGTAACAATGTCAAAGATTTGAAAAATGGTCAATAGGACTCCCCTTGTTTATTGCAAGCCACATATCTTGAAAGGGAAGCACAAATTTTCTTTAAAAAAAGTAAAACTTACCCTATAATTACTATAAGCTGTCTTTAGTGCTTCATATATTTTGATGTAATGATTTGAGTTAAAAAAATAACCAACAGAATTATTCTCTTTTTTCTCTGCCTTCTCTTCAGATGTTTTTGTGTTGACATTTTTTTTATCCAAATCACTTTTTCTTCTTTTCATGGGACTAGCAGTTGGTAAACTCAAAATAGCTGGCTTTTGTTGGGAAGGCAGATGGATATCATCTACAATGTGCTGATAAATACACAATATTTTGATGACATGTTTAAGGAAGACATCAGAAATATTTGAATGTGAAGAAGATTCAAACATATTCCATTTTTGGGTGAATTCTTGTTCTTGTACAGGTCGTAAGACACATAATGTGAAACCTGCAAACACATGCGCTACAATCGGAAAAAAACAAACAATTTAAATTTATGAACCTGCATACAAATTGGAGCAAAGTGTTAGTAGATTTGTATGAAAACCAATATCATAGACCAATGTAGAGTCAGTCATTAAATCAATACATAATTCAAGTACGTCATTTGTACAATTCTCTCCTAGCTTGTTCTTAGGAAGATAACAATTCCAAGCCTTCCTGAAGACTGTACATGGAAACTTTTTGGAAAGAATGGCTAATGCTTCAATACAACCCACCTGAAACGAAACTATTCAGGACATTCTAAATAGGGTTGAATATTCCACTTACAATCACGTATTCATTTTTGGGAAATAATGTTGTTTCTTTTATTCTCTGTAGAACCTTAGACAACGAAAATTCATCGTGTTCTGTAGATGGTTCATATACTTGGTTGAACGGAAAAGGCATATTTTCAGCAATATGTTTATAATTGAAAGGGGATAACCACGACTTGTTATAAAGGTTGGATAAAATTTTTCTCCTGTATGATATAGCCCTTGATGTCACAGTATTCTCAGACGGGATTTCAAAATACAGTTGTGGAATTAATCTTAAATAGTTTTTAATACATGAAGTTGGTGCTGACTATAAACATCAATCTATTACCTTGCAAATGTATGAGCTGAGGCATTTCTCACCCGAACATCTGTGTCTTTCAATAATTCTTGTAATCCTGAGAGCATCTTGTTTTGGAAATTGTTATCACCAGTGACATAATGTATTGTTATATATGGAAGATGGCACATCAAATCACATAAATTTACCTGATTATAGAATTATATATTTTTATTGAAATCACACATCTCTCTAGGAAAATAAATACTTACTTTAACTAACCAGTACGGATTAATGAACAAGTCAGGTAGTTTTAGTAATATTGGAATAACCTGTTGACACTGTTGGCTCTCTAAAATGTGGTATAAACTTAATTCTAAACCTTGAAGTGTGTATCGTATGCAAAAGGAGGACTCGTCATCTAGTCCCTAAAAAAACATTATTCAGAAAAAGATTTGTTTTTATATATATCTAGTATATTCATACTCACTTCCTTGAATAATTTGATTAATGCCTCAAATTTTACATTAGAATCTTGTATTTTCTTTGAATATTCATCCAACCAGTCCTTGTAGTTTCCTCGACTTTGAATAATAACAGATATCAAATAATTAGCAACTAATATCCTTATATGACCTCGTAACTGAGGATCATGATGGTTAGAATAATTTAATATATCAGATATTTTTTGATCTATATCTTCTTGAGGTTTCTCCACTGTTTTATCTAAATGTTCTAGTAGGACTTGTGGGTATATTCTCAAAATAGAAGAAAAGCATGAAATAGCTGACGATTTTACAGAAACTCTAGATGATTTGTCACTATGAAGATTTTTTGGAATTCCAGTCAAAAGAAATGATTTGACAAGTAGCCTACTGCAGTATTTCAAGGGCACATCTTGATCATAATATTGCCCGATATTTATTTCCTGAAGAAAAAAATGAATAAACAGGAGATTGGAAAATTGCTGAAAAATAATTGTAAAGAAACCTTTGAATCGAATCCTGCTACATCTTCATTTGAAGAGCTCTTTTCTGTTGAGTTTGCTATCTTTTCCAGAAAGTCAGTGCTACTTTTATTTGTGCAAGCTCTCATTTCATCAAATTCAATACTTGATTCAAGATCAATTTGTGAAAGAGACCTAGTAAGTGTGCTGCTGCTACTCTCAAGAGATTGAGACTTTTCCAATGATTCCTTCGACTTTTCAATAATATCGAGAGAAGATATAGTAAGTTTTGAGTGATCTATCCATTTGTTAATATCTGGTCTGAGAGAGTCTGTCAAATCTGATTCAGACTCTAATGCAATATCTGCAGTAACACTAAGTTGGCCTGTAAGTTATGAACAATAATTTAGTAATAATACTTAGGTACTATGAAAAATATAAATCCATAATATTTATATGAAATTCAACCAATTAGGTTAATGATGAATTTCATTGGAAAAATGTAATAAATTACAAGGAGAAAAGAGTTAACGCTTTATGGAAATAGTAATTTACAATTACAGGAATATTTGATAAAACGGATTTTTTTTAATCTACATATATGCTTAATTATGTAGGTATAATGGGGTCACAGGAGAAACTTAGTAATAGCTTCTGCACTTCGTATTCATGAGTAATTCAAGCCATTGCAAGCAGAAAATACGAATATATCAAGTCTTCACATTGTCGAAGATCTGTTACTCTATAATTACAACTGAAAAATGAAATATTTAAGGAATTTGATGGGTAATCTTCCATGAATAATATGCGACAGAATATGGAGTGAGTACTTCCTCATTTCAGATATGAAGAAAGGGGAAAAATATCTTGTACAGCTGTTTTTTAGATGTTTTTTTTTATTAGAAGATAATCTTATATGGAACTTTAATACTCATTCCAATTATAGGGATGTATGTTGACTTGACTATCGCTACTTACTATATTGTCAGCCTAATTCCTAAACCTGCCAAATCCATTCTAAATCAATGGACTTAGCAGGTTAACAAATTAGGCCGACGATATGATTTTTTATTATTCATGCTACTTACTCAAGGATTTACGTTTGAAAGGTACAAATTGATATGTATTGCTTCTAGGTAAACCAGCTGGATTCAATAATGCTTCTTTGAAATCTTTCGGTGAATTTTGCAATAGAATATTCAGTGTCTCCAATGAAGAAATCACTAAATTATGATCTTTGTTAATCATGTAATGAAGGCACAACTCATAAATCTGTTGAAACAGCCAGTGAAATATGTGATTGATTTAGAATAATTTCAAATTGAATACCTGAAGAAGTTTTTCTATTTTTAATTCCGCCCATTCTGTTCCTTGTCTTTCACTTTCTAGCATATATTTGTTTTCCTTTAAACATTTTCTCCATTGAGGTAGAAGTAGTTTGAGGACTCCAAGGACACCAAAAATTAAATGGGTGTCACAGTTTTCATTCAGTGGAAAAACAAAACCTGAATAAAATAATTCTAAGAATATAGTAACATTGAATAAAACCAATTTTGTAAACAAATAATTACCTAGTACTATATGTATACAGTATACCAATGATGAATACGTTTTAGGACAATTTAAGCAAATACTCTGAATGGAATGAGCTGTAGTTCTCTTGATAACAGCTGATGGATTCGATATATTGGTCATGAAAGACTTGAGAAGATTCTAAAATATAAAATTTGATTTATTTCAACTGTGAACCAGTTTGGAAGGAATCAAATTTGGGAAAAAAAATATTTTGCAACCTTTATATCATTATCTGTAGTGAAAGGTCCTAATACTTGGATAATTTTTGGCAAACTATTTGCTAAAGTTTCATGTACTGATTCTTCTGGCCTTTCAATAATTCTCATTAAGCTAGGAAACAAATGGACAATATATGGTTTGCCTTTATGTGGTCTTATACAATGAGCTAATTTTGAAAACCTGCTCAAAGCAGCTCTCAAGGATCTAGCAGAATTATTCTTTTTTATTTCTTTATGCAACTCTATGAGAATTTTCGTTATATTTTCATCACTCAGCGCCTGAAACATAATTGTTGAAAGAATAATAAAAAAAATTAGGTGAAATGGACATACTCTTATTATTTTGTTGAGAGATTCCTCTGCAACCATCCTAATGTCAGAGTCGGAGTCATCACAAAGATGGAAGAGACTTTCTATCGTATAATTCAATAATGTTGGGAAACCAGTAGGTACTGCTGTTATCGAATGGCTACTTATACATTCTGTTATAATATGACAATGGTGGATCTTTTCTTTTTTGCTTAAAACATTAAAAATTCTATTGAAAGTGAACAATAATTTCGATTCAAATGATGTTGCGAATAAAAATCTCTATAACTTGTACCCATTTCCCATATAATATTTGACGATTTGGATTACTTACATATTCACTGTATCTGAATTACTATTTGTATTTGATAATTTTCTCAGTATTTCGAGTGATTTCATGAGTTTTTCTTGAGTTGCCATGGTGCATGCTATTCAGAATATCATGTAATCTTGAAACAGTAGGGCAGTAGGTATATGGAATAATACTACCCGTTGGAAAAAACAATTTTCATTTTATGTATGTTTACAAACTACAAATCCAAACATTGACATGTCTTCAAATGAAGGTTAAACGTCAAAAGCATATGGGCTCACATAGAACTGAATTTCCCGCTTGAATAGCAGACTACTCAGCCTCACCCAATTGATTTATTGGATAGAAGATGGAAATCTACCAAAACACCTTTTTTTCAGGCTTATATCAAACGGACAGCCTCAATAGGCCCATGTTGTTGATTGAAGAATACGTTTGTAAAACGCCCCATTTTTTATCTGAATTTTGTTGTCTTTTGTCAACAATATTGTAGACGGTACATATTTACTTGGAATCGTATCCGCAGGATGCATAATTAACATTAATAAACATTTTTTTTATATCTGCGAGTATGTACGAAATGAAAGACATATTTTAATGATGAAAATCATGATGAAAAATTCATAAAATCAAGAAGTACCTGTTCCAATTAGATCGTATCAGATCAGATGAGTTTTTTTAGCACTATTGTATTACTGGAATATTTATGTCCGAATAATCAAAATGTAAGATGATGATTTATGTAACAATAAATCGCATTTCACCATTTTTTATCTCGGACTTTGCCGATGATTGGATTTGAGTAATGAATTAAAAATCGTGATGAAATTTCAATATGAGCGTCCGTCTGTAAACACAAAAACTCTCGAAAAAATTGACCTAGGGTATTGAAATTTCAGGGTCGGTAAATTTTCAGGGATTTGAGGAAAAATTCCAATTATGTATCTACTGAATAATTTCCATTTGGCTGATCCATAATATAGGTATACCCTATTTGGCTCCTGTGATTTCGAAGTTATTCTGGTTGGAACGGCGAACAAAATGTTAGTTTGAAGGGATGAAATTCTGAATAACCTTCTGAACCTTGTGAGAACAAACAATTATTATTATTCCGAATAGGGAGACATCAAAATTCCATTTGAGTTGAGAAACGAATAAACTTCATAATCTACAGGGATATTTGACTAGGTTCTCTCTGATCTTCTGCCTTGAGAACTCGCGGACTACGGGAAGCCTGTTATTGAATTTCCTTCTTCAATAATTCTTGTCAAAATGGGTTTCGTCCGTTCTCTTCCCAATATAGATTATTGGGGTCACAAGACCTGAAACAACAGCTTCATTTTTTTACTTTTTTCGAGAATGTGCATTCCAGATTTCCCGCTGTTTGGTTTATTATTTCTCCGATAATTGGATTTTTCTAGAGGAAACACGATTTCTAGTCTTCTGGAATTTTCTGAACCTTGTTAAACAACTGTGCTTTAAGGGACCGCAGTATGTTATCAAATAAACTAATATGAATCCCAAAAATCACATCAAAAACATTGCAAGACAATTTCTACCTCATACAAGCGAGGTGGCCATATATATATATACAGGTCGATTGAGGAGGTTGATTTAACATAGTTATCAACATTTTCAGTTTGTTTGTATTGAATTAATCAATATTAGATTTCAAGAACGGCATCTCACGATGTAATTTTCAGGAAAAGAAATTTCCTACTGAAACACACTAGATGGTTACTCATGTTGATTAAGTTGATGAAAAAAACTGAAAAATGTAGTTAAACTAACCCCCCCCCCCCCTCTACAATCGGCCTCTTTCACTGGAAAACTCGTGTAACTGACAACCATGTTATTCTTTCTTTGACTGAATTTGAAACATCAGTTTCAGACTCTCCTTAGAACCTAGTAGTCTAGTAGTCTAGTGGTCAACAGATTCAGAAATTGAGGAATACTATCAACAAATTTTCAAAAGGAATTCTAACGGTGCATTTAATTGATAACAATTTATTTGGAAAATTAAATCCTGAGCAGAAAAAGAGTCCTGCTTTTTTTGTCAACCAGGATGTTATTTTCTGTGTTCGATAACGTCACAATTGAATTTAATGAGTAGAATACAGCAATCTGTATCGAAATATTTAGTTCATACGATTTCAGCGCCATCTATAGTCTTACAGATGTCTAACACGACCGAAGATCGTAGTCGGTTTCTAGTACTAGAGATATAGGGCGCTTCCCGTCTTTCTATTCTCCAATCTTTGACTTACATACTCTATTGGAAAGAGGTAGCTCACCAATTATTTTTTCCTGGTGAAGGCAGGTACATGTCTAAAACTGTCTTGAATAGAAGACACCCATAAGGTAAATTCTGATAGAAACTTTCATCCCTGGAAAAGACTTGATACTAAGCGTCCAGTCATACAGGCCCAGTAACTGGATGCGTGGACACACTGACAATTGGGCGCGTTCACCGAACGTAACAGTTGTGAAACTGTTGCGGAATCGTCCGGTGGCACATACGCTACAAACTCAACAAGTTCTGGAGATTACATTAATTGACATACCGGGTGTTTCAAAAATCTAGAAAAGGTGAATTTATTTCGGGCATAGCTGAAAGATCGAAATTCTGAGACTGGGTCATTAGTAATTTCGTCCGAGGAATCGAATGGACCCATCAGATTCTGGACTCAAAAGGGCCTTATCTAGACCTTATCGAGATATGAGGCCCAACTTTGAGATTTCAAACGCGAACTCCTCTTTTTTATTGCAGATTCGGATTCAGCGGAAAATTTTCCATGTGAATTGGTTGAAACCAAAAATTTTTTCATCCTATTTGGAACCTATGCAGCGTTTTTGTTTAAAAATCTGCGTCGTCCATTCAGACCAGGATGCGAAAATTCATATTCTAATATTGAGTAAATATACGCGGAGAATCGATTGGGCTCATCAGATTTTGAGCCCGATGGGGCCTTATGCGAGATATGAGGTCCAACTATGATTTTTGGGAAAGTGCTGCATGGGGTCTTAATTTTGACGAAAAATGTTATTTTATAATGTGAAGAATAAATTGTCTCATTACTTCTCAGTGAACAAAAACAAGCATTAAAATTAACTAGTAGTTGAAATGTTTGTTTTTGTTAATTTATTCATATGAATAATATATCAGTATTTCTTCGATACCCATTTCTTGATATATCTCCTCTTTGTGAATTTATTGATGTTTTTAATGATGTAGGTAATTCGTTCTCTCGACCACTTGCGACCCCCCAACAAAGGCTTTGAGACCCCCCGGGGGGTTGCGACCCAGAGGTTAAAAAATACTGATTTACATGAATTATGAAGAAAATGATCTATTTGACCCCTAGAAATATGCCTCTTAAGTTTAGATCTACCACTTGAATTTTGCACAAATTTTTTTTCTGTGTATATTTTGAACAGAGTGCAATCAGCGAAAGTAATCATTTTCCTAAATTTCACTTATATGAATTGTTTGAATGATAAATACTCGAAAAATTGACATTTGGCGAGCAAATAGCATTAAACTTACTTTAGAATTGGGTCGCTCGAATTTCTGTTATAATTATGGAATGTAAATGGTTATAATGCAGAATTCACCACATGAATGAAAAACTATATTCAGAAAATCAATTTAATCGACATAATTTTTTACGAGATAAATATGAAAAATACAGTTTTGTAGGAATTTTCAACTGAGCCGAATCAGAAAAGTTTTTTACGACCTCAGGAATCGTTAAGGAACATATACAAGTCAAAGTCTCACCCTGTATATTTGATTTGCTTAATGTCGATCCTGGCACCTTTGTTATAAATTTGGATGTTCTTCATTTGTCCTCACTAAAGCGACATGAAGATGTCTTATGAAAATGATTCAATTAATGGACAAGTACGGACTTCAACTAATGTATGATTGCTGGTTTGGCATAACGAACAAATATATACTATATATATATACCAATTAGCAAGAAATTGCTATTGAATTAATTGTTATTGATTAAAAAAAACCTTCTCAAGAACAGAAGAGTAATCCCGTATCTTGAATGATGATCTATGAGTGGTAATGCTTATAAGGGATTTCATAAAAATATAACTGACATAGATATTGATTAAAATATATGAAAAGGGAAAAAAATTAATGGAAAGTTCGCAGTTTTATCTTCTCTGTTATATAGGTCCCTTAGATGAAAAATCTGGACTATCTGGCGGAATAAATATCTGGACTTTACGAAAGCAATTGAACTCGGAAAATCAATTAATTTAGAATGGAATGCGAAATATTTCGCTCCGATGATCGCGGGAAAATTTTCGATAGCGTCTTCCATCCAAACTTATTTTATATCAGAAGAATTGAAGGTTTAATCGGCTATGAAGTTGCTTCCGGCGGGATTAATCTGAATCAAATCGTACTCGTTGAACTTCTTCAGTCACATCCTTGGGGCAAAAATTTTTTAAATAACGTTGAACGATTGGAACAGGGGCGGATTAAATGTTGTACCTCATTGGCGCCTCTTGTCGGTCATATACACAGGGTGTATATCTAAAGATGACTTTCAGGCAACACTTTTTGTCGCATATCTCCAAAACTGCGTCTCATTGGCTAATATTAAAAATTTGCATCGAGTGCATTTTTTCATCTCAATCATGAGCTTATCATTTTTGGGGGGGGGAGGGCGAATGGTATTTTTAGTGACAATTTTTTACCTTTAATTTTTATACAAGTTAAACATAAAATTCATAAATTTTGATATTTTTTCTTGAAAAAAGGTGCTCCTATGTGACATCGCCCGCCATTTGCACCGGTTTTGAGAAACATCGATTCGAAAATTCCTCTTCGTTCACTACTCAATGCTTGTTATGTAAGGAATCATAATGTGGGTGAAACATCAATTTCTTCTACCCATCAATTGCTCCGTCTCATACAGCAGTTTATTAATTAATTAATTGAGTTATCTCCAGTTTTGCATTATATGATTTTGGTCGGAAGTGTCCCAAATAATGTCTAGAACATCCACAAAAAGCTTGTTGGTTTAATTATGGGACACCCTGTATATAATATAAAACAATAGCGCCACTGTATCTGTATGATAGTGCTTACACGAACTAGAGCGTGTTTGTTTCCGCGTATAGACGTACAATGGGTAAAGGCAATGGTATAGACACACTATGGGTATAAAGCTACATGTATTTACTACCTTCAGGCCTGACTAAAATATGTGATAAAAGTAAAGGAACAAGAAGCAGAAAACACATGAAAATGTAATTATATGCATAAGGGCAGTAATGACAAAAACACCGAAAAAAAATTCTCTGCCCACATTTTTGCCTTTCAAAAATGACAATGATATCGTTTCAGGTTAAGTTGATTAGCAATTCTCTGCTAGACTTCGCTTTTTTGGTAGGTAGTAAATTGATAGTAATGAAAATTCTTGTAATATGGTGATATATTGCCTACTGAATAAGGTCAATTATTTTTATTATTATTATGTTACTATTATGATAGATTCAGTTCAATGCTCAATCATGGTTGAGCGAGGATAATTTTTCACTCTTTTCAGACAGGAAAATCTCCGCTCACCACTACAGTTACTAATTACCTATAGTATTTCAATCGAAAATATGAATTCTACTACTAAAACGACAATACCTATTCAATAAACTTCAAAGATATTGGAATAGATATTTCTTTTCACTTGGGCTACTTGAAGTTGAAATCAAGTTTTCACTTGGCGTCATTTCGGCTTGAATATACCCCAAAGAAAGTTTAACTTTCGTATCTTGATTACATATTTCTAGCGTTCTAGCGTTTTTTGTCCTTTTCGTCGGTTTCAATAAGTATTTGTGTGAGATTTATTGATGGCCTCAGCTCACGGGGATAAAAATATATACGTAAATCCTTGTTCAAGTACCTACCTACTACCTAATAAGCTGGTGGCCCCAAAAATTCGAATTTTATGGCTCTCTTTGAACAACCCTAAGAAATCCTCTTTATTGAATATGCTGACCGCAGCACTAAATGATGCTGGGTAATAAATAATAGGGGATAACCCATTTCGCATATAATGATATTCCCCAAGAAATGGATGGATCACGTTGCAAGATATATGCATATATATATATATATATATATATATAATATATATAAATAATATATATATAATATATATATGTAATAATTACATAATCTGGAAAATTAATCAAAAAATTGCTTTTTATTTTGAAATATTTGAAAAAATGTGACAATAATTCATTTCCACGGATTGAAATAATTAAATGTTATCTTGATCAAATTCTTCATCAGAAAGAAGAACTTCGAGAAACTTGAATACACAACGAAACAGCATTATTAACTATCCATTTCATCCACTGAGAACTATATTTATATTATATTTCAGCAACGATAAAAAGATTTCAATTTCCCCTGGTGACTAAAAGCCGAACTAAGGCGGGAAGTAATTGTTTAGCGCAGTCCCCTCAATGGTTGCTGGAATCGCGAATTACAAGATTAACTGTTTTTGCAATCAGTCTCTCTTCCACCTGAATACAAAGGATACATTGGAGTTTGATCAATTCGTAAGAAACTGCAGAAATTCTCTCAAGCATTCATCATTCTTTGATGTTTCAGATTAGTTTTTTCAAGTTTTATTTCGAGTAGGAGGCGCAAAAAAATGGACCTCTACCTCTCCGTTTTAAAGATGAAAAATGTCGGTTGGTGTCAGCACCAGGATTAGAAAAATTCTCTATGGACTCGAAATGCTTCATGGATGTATCTCGTGAGAGGAGGGAGATGTGTCCCTTATCACTTTAACACCTTGCATAATCTGAAACTGCCTAATTAATTATGTTGTCGGGTCGCAATCAAAATTTTATTGACCCACCCTCCAAGAATAATTAATCCCTAATCAGCTTTTCCAACAATATCGCACACAACGCTGATATATTATCGAATGCCCCCTGAACCAGTACGGCGTAAGTTTCGTAAAAGCAAATTAATGTTCCCAATATGGAATTGCTGATGAATTGGTTTCACAACTGTTAGAACTCTATAGAATTCGAATCGAATGTTTCTGGAGGTGCGGGTATTGGAACTTGAAAGCGATATCAACAAGAGCAAGATTACTACATTTTCCTCTCAGGAACGGGAAGAAACAGTGCGAATGATCATTAATGGAAGGGAAAGAACATAAGCCTGATGTATTCATAACAATGTCGAAAAGATGAGGAATATGTCATATAATTTCAAAAGTTTTAAAATTGCAGAATTTTTACTTGGAATTGAAGATTATTGAATGGACTGTTACTGTATTATTATATAATATTTTTAATTTCGGATAAAAAAGCCGTTCTACTGTGGATGTACCTCAGGCACAACATAAAAAAAGGTCTTTTGGGATGTAGGTACTATGTACTAACTTGTAAAGTGATGAAACTGTTCCACGAAATTATCTGAAATATTTTTTGCTTATTTTGAACTTAGGTAATTGATTTTGTTTCTTCGAAATATGTTCAACCCAAAATCAAAATTTGCAGATCTCCAATCAGAGTAGGAAACATTCTTCGAAAATTGCTTCGAACGCAAACGCATCATGGTCATTGAATAGTTTGAAAAACTATTGAGTTTTTTTACATTCGATTCTTCCACTAATGCCAAATATTCCTTTCAGGAATTTCAAATAATAGAGTAGATTGATGGAATGAAAATTTGATTTTTTAATTTAAAGTTATTAATTTAATCAACTCATTTTCCCTATATGTACAGGGTGGTCAGATTTCGATGATTAGTACTACATCTCATGAATTAAAACAGATAGAAAAAGTAAATTATATTTCATGTTTTTTTTTCGAGAAACATGAATATAAATTACTGAGTACAGCAAGTCGCTAAGGTTCCTAGTTTCCGTGTTACAGGGTGATTTTGGGATTTAGCCAATATTTACATACATACAGACATCTTCAGGGAAGTTTTTTCAGTAGCATTAGAGCATTTAATTTTTTTTTCAAAAAAAATAGCATAATATCCTATGACATTTTTCAATTCACTTTTCTTGAAAAATTTCAAGAAAATACATATATCATGATTACTCCTTGAGTTTATATATCAAAAATTCCGTATCAAAAAATCAAAGCAGGTTTTAAATTTTGATTCATATCTTTTGAACTGTGGAGGTCATAGAACTTGATATTCCACAATTGTAAGCTGTTAAATTAATATAAAGGAACATCAGTTATAGTCATAATACTATACATACAGGGGTGTGTGTTTCTCGAAACTTTTTGTTTCTACTATGATTTCTGTAATTAATTAGAAAATGGACAATATTTGAAAAGATACTAACTTTCATGAAAGTTATTGAGACCACTTTCATTAATTAATTTATTTTGAAACGAAATGATTCTTGCGAAAAACGTATTCTCCTGATACACTTTGAAAATATATTTTTTTTGGGTTTTAGATAAATTTTTAAATAATGGTAGAAAGGCCCCCTCCCTAAACTCAATTGCACAGTTGCCAATTCCTTTCAAAAAGTTGCTCCCTAACAATGAAAAAAGAAATACTTCACATTTAACCCTATGTCAGACTCCTTCGTCAGACAAAATATTAAAATCATGAAACTCTTCATGAATTAAGGAATTTGGTTACAATTTTCAATAGGAATTGGCCCCTTGACAAATTTGTGAACAAGTTTAACGCAGGGGCCTTTTTTCTATTATTTAAAAATTTTTCTGATTGATTTTTGTTCCAGAGACTGTCGGGAGAACCTAACAAAAACTTTCAGAAAAATAATTTTCCCTTAACTGTAAGTAGATTCGTTGAGGATACGAAAAAAATTTCACAGTTTCAACAGATTCCGCCTGTTGATATCCATTCGCCCGATCAAAAATACTGGCGTCTGGCGTCGAGCAACCCTTGGGACGCCTCCGTCGACGAAAGCAGCAGGTGCCCTTTCAGTAGCGGTTTTCGAACGCCTCTCAGCAAGCGTCGAAGTTGGGCAGCGACATCGCGAG
>CM076611.1:1501235-1781792 GCA_038502775.1 Hippodamia convergens | reverse complement strand
GCGATGGTACTCGCTGCAGAACTCAGCAACCCGACCTTTTTACAGTCACATTTGGCACTACAATGCCAAAGTGTTTAGGAGTTTTTCTGAAGCAGGTGCAAGTAGAGAGAAAATCTCCAACATTTTTCAACATGCCTCTTTCAGCGTCACCTAATTTTTGGCTGCGATGGAAAGTTATATTCATCTACTTCAAACCAAGGAAACATATTGAAATTTTTCATTCACATGTTAAACACCAATGATAAACAAATATCTTTTTCTCTATTTCTGTATCGTCATGAGTTCTTCACAGTTCTACAAGTAATGCTGTAATGAATTCATTACAGAATTGTTTTTAGTAATATTTTTCGTTTTTTGGTTGTTTGTACTGAACTTCGATCCTATCAATTTTCAAATCGAATCAATTCAAATTCCGTAAACTGTCAAACTAACTGTCAAGAAAAAAGTCACTAATCTGAATTTTTATTCAAAAATAGAGAGTATTTCATATTTCAGAAAACTTGACTGAAATAGAGAATTACGTTTTTAAAACCTGTAAATTGAAGACCAACGCATTCGCCATTTTGTATCTCAAGTCAAATTTGATTACTGAATTGATTCAAGCGAAAAGAATTAATTCAGTATATTTGGAACAAGAAAACACCGAACTTAATTTATCAATGAAAGGAAAAATAAATTAAGTATCTAATTTTTTTTATGATATTTTGAATATTATGTTGAGTAATGTTCATTCATATCACCGAAATGCATAGTCAATATTTTCACGAACACTGAATCTTTTTAAAATATATATTTTTTATTCTTCTCATAAAAAAATCTTAAAAATTTTGTATGAGATTACAATTTACATTCATCAGAGTTCCAATCCGATCATATTGAGAAATACATTTTTTTCATCCGACTGGTTATCCTCCCGGAGTAGTGTTCAAAACGTCCGATTTATATTCTTTGCAGAGTTATTATTTGTTTCATCTACAAAGCTAGCAGCTTCTTATCTTTATTCTGTAGTCATAGCATCTCTCTGCCCCGAAGAAAGGTTAATATAGAATTTGATCAGAAATTTTTCATCAATGAGTCCTACGAAATCATTTCGAACAATTTGTGGCTGAAATTTCGAAAATCATGAACATTCGAATGACGGATCGTAACCTAATAATTTGAAACAGCTTTCGACTTGAAATTAAACAATTACAGTTACTTTGAAGACGTCACAACCCTTATGTTTATATGACACACAAAAATATCGCTTCGTCCCAGAAATATCTTCGAGGTATAATGTATTTTAGGGACTTTCCAACAATCTCAGCCAGAACGTATATACTCGTATTCCTCAGATAGCTTGTCTACTAGCTTGCAATAAAACCTCTGAGACTATATTTCATCATGTTTGTAGTAAGGATATATAGGCGATAAATCCTCATTCACTCTAGAACAGAAAAAAAAACTCTCGCAGTGAGTGGTCGGAGTAAAAACCAAAGCTGAATAAAAAACTGCCAACAGGTTCACTATACCTACATGGTTTCAAGGAAGAAAGACTGATTAGTGTTTCTCAATTCTTTCCGTTAGTTTCGAAATGCGTTACAGCGAATCCTGATGATTTCTATTCTAATTTTAAACATCTTCATAGTACAAGGGATGTCACACTTCAAGAATCGAACTTAAAAGAGTTGAAGCTGGTTTGATCTGTAGAAGAAGATTTCATTCTCATAGAAAGCAATTTCTTGTTTATTCATATAATTTTTATATTAGTTGTGAATCTTCACATGTATCTACAGGGTGTCCCATAATTAGCGGACTTCTAGTGGATGTCTAGCCATTATTTGGGATACTTTCGACCAAAATCATATAATGCAAAAATGCTCCGTTACGGAGATAGCGCAATCTGGAGATGACTTAATTCATTAATTAATTAAATGTTTCATGATGTGTAACTTCCATAGAATTATTTAAATCAAGTAAAAAAATGAATATTAAAATACATGTTACGATTTTTTACACAACAAGCATTGAGTAGTGAACGAAGAGAAAATTTCGAATCGATTTTTCTCTAAACCAGTACCACTTAGCGATTTCACGCAAGATCATCTTTTTTCAGGAAAAAATATGAAAGCTTCTGATGTTGATGCAAAAGTTGTTAAATATTGGGGTTCAGGTTTGTTCTTTGTGAGGATTTCCTTTATGAATAATACAGAAAATGAGAACAACATTGAGAATTCCATCAAATGTGATACATAATTTTGATTATGGATCTCCATTGTCATCAGAAAAAAACAATCGATGAATGTATAACATTCGTGCTCTGTAATATAGTTGCAACCATAATACAAACCAGGACAGACAAATGCAATTTCCTCACATCGAAGAATTTATGCCATTATTGGATATGGCATCAAAAATTATGACAGGCTCGGATACGAGTTTCGTTATTTACAATGCCAATCAAAACAAGCATTCAGATTTCAACATGTGAAATGTGAATTTTAGAATGCTTGTTCAAACGAAAAAGAACGCTACCCATCATTATGTTCAAAAGTTCGTGAACAAAATACCAATCGAGAAGAAACGGAGCAATATTGACTAATGTAAGGGGGACAGCAAGAAAATGTGGAGAGCTTTGAAGGACTTAGTCGGTACAAGAAAACAATGCACTGGACAATTCACTGAACTTAAATTCGAAAATTGTAACGATTTATTAGAGGAAAACTTCAACAACTTTTTTCTGGAGTCTCTGCATGAACTTTCGGAAAGTATAGAGTACAGAGAGTGGGAAGTGCCGGACCTGAAAATTCAGTCCAGACTTTTTGAATTTGAAACAGTTAACATCTCACAATTGAAAAAAATTGTGTACTGCTTGAAAAATAAAGGCTCTAGTGATGATTGTTTGAATGTAAAACTGGTAAAGCAACTCTTTGGGGTGATTGGATATTCTCTACTAAATTTGATTAATACTTCAATAGAAACAGCAAATTTACCTCAAGACTTAAAAACTAGTGTTATAATTCCAATCCCCAAAGTGAATAAACCAACTGTTCCTTCGGAAGTTAGGCCTATAAATCTCTTACCATCTGTAGATAAGATTATATAAACTATTATTTGTGATCAACTGGGAGAATATCTGGGAAAAAAAATCATCCACTGTTTGAAGGACAATCAGGATTCAGAAAACAACACTCTTGTGAAACAGCAATCCAGTATGTTTGTGCAAATTGGAGAGAAAAAATGAACAACAGTGAAGTGACTATTGGTGTGTTTGTGGATCTCAAGCTTGCATTTGAGACTATTGATCGTGTAATTCTTTTGAAAAAGTTGAGACTCTATGGAATTACGGATAAGGCGTTGACTTGGATCGATAATTATCTGATAGATAGGTTTCAAAGGACAAAAATAGGATATAGATTGTCCCAAAAAAAAAAGTTTACTGGGTGTACCCCAAGTAAGTGTCTTGGGACCCCTATTATTTATTGTTTATATAAACGACCTTAATCGGATATAAAAAACTCTTTTATACACTTGTTTGCAGACGATACCCTTATATCCGTATCTGGACAAGATTGTCATGAAACTGTAAAATTGCTAAATAGTGAGCTTGATTTGTTGTATGATTGGTTGTGTCAAAATAGATTGAAACTAAATTCTTTAAAGACTAAATGTATGGTTGTAGGTTCAGCCATTCAGCGAGAAATTGTAAATATTTTTCAGACTTGGGATTGTCTTTATGCATTAATGATTCACCTATAGAGTATGTCAGTGAAATTAAGTATTTGGGTATGATATTGGATCCACAGTTAAACTTTTCAAAACATGTAAACTATTTGTGTAAAAAAATAGGAAAAAAAGTAGAACTATTATTATTATTATTATTATTTAAATCTACCATTATCTCTATTTGTTATGTTATTGCATCTCTGTAGGTCTTGGTGTTTCTCCTGTATGAGTTTTTCCACAAATATATGAAATATTGTGAGGATGTTCCGCTTTAATATCAGGAGTATTCATGAATGTGGTAATAAAGAAAAATAATTACAGAATATGCTCGTCATGTGAACTGTTTAATCAATATTGTCGATTTTCACTGCCGAATTCACATTCCAGACACCAACATTCCATATTATCGTGTATTCCGTCCGCAAAGTCTTCGAATACGGAGAAATAGGCGTACCAAAAGACGAAGAGTCATTCGCGTCCAGATGAGAGGTGAATAATAATAATCACCATTTGAGATAATCGCCTATTTTCGTCTCGAATAAAGAGAAAGTGATCTACCCGATCCTGCTCATTTTATCTTACCATTTTTCAACTTTGTATGAACATTTTTTTTTTAACTTTATTGAAAGAAAAAAATATAATACATAAATGCTGCTACGTGAAATCCTGTTTTTTTTTTCAGCAGAGGATGTATTGCCCCACAATGAACGAAGAATAAAAACTTCAATTAATCAAAAAAAAGTCTATATATCAGACCCCTTCAATACACAAAATCGTAAAATATTCAAAATCTTGGATTTTTGATTTTGCAATTGACATCCTGCAATAAAAGCAGAAATTTTTTCATTTTGAGATATCTTTATAAAACATGTTTTTTTTTAATGAATAAATCCAAGTAGGTACAATATACTTCTGCTGAATAACTTGGCAGATTGGCTTTTATGTCGCCATTATAATCTTTGTTTTATTTGCAATCCATCATAATATACAACATCCAAAATAGAGAAATTGGTAAACATCAATTCCCAATTTTGTCTAATGTTCAGGCTTTATTACCTTTCAAGATTTAAGTATACCTTACTTTCCTCAGAACACAAGGATAGTTCTAAATGCGAAAAGTTCTTCTATCGGAATTAAATTCAAGAAATTTTGTGTTTCTTGACAATTTCTTGGTTAATGACCAGGAACAACCAGGAGCATTAATTGTTTAGTCAATTTCATCGGAATTGCGAACAACAATTTGTTTAATTTTTGTACATAGATGAATACCTATTCTATGCAGCCGATTGATCTAATTTCTAATTAATTTCGGTTAGGAAAAGTAGGTATTCTGAGATGTTTCCTGAGTTATCGCAGTTTTTTTCTGACCGAGAATCAGAAAGTAGCCAGAACCTCGAGTCTGGCTGATTATGAATGTTATGATGAGGCAATATACTGCACAAAATCATTTATTTAGACGTAATGAGGTTTCTACACTCTCTGATTGCATAATATTATCAAGAAAATAACAATAGTATATTCTAAAACAAGTTGCAGAATGAGCTCCTATTCCATCACGAGGGACGAAGGAGCGAGTTTTCGATAGCATGAGTGTTGGAATTGCCTTCTGCAACGAGTATTAGACGGTATTTTCTCTATTTCAGTCCATTTTTGTGAAATACTGTCGAAATTCAAATGAAAATTCTGATTAGTGACTTTTGTATTGTATCTTGGCAGTTGGTGTGACATATGAAATTTGACAGATCACGGAATTTGAATTGATTTGATTCGAAACTTGATTCGATCGGAGGTCAGTACTGACAACCATAAAACGAAAAATATAACTGAAAACAATGCTGTAATGAGTTTCAGTACAGCACTTCTTTTAGTACTGTAATGAACTCATTGCGATACTGAAATAGAATAGTATATTCTAAAACAAGTTGCAGAATGAGCTCCTATTCCAACACGAATGCGAAGTTCGAAAACGAGCGACGAAGGAGCGAGTTTTAGATAGCATGAGTGTTGGAATTGCCTTCTGCAACGAGTATTAGACGGTATTTTCTCTATTTCAGTCAATTTTTGTGGAATACTCTCGAAATTCAAATGAAAATTCAGATTAGTGACTTTTGTATTGTGTCTTGGCAGTTAGCGTGACATACGAAATTTGACAGATCACGGAATTTGAATTGATTTGATTCGAAACTTGATTCGATCGGAGGTCAGTACTGACAACCATAAAACGAAAAATATAACTGAAAACAATGCTGTAATGAGTTTCAGTACAGCACTACTTTTAGTACTGTAATGAACTCATTACGATACTGAAATAGAGAAAAAATATTATTGAAACCTTATGCCAATATAGTGCAATATCCTGCAATTCCATGATTTTCTGCTCAATATAAAGTAATGGCGAACATTTTGCGTAAGTTGTTTATTCCTACCCCTAATAATTCCTATATTCTTCAAAATATCAGCCTATGTTTCGCCGTTTCGGATGACCTGATACGATCATATTCACTCAAGCACCTACAAGATATGATAAAGGTAGTTCGGGTTGATTAGACCCGCTTGAAAATGTAATTCGCTTATGTTCGTCATTTTCTGTGAATAATTGATGTCAAATTGGATAAGATTCACGAGACGCACGCTAATAGTGTTTCAAATGAATGAATAATTCATTCTTGAGTAAACCAAGTTTGATAAGCTCTTCAGGGATTTAGCGTCACCTAGAAATATCGATTTTTGGGAACGAAGAGAGCTGTTACTCTACGTATCAAGGGGTAAAGAATGAAAAGAATAATAGTTTATAAACACCATGAATACATGCATCAATAGTAAATGGATTTGAAGAGAATAAAATATGTTTTGATTATAAAGAGTGTAATAGAGAATTATTTTTCAAATGACAGAATAAAAAAGGCATGTCTCTGGACAAAAAATTTTTGATAGCGCCGCGACGCTAGATTTTTATGCTCATCTCAAGTCGATATTAACTTATTCAAAACGCCATTCACAGAATGAAAAAATATTCGGACGTTTGATGCTTCTTAATGAACAACAAACTAAGATCATACTTTTCGATAACCAGTTCGGGAGTTGAAGATAATAAAACACAACAAAACCCTGAGCCATGTAAAATCAACCAAACTTTCGATATGGTACATAAAGATAAGAATTTAACTGGAAGGAATACATAAATTATCTTTATGAGAAAACAACAATAGCTGTTTACGGCTTCAGAATTATGACCAGGTATCTCCTCAGTAATTACTCTAAGCTGGAGGAAACCTGAGGTTCCACATTATATTATATTTTATCTAATCGGTTATAAAGAACTATTTACTCTACAGCTGACAGAAATAGGAATATTGGTACAAGTAATGAATTTATCTCAAACATTACCTGAATAAAATTATCTTTCAAGAAATATGAAATTAATTTTTCATATAACTTGTTTAAATTTTTTTTTCAAATATCCCCTTGATTTAATGCCATATTCTTCAGAGGAATAAATACTTTTCCAATCAGTGAACAATATTTTTTTTGACATTATAAGGTATGATTTTTAACATTCCATCGCATTTGTTTGAATTACCCTTTATAAGTATCAAAATAATTCAATTTTATTCATGTCACTCATGAACTGTTGTCATAAAAACTTAAATTGTATAGAAATTCCCTACTTCGGTAGACTCTTGGTGAGAGTGAGTTGAATTTCGGAAATTGCACCTCTGATAACTTGCATTCGAATCCCCACATTGTAATTGAATAGTAGGTATGGAACGCACGAATCCAGACAGAATAAGTTTGGCAAAAACCGGTCCTTCTCAGGTCAATAATACCCAACACCTTGAGGACGGCAGGCGACTGCTTGCCGAAACGTCGGTATTAACCAACCACATAGATTATGGAAACAGCCCAAATATGTTTCAACAAATTTACCATTATCAAGGGTATCTGGTTTATAATTCTTTGTTGAAGTTATATTGGATTGCTTTACCCATTTTAATGGAAGCTAACGCCAACAATGATTTCATTTCGAGCTTTTTACAATTTAATAACTAGTTTGTTCAAGTGGTGTAACTGCATAATTTCTGAGTAGATATGTTTCTGGTATAAAAATTCACATCTGATCTTAACTTTCATTATCAAAATGAAGCAACCTCTCTTGATTGGTGTCTACTGCAAATCTTGAATTGCCTTTACCTCTTCGATTGAATAAGGCATTTGAGGAAATATACGTTCGCATTTCATTCAGATGGACAACTAGAAGCAGCTATCAAGCTCGTTGTGGGTTTTCAGCTATGAAAGAATCGAGAAAGTAAATACTAATGGAGTATGACCACAATCAAAGATAACACGAGTCGAAATTTTGAACTAAAGTAATTAGGTTACACCGTCATGGAAACATCGTGTATAATTTTGGCACATCTCCCATCTCTGTCGGTGTTATTGATTGTCAGCATCTGTCTTTGATCGAACCCAGTCGACTGTTCAATCAAATCAGAGCATCTGACCTTCCAACCATGTGTGCACAGTTAGGCACAAACGACCATCTGATTATGTTTCATACTTGGGGATGCGGCTTCCCATGTCAACATCGTCATTGATTAGGTTTGGATTTATTGAATGAGGAGAAATGACGGGACCTGGAATCTTGTACGTCATGTGCAGAGCTCACTGGCCTAAGAAATCCAACCAGCTATGATAAGAGTCCCAGATCTCAAAGTTGATAAGGAATTACCCAATCTATGAAATCATTTTTGAAAGTCGGGAAACCAGAATGCAAATCAGAGTTTTCAATGATTCATAAGAATATTGAGCATTCATTATTAATCATTAACTCATTTTCAGGCTTCATGATGCAGCATTTTTGCATTGAGTGATTTTAGTCGAAAGGGTCACAAATAATGTCTAGAACATCCACTAGAAGTTCACAGGTCTGATTATGGGACACCTCGTATATTTATTCCGATATAGATTGAAATTCATTCTGGGATGATTATCCATTTTCTAGAACTCTTTCAGGTTTTTACTTCTAGACTCCCAACAAAATCGATTGAAAAATTTGAATAATTGAAATGCTTCCACGAGAATTCTTGCACTAATTCCTCTCCAAAAATATCATTACTTATAGCTATGGATTTCCTTCAGAAATGAGTTTAATTTTCAAGTAAGTTTTCGCTTCGAACAACATGAATACATAGTCACTGGAGCCAGAGATTTTGTTACGATGATATTTTTCTGAAGTTGGCTCAGTAGATTCAAAGGAGTTTTTTATCCTTGCTTTATTTTGAACAATGCATTTGACAGAGTTTTAAGGGATATAAGTAGTTATAATCAAAAAGGTTCAGCTCGCTCTTTTCGGCAGGTTGTAACTCAATGCACCATCTTTGTGTGGTGATAATTTTTAATCATTTTTATAAATATCAACAGTACCTACAATTGATCGTTACTCACAAAATTTGGTTAAATATGACATGTACTTACTGACTCCATGATTTTTTCATCCCCAAATAGGATTCTATGCGGAATATCCAATAATCTCCTTTAAGTTCACGAAATTCAGAAATTCAGCAATTTTACATAAAATTGAAGAAATTGAGTTTTTCTGATGGGCTGGCTTGAGAACTTTTCATTTTAATATCGCATTAAATAATTAGCATTGAAATTTGTCACGTGGGATTTCATAACAACTTAATTTCAAACTATTTCGAAAAATCGTCGTCACTTCAAGTTTTAAATCGCCAATCGAAACAATTTAACTTTCACCATCAGATAAATATCGTCGACAGCTTCAAATTAGAATTTATTCAAATTCTCCCTGACAGACATCTATATTTTTCGGATTCATATCCATAATTTTTTAATGCTCGGGAAATACAAGGCACACATTACGAAAAATAATAAGAATTCATAGGTCTGACTGCAATTCAGCATAGAAAAATCCTGAGCCTGTCGAGTTGATGAGGATGATATGTTGATGATGAATTTCGACTTGACAATGTAAAATGCGAATCAGAGTTTTTCAAAATTTTAAAACAGTTAAAGGTAAGTTCTTTCTGTCTGATATGATATTACTTGCCTGTATATTTAATACCCAATATTGTGCATTTGTTTTAGCCTTGAGAAGGCCAATAAATTTGGCGAAACGTTGTCAGGTAATTGAATTTTTTTCCTGCAATAGTGGTCCTCTTTAACAAACTATGTTATATGTTTAAACTGAAATATTTACAATAAGACAAACACCAACACGCTTCATCTTTTTAAAATTTGTTGAATGTATACCTATATTTAATAATATGAAAAGAATAAACTTCAGCATGGAATATTCAAATGGTGATTGAGACAATAATACAGACGAATTCTCGTGAAAGTATGCCAGAAGTATTATTATTGGCAACAAGAAAATTTTCATCGGTATGCAAATGAATTGAAAACGATTCTAAATTCAACTTTAAAACTTTTCCGAAACGCAAAATTATTTCGTATTTATACCAAACAAAATCTTTGCATAAGAAACAAAAAAAATCTCTTCGCTACATTCCCTGTCAATATTTGTTGAAGTACTAATGATATATTGAGACCTTAAGAGTTAAGAAAGCGTGAACACAAAAACGCAACATTGAAAATAGAAATGCTAGAGAATCGCAATTTTCAGATCATGATACCAAAGATCATATGATGGATCGAATAACACAAGGATTTCGAAGACGTAACTTGACTATCCTTAAGGGAAAAATTGATGTATATTTCAGTCAGTAAAACTTAACCATACTTGGAAAAGGGACGGATATTAGGAAATTTTCAGACTCTCATTACTTCAAAACTTTTTAATTGATTTCATTTCGAAGAGGAGGGGTGAAAACCCAGAGAAGTTTTGTAACTACAAAGAAAACCTACTTGCTTAAAAGGAGACCTTAAGATCTTGAAATAAAAAAATAACAAATCGATTTCGCTAATGAGGAACTCTTGACCTAGCCACTTGGCAACAAAAAATACGTTTATCATAATTTCCAGGATGGTTGGAAATAATGTATCGGAATAACTCGAATTTCATTTTATTTCGGAATTTCTTCATCGATTTATGTTAAGGCATCTCTTCAGAGCTCATGTGATTCGATGCAAATTTGGCTTCTTCCTTTCATGTGAATGTGAATAGGGTAATCCACCACATACGAGTGAAACCACTTCAATGCCAATAAAATTGAATGGATAGCAGGTAATCCTTGTTTGGGAAGAAGACGTGCCTATGGTACTTTTACTTCAGGAATATTTAGTATTCATAGGGTATCAGCACTTCGCCAGACTCTCCAGAGATATGCGTTCAATTTCAATGCCATATTACGAATCTTACGCCTTACACGTCCTCCGTTCAAGGAACAAATCTGAGATTCACATTTTTTTTATTTCATTCAGGTAAGAAAGTATTTTCCGATAAGTTCACTTTATTTTTTGCCCACAACTGAAGATTTAGCAGAATGAAGAACGTTAATATTAGAACAGAATAATCGAAAAGTGCCCATTTACATTTATAATTTCAGTTTATCATCATAAAATTTTGAATAGGTACATACATAATACTTTCTTATGAAGTAAGTAATCTTTCAATCTGACATCAGCGGTGAAGACATTATATGATATGAAATCATATTATCAACTTCTCCTAATCATTCGACAATCTCAATCAATCCATATTTTGTGTAGAGGTATCGTATATTTAATTCATCATGATTTCGTAGACTGCAGAAATATGTTAGTTTTGATTCTCATCGACGTATCATTCATATATCAAATATACGATATTATAGCAAAAACACATCTAGAACCACTTAAATTTCGAAGTTAATCTTCAAGAACTATCCTGAGGTTGGACGATGGAGATGGTTTTCCAATTTTGAAGACAGAAAAGGGGCCAAAATAGAAATCATTCACCATGAGTTCAGTTATATTAAGCAGAGGCAGAGATAATCGGAAAACTTCAGATACCCTCAAGTACGGCAGTTCCGAAGCTATCAACACGCTGACGTTGATTAATCCCTTTCGATTAACTTATTGGATTCACCCTCCGATTTTTCTTACAATTCATTATCGTCCCTTCCCATGCATTTTTCCATCCACTGAAATTTTTGCTATCGGGCTAGTTTCGCCAAAATTCGTGTTTATTTCCTACCTTCTTGGATTATTTCAGAAAGATCATAAAGAGCGCAAATAGTCTATGAGGTTTATACTTAATAATTAAATCATATTCATTTCCAAAAAGCAATACGAGTAAAATAAATGATTTTTAATTATCTGGTGACCAACGCCTTCGCCATTTTGCAACAGTCAATGCAAGCCATGAAGAAGAATTGGTAGGTTAGTCATTTTATTTGTTGTAGTAGTCAATAAAAGAAATCTACAAGAATGACAAGAAAGTGTTTATTTTTAAAGTTTCAGAAATGTTAAAATTTTCAAAAAAAGGCAGAATGATCAGAACAAATATAAAAATATCGAGAAAAATATGAAATATCAGAGACTATTTCCTCATCTTCATCATTCAATGCAAAATTTAAATGTATGTTATTCAACCCATTTCACAGAAAGATACATGATTCGGAAAGGAGAAATTTTTTTTTTAACACACGATATCGAGTGCTTACTATCAGAGATACATGAGCTGCAATATTATCACAAGGGGGGAATTTTATCTTTTTTGAATTAGTATTCGTTGACAAAAAACATATTTCTTTTTCTGCGTAATCTTTCATACATTGACTACCAAGTTTTCTATGAATTCTGTATGAATAAAGTGTGCTGTGACAACTTGTGTATAGTGCAGATGTTTGGTTTGAATATTTTTCGTTTGATGATACTGTTTCGTAGAATTCAAGTGAACTCTATTTTCATTTAATTCTCATGTTTGAATTTTGAGACTGTTGAACAGAATTAGATTGAATAATGAATTTCTTATTGCTCCACTCACACTAACGGAAAAAAAATTCGGATGGGCTGCGAACAATGTTTTTACATTCAGCCTACCTAAAGCGTTTTACCAGGTTCAGAAGACATGAAGGTCAATCATTAAAAGCCGATGTAAAATAAAAACACAACGTTATAATACAAGCGAACTTAGGGTTGCAATGGATTTCAACGCCTTTTTGGCTATAATATTCTATCTTTTTATTTTGAGACCATTCAATGTACGGTAGTGGCAAGTTTTGACTGAGACAAGACCAATTTCAACATCTACGGAAATGAAAAATCTTGACTTCTTTTGAGAGAGGGTAGCTTCATCCATTGATTATCGTAAGAAAAATACGGTCAATAACTTGTAATTCAACGCTCGTAACCAATTATTGATATCGCTGAAATCAATTACAGTGGTCTGTATCATCATCATCAAAAGCGTGATAAATGACCAAAATCCCTTTGAATCTCTGTTACGTGTCCAGTATTAGTCATTGCATTCGCTGAAACAAATCGTTACAAATTGAATGAACACGTTCGACAGAATCGTTCTAGGAATAATTGATGGATCCCTAAATATTCCGCTGTAATTTGTATTGGACAGTTAAAATACCTGGGAGTATCGTAAATGAATACCCTGGAAAATCCTCCATTAGACTCCCTAATTGTGATAAATGTTCTCTTTTTGATTCAAACAGTACCGCTGAATATACAAGGGTTGTTAGATACTTATTCGAAAGATGCAATTGAATTTTCTGCCAAATTTTTGCAGCAGAGATATAAGGTGTTTTCGTGAAAATAGAGAAATTTTGAAGAAATGATTTAAAATCCACAAAAGCTTAATTTACTGTGTCATTATATTTCGTTTAATGGTCTTAGTCTCATTCCTTCTTCATATTGAGCTATGACACCTGTTCATTCATGGTCCCCCCCTTGGCTAATGTGCGGTCAGGTTGTCTAGGTTTAGTCTAGATATTTAATCTTGCCACTCCTTCGGATAAAATCTTGTATGTAGATGAAAACTGGTACACCATTAAATAAACTCCGTTCTTCTGCAAAATTAGTTGATCAAGTATTTTCTCAAAATCAAAATTGATTGCCAGTGAAAAAATGTGTTCCTATGTTCATCGCTTCTATTATCTAGGTAGCTGTTGTACCTATTGAGTTACATAAGATTACAATCTGAATTGAATTATTCTACCTACTGAAACAAATAAAATAGGTGATTCACTATCGATAGAGGAAAAATAGAGGTATTATTTCACTCTCGAAAACGATTATATTCAAACTGATGATTTTTAAACGACTATTCTTGCAACTGTCGCACTTATTCCACTCATTTTCACTTTATTTATTGATTGAAAAATCGAACACAGCGAAGAAACACCAACCTTTTTACACGCTTTCCGGTCTAATTTCTGATGCGAACCAGTGCCAACTGTGGTAATAACACTCCGAGTGTCTGATTACGACCCTCCGATGGCATTCCGGCAGCGTCGCATCTTCAAGCAACCTGTTGAATACTGTAGGCCGCGCTAGTACCAATTGCCGAACTCAATTTTTTTGGAACGAGATAATTGAATTTATTTAAGTGAAGTTTGGCCTTTACAAATCAAAAACTCAGCATTTCAAAATGCTCAATTTGATTTCCTTGAAGCCGAGGAGACAGTTGAACAGGACAATCTAAACTACATTAAATAGAACGTCTTGACATCTCGAGCAGATTTTTCAAATGAATGGTTGCATTCACCTTACGAAGATTTTGTTACCGCTACATACCATAAACTGAAAGCCCTCGCAAAAATGCCCACTACTCCAGAACGTGTTGAGTTTGTAGCGTATGTGCCACAGAACGATTCCGCAACAGTTGAACAACTGTTATTTATGGTAGGTGAATGCGCCCACTATCTTGACTGATTATTGAATGATGGTATTCGAATGAAGCGACAACTATATTAATCCAAGTGTTTCAACATACCTAGGCATGGATATTGAGAGAGTCTTCTGGGCTTATTGGCCGAGGTCAATTGGGAATAATTGGTAGAAATTCGGCGTTCGAGGTACAATCTTAGACCAAGAACCCTTCGAATCACTTTGATGAATCATTTCTGAATTGTCTTGAGAAAATAATTGAGATATATGTTGTAGCTTATTTCCTTGAATAGAAGCCATGTAGGTTATCAATCACAATAATGAAATCAAGTGTAACACCTGCCCAAACATCTATGTAGATAAATTCCACACATTCATCCATAATACCTACCGAAATGAACTAATTATTTATTTATTGGTATTTTCCAGCGTTATTTATGTGTTACAATTGAACCAGAGTAGGTACACAAACTCATAATCTATATCTTCAATTTAATACTCTCATTCAACTCATAACTGAAAAACACCTGCTACTTCAATCTGTGAAGTAAAATCAGGAATTTTCACTAAAAACAGGATATTTGACGGATATTGAAGTGAGATCGAATGAGAAGATACCAATATGCGTTTCGTGAGAATATATGTTCCTATATATGAGTTGCTGAAAAATGAAGGAGTTTGAAAATGGCATACGCCATGAAAAAAAGTTAACAGATTTGTATGTAGGCGAATGGGGTATTTTAGTAGGAGGAGAGTAAAGGAGATTATTATGAGAAAACAATCAGAGCGACGATCTTTGGGATTTGAAGAGTTTTCAACCATATTCTGCATGAGGTATTCAGGATGTCCCTTTATTATAGGTATAACTGAAAAAAACTTGGTTACGGGGATGATATCGAAAATAGGAGTCAAATTTATATGATTTCGCAAAACTTTTCGTTTTCTTTATTTAGGGAGTTTGAATTACAAAACATTCAACTGATGTGTTTTCACAATCTGTTTCCGTTTTCCGGCAGAATTATTAGTCATCAAGTTTCTCAATTTTCGTTTTGCAGGTAAACGAAAAGTTTTTTAATGATACCAGAGGCTCACTACAAAAAAGTTATGGAGAGTTTTCTCTTGAAAAATGAAATTCCCTGGATTTCCTGAAGCAATTGACACATACCAAGAAAACCTCAGCCGAATTTCTGCTGAATATCCCGAGGATGCAGATTCTATGAGAAAAATATTTCGAAAACCACACAAACCAATATGATAAAACTTTTATTTCTGATATCATTCAAAAAACCAACCCCATCCCTTCATTATACTAATTTAAGAATACTCTGTATACAGAAAAATCCGGTACTTCACCAAAATTACGACGACAGCCGACAGCCCTAAAACGAACAAATCAGGAAATATAATATTAATCATTGTGTGATGGATGAACTGATATAATATGAACGCAAGAACATAAAGAGAATGAATGATCGATTACATGATAGCTCGAACCGTACTTTTTATTTTCTGATCGCTTCTTCTGACAGCCATGATTAAGTGCACAAAATATCGATATCGACAAATTTGTTTTCCAAATCTTCCCGGGAACATGAATGTATGCACATAATTTGCTGCTTATGTTTTCGATAGAAAATCGAACTCCAAACATTCTCGGTATTTGTTATATTTTACATTTGACCGAACATCATGTCCATTTATACTTCATAACTATCATTGCCAGTTTCATTGTTATTTCCAAAACATTTTGATGAAACTAGAGATGACACAGAGTGAGTCCGCCCTCGTTGATATTGGTGCTAACAGGTGATTTTGAATTTTAAATTAATATATATAGGCAGAACCTTTATCTGGTATTTTGCGAAATTATTGAAATAGTTGAATCTTAAAACTAATTTAAATAAAATTTTTTTCAGAGGCAAACTCTAGGAGGTCGTGGCATAACATGAATAGACAAGTCTATATCTTGATATTGATTTCGTAAGATATTGTTTTCGGTGTTATGAAATCATTTCAAATGTTGAATGAACTCTGTTAACTTCTCTTTTAAAAATCACAATGAAATTTTTAAACCGGAATAGGTATTGATCATTCCTTGAAAAATTGTAGACTCGATTTCATTTTAGCATGCCTTTTATTTCGAAAGATATGATCCAAATATTTGATCTGATGATTTGAAACAAACATACAGAGGGCAATAAGTATCCCAAGCAAAGGCTCTGGATAATGAATACATTCATTGTTTGGGACGACGTTGATGAAAAATGTATTAAAATTCGACTTTTTCATTTCGCACACCATGAATGTGATGCATGCAAATATCTTACACTTACCTACTTTCTCAATAAGAACTCTTGTGTTTGCAGGTGAGTTTCGCCACAGTTTAAAAATATATTTCTATACTGTGGTTCCGCATGTACGGAACGAAGCTTTAGCATGGGCCGTAGAATAATAATCCTCGTTTAAATAAGTTTTGTTTCTCGAACTCGGCTTCCGCGGAAGAAATTTATTTGCGTTTATTTAAAAACTCCTATGATCACTTAGGTCAGAAGGTACTTTCATTCTCATCCAGAGTATCTACAATGTTTCAGTTAAACCAGATGCAGCTAACCTATCCCGGACTGAATTATGGATTTTGTCAGATTTTCCGATCAGGTTTGATATATTTCTCCTTGGTCTTCAGATCTGTTTTTCCAATATCTGAACACATTCCAAATAGGTAAATATGATTATTTTATTTGAGTTCCGCTGACTTCGAAACGGATGCAAGGAATTTGTATTCATGCATCATGTTGGCTCATTATATGGATCAGTTGAATATTTTCTGATATTGAAAGCATGTTATTTGGAAGTAAAAGAAGTAAAGCCTATTGAAGTTAGATTATGCATGAAAAATAAGAGATCTTTGAACTCTGAATAATATTTAGATGATAACTGTGTGACTGAATAAAAATCGTAAATGTAGGTAACAAATTATTTCTTTTCTTCATGAAAAAATACACAAAATAAGTTTTTTTGATCACCACGAGGTGAAATAATTCCGAATAAACTACGGCCAATAAGCCCAGAGAATTCGAGGACAATACCTGCTTGAAATTTTCTCATTTTGATTCTGATCGTTATTCATTTTATTGTTATGCAGTATTTGAATTTTTTTCCTCATTCATCAGGTATTGGGTTCGAATGCATTTGTAGGTTATTTCATCCCTACGAATGGCTGCAAAAAGGCAAACGCCAAGACTGATAAAGCTTGTTTTCAGATCAGTATTCTTCATCATGAAAGAAACAATCAATTATGAAAATTTTGAATAGAAAAGAAGCTTTATGAAATTATTCAAAATTGAATTAGTCTTTGGGTGTGGGGAATTGATATTCTGATTACTTATAATGATAATCTACCTTCATTTTTACAGTTAATATCAATGACAACAAAATGAAAACAGGTTAGTAAATTACAGAAACAAAAAGCCACCAAATCATATCTCAGAGAAGGATGAATCACACACCTATTTAAAGTTACCTATTGTGTAAGGCTCTGGCCTGCCTATATAAAAAAAAAGAAAATGAACATTATTCTGAACTGACAATTGTGATATATAGGATTATATTTTTGATAGAATGACTTCCGATTTTAAATTTATTCCTGTTTCTATTGTTTTGACTATAATTCTGCTTTTTCATAGGGAACTCTGATTTTTTTTTCTGTACATGCGAATTTTTTATAATCTCTAGTAAGTAATCAAACGTTATTTGAACCTTGATTTGGCAATCACATACAGAAACAAGTGTGGCACTCGAGGACTGCCGCGGTAAAGCTATTGCATAGCATCTATTCAAGAATAAGAAGATAAAATATCACGCGTCCTGCATGTTTCAGTCAGAAGTAACACATTGGAGAGTGAATTTTGTAAATCGTATTTGTGACTATGTAGACTTTGGCAATTGAAAGTCATTATTGAAATGCCATTTCTATTACTAATGAAATCTAAGACTCTTTAAGCTATTTGAAGGCAGTGTTTTGAATTCTTTCAACAAAGATGCAGTCGATGCAGCTTGCCTTCGATTATGATAAAACTTAAATGCAGAATCATCATTTTTGGTCGTAATATACAATTTCTGTAGAATTCCTGGGAATGTGATTTTCTATACTCATATACTCTTTCTTCAAAAGTTCCACCTTGCGATTAATGTATAGTTAGAGCAAGAGCTGGAGTTAATGAAAAATGTTTACGTTTGGCTATACATTTTCTATCCGATGTTAGTGAAATATTTTCCGTTCGAAATTGCCGACTCCATTTTGCACAGCTAGAGTGGCTTCACGCATCCGTCTAATCGCAAGCACCCAAACACCGTGCCGAAGTCTGCCGAACTGAACCGACGATACATGGCTGTGTTAGGTTTTTTCGTTAGGGAATTTCTACATTCGGTCGCCTCACTCAAAGCCTGAGATAAAAGCTATGCAACAGCTTGAAAAATCCCACTGTGAAATGAATTGAAAGATTTCGATCGAAACTTTCCAAAATATTTTCAAGATATCTATGCGAAAATAAATTTCGATAATGTCATAATATTCTGGTGTTTCCGGTTAAAACAATTTTCTTCGCTTGCTCTGCTACCGACTGCATGTATCGAGCAGATGAGCACGAGAAAAACTGTGTTTTGAATATCCACGACTGTTGATGAGTATTTGATGGCCTTCATATAATACCGAGTTAACCAAGTTAATGTTCATTTCACTCTGATGGAATGAAAGAACCACAACATTCTCCTATTCGCGTCCATAAGGAGAATTTATTGGAGCAACGAGCTTTTCCTTCTTCTGGTCATAAAAAGGGGTCGACACATAAATTCTCTTCATATATCGAAATAAAATTCCAATATCGACGTGTTCCGGGAAAGACATTCAATACATGTTCCAGCATTCTCGAGGTGATATTCACCTACATTTAATATTCTCCCGAATTCTGCTTATTCCTGACATGTTAACTTACGGAAGTGGTATTACGTTTTGCATAAGATACTTTCACTCATGTGTATATTTGAAGAAATACACCTTGAAGTTTGTTTGGAGAGCGACATGCATTCAGGTGAACTATCTGTAAAAGAAAAACAAGCTTGGTTGCTATTCTCCTCTTTCGTTTTGTCGTGCTTTGAAGGTTTGACACTAGCTACACGAATAAATTCATGTATCTCAAAGAGATTGCAGTTCACGTTGTATTCCTTTGACAATATTCGCATATATGAATTCGTGACAGTTGAATTTTAATTGGTTTCTGATGTTGTATTTTTTATAAACAGATGGGGAAAACCGAATTGGAAACATCACAGTTTCTATAGTAAATTCGAACAGGGTCATATTCTAGTGGAACAGTGGCAGAATCAAAACTTCAGATGGAAGTTATATCGAATGGACTGCTGAGCCGACAGATTTGGTTAGGTGGGCATGTAGAGCACAACGTATGGTACGCAAAGTGTCGAATCGAATCAGTAACACCCCGAACGCGGTATTGTTAATTTCATAGCTGTTGTAAATGAATATGACAATTTTATTCCATTCTGACGAGAGAAATTTATTCGCCACAATGAATGACATGAATGATTTCCTGTGGAAATTAGTATTCAGGTTCTCTTTGAAAATGAAATGAATTCTATAAAAAGAAAAAATTGAGAAAAAAAATACATTCTACGGGAATGAATTAAAAAACAAATATTCATTCTTCGAAAATGAAAAAAGGAAAGCAAAAACGAATTCTGAAATTTGCGAGATTGAAGATCGACAAATTCGAATTAAATATTCAAATAATCCACTTTTTGTGCCAAATAGAAGCTGAATCTATTATAAAGAAGAAATCTTTTATCTCTGAAAATATACATACTGGCTATTCTGGCAAGAAGTTATATTATTGTAGGAATTTGACTGTGTCTAGGGAAATTACTAGGCAACAGGTAGTTTAATAAAATGTTCAATGAATAGATGAATAGAATTAAAAAAAACACTGATAATAAGAACTTGGGATTTCAGTCACTGAACGCACGTCTCTATAATGTTTTCGTCTTATAAATCTTGTTTAACGACCTCTGAACTAGCTTTCGTCTATTCCGCTCAGTCTAAGAATCGCGTCCCAAGATTTCGTCTAACGTCTAACTTCCGACTGATGTCCGTCTAATCATTTCGTCGAAAAATTCGTCTAATCGGTTCTTGGGAACCTCGTCTAATTAATACTCCAAGTTCTGACCGACCCTCTTCCCGTTCTCTGATCGACTCCCCAAAATCCTCTTATCTTCTCTCCCTATTTTTCCCGAGGTACCCCCTGAACTCCTTTCCCCGCTAGACCTAGGAACCTTCAAGTTAAAATTTTCTCATGAGTCTCGACTCTTGAAATTGACACCTGCTAACTCTCAAGAGCGTCAAGTGCCTCGAAGCGTCTGATAAACGCACTGGGAAGTACTTCACTTGAGTTCAGTGCCTTAGGTTTAAATTTAAAACTATAATATCAATAACTAACCTAAATATTAAGAAAAATCTCAGATCCCACATTATTTTGGACCTTAATTCAATAATATTTGTCGCTCTTTCAATTTATTGCCCATATACCAAATTTTTCAAATATCCCCAACGAAAGAAATCATTGGGAGATGAATCTGGAGATCTGTGGGGCTATTTGATCGTTAAACGGTCAGAAAAAAACAGAAGAAAAAGAATATTCAGTGACTATTCTCGGATTATGACTGAGACAACCATCCTGTTGAAACAAGACATCATCGAAATTAATTGGTTACTGTCGGAATAATTCAATTTTCTAAAAGCTCGAAATATTTTAAAACATTTAGATTACCCTCGATGAAAAGTGGCCATATTATATATTTCTCCAGTATTCAGTATTCCAGTCCAAACATGAAGTTTTTTAGGATACTGGGTACGCAGGTGCTAATTCTTCCTAGACCAATATCTTACTACGGATGGGTAATGCTTTCTATTCAAAGAAAACGATGCCTCATCACTCATCAGTGATTTAAATTGTGAACGAGATATTCTTGATAATGGAATATTTGTTGGTACATTATTTGGGCTATTTCCATTATCTATACTGTTGGAATTTACCGACGTTTCAGCAAGCGTTCGCCAACAGTATCGATAATGGAAATAGCCCAAATAATGTACCAACAGTGATTTAGATATTGCCCAGAAATGAACTACTGTCATTCTCTTCTTTTATGATAAATTCACAATATTCCATTCTTTTGAAACGGTCTCTTGGAAAAATTTCTTGAGTGGTTCCCACCTTATAATATCTGTAACCATTTCTGTTAAAAATATTTCGAACTGTTTTTGCGCCCAAATCGACTTGTTCGGCAATTTCTCTGCAAGAACAAGGTGCACCCAATTCAACTGCAGCACACACACATTCACTTTATTTGTCGAACGTCTTTCACTGATGGTCTTCGGTGGTCTATCCATCCTGCAATGACGGCATGTTTGTAAGCATCCACATTGCTCGAATTTTTCTGTTATTTTGGAGAATGCCGAACGCGAAAGTATCGGACTATCTCAAATGGCAACAGTTGAAGAATTTATTGTCTCCGTAATAAATTGACCACCAGAGTACCGTTTTTTGATTTAAATTTTCTCTTTAATCGTTAACATTTTGATCTACGTGAATCTATTTCATTTTCAAACAGTCTAGCTATGACAAGTGACGTTTGGATGCGTCTAATCTGCATTGCAATTCGCGGCAGCGGAGATCACTAGCTCCTGTCGACACTTGCCATTCCAACAGTCCAACAGTTGTTATCGAATCGCAATGAGATTTCGATTCTTTCTCTGTTCTATTAGACTCGGGGCTCATTAAGATTTAGCATACATATTCCCATGTTTCCATAAGGATTTTCTTTATCTGTATGTTTGTATGGATTTTCTGACTTTTGTGGGGCAATCAAAACATTTCTTGACTTTCTCAGATGAAATTGCATTTTGAAAGTAATCAAGATCGAGATGAAATTACATTTCATCTTTTTTTTCAGAAAGTATTCGTCTCAGGTAAAAAAACTTATAAACCATTCTAACTGTTGAATATGTGGTGATTACGAAAGTAATTCAAAATTTGAAAAAATCATTTGCGTACCAATTTTTCTATCGAATTTGTTTGGACAGAAGTCTGTACGGACGCCGCTGGTGAATATTAAAATAGTTTCGTATCGGTTAAAATGTGTCTAAAAAAGATATCGTGTACGGTGTGGAAAATAGTTTCATAAAACCAATATTTTCTTTAAACTCCAACACCCTGTATCTCAGAAACAGTGCGTCAAAGACCCATAGTTCATAGGAACTTTATACAATGAAATCACCTGAGAATTAAGATCCCGAATTGACAGAAACTTATTCTGAAACAACCTGTATATGCAATATCCTACTGTTGAGCTGATTTTTTCTTGGTAGGAGTCGCCCTTCTGGAAGTCAAGGACAATTCAATCATGACTTTTATTAATTATTTTACTTATGACAAAAATAGTAATACTTTACTCGTACAACAACAATTTGCAGTATGTAAAATGTAATTGGGAAGCTCAGTGGCCCGGTTCAGTCTTCTCTATGAGTAAACTAGTTAATGCAAAACCAAACACTAGTGGCATTGTAGTCAACAAAAATACTCCGCTACCATCATTGTTTGGTTTGGGGGCAGCTTCGGTGATATTTCAGAAATGATTTTTATTTTCAATTCTTCAATCCAAACAACCGAAAAACTTTGTTATTTCCGACGGGAACTCAAGATTCAACCAACTTATCATATTGTTATTCATTCTTCAGAAATATACTAGGGTCTCATGTTATATCTTGGAGATTCAAATTTGCGAAATCTGTTTCTGGAACATGATTCATCATGACACGTTTATGTTATGGGAGATCCTTCCATTTTTCTTTTTCCTCTTTTCCCTTGGGGGCATCATGAACGTATTCAGATCTTATTCGTCTCTTGTATTTAGTGGACAACTTTGCTTCCGCCGTTTTTCAATGGCCGGCTGTAGCGGTGAGTGTTAGATGAAATAAATAGAACTTAGATGTCATACAAAGAGCTTAGTTATTTGTGAACATAACGCCATCGAAATATGTCTGGATCATGAAGAATTTCTCGATTAATAATGTTAGTGTACGAGTCGAATTCTAGTCATTTGCGGAAGGTTTTAATTTTCTTCTAAAATACGAAGGAATCTGAGGCTGAGGCTCATCGAATGTTCTCGAATACCTATGGTGAGGGCGCTTTCAGTGGGAGAACGTGCCGAGGGAGGTTTCAACTCAAACGGCGATTTTAACGTCGCGGACCAGCATGGGGGTGAGTTAATAGTTAATAATTTAAAAGGAGTTACAGTCCACTGCGACCTGATGGTCTATTGTGCCCCCTGACAAAGCTTTACAGCTCGCCTTCTAGTCCCAGAGACCTTATGAAATCCAATAACTCGGAAGGCTTCAGTAAGGCTAATTCCTCACTCTTGACCAAAGCATTGTTTCCTTTGGCTTACAATGCAAACGCATTCTGTGACTAAGAATAGGAGTTTCTTCCTCCTCCCCACAGAATCTACACTCGTCAATGTAAGGAAGCCAGTGAAGAGGTGTAATTGGTTCTGAGATCCTAATATTTTCTGGATCTTGCAGTTTCAAAATTCCGAAGGAACTTTTTGGAGTGATCCAACCCTGGGAGATTCTGCCAGAGTGTTTCTCTATCAGTTTTCTTCTTTTCCAAAAACTCCTTCTCATATGTACATTTTTCTATATCACAGAAAGGTTCCTTGCCTGTGAGTGGTTTTCGAGCCCCCTCTCTGGCAAGTTTATTGGCCTCTTCGTTACCTGTGATGCCCCAATGACAAAGAATCCAGATCAAAGAGACCTTATTTTTCTTGCCTACCTCATTGAGTTTGTTCCGGCATTCCTATGTCGACTTTGAGTCGATGACATAGGAGTTCAGTGTTTTAATAGCAGCTTGACTATCTGGGTGAATAGTGATAGTTTCTCCCTATACATCTTTCGATTCCTAATATTTCTGCTCACAGAACACTCACCAAGGAATCTAACGATAGTACACACTTGGCTTTGGCCATGTGTACCCCAGCGCCAGCCCCCGTGTTGCTTTTAGAACTATTTGTATACCATTTAACAGTATTTTCTTTGAAATTTTGGTCGGTGTATTCCCCCTCCCATTCCTTTTTTTTTGCATAGTAGCATCCGGTCTTATGAAAAAGTAGAAAAATGGATCGAGGATTGATTCAAGACATTACCAGTTCATAAGAAAGTAGTATATATATATATATATATATATATATATATATATATATATATATTCTTTTGAATAAGAGAGCTAAAGTAATACAATAAATGTTGAAACAAAAAGAACCTAAGCTGAGGTTAAAAAAGGAACGGGGTACCACAACATTCTTCTTATGATACTATAGTATCATACGATACTATCATCACCAGTATCATACGATACTATAGAGCCAGGAAAAAAAACCTCAGCAGAAAAAACCTGTCTCCCCTTTAAAAAAATAAAATAAAATTGTTGTATCTGAATATTCTATATTGAAGGACATCACGATCAGCGGGACGGCTCTTCGGAGGAAGGATTTCCAAACACAAACTCCAATCTGAAAATAAAAAAAAAACAGAACAGCAAGAGAATTCAATTTATAATTCATCAAATTGATCTGAATTTTTCAACCCATTGCAAAAATGAGTTTGATATATTATAGAAAGTAGTAGCTAGCGATTTATTACCAGGTTTTTAGAATAAGGCCCCGAATTCCGGAAAGAATCGGAAGCAAAGTTGTACACATAATAGAACAATATAATTTCAGTTGCACAATTTTAGAATAAATTCCTTTTTTTCCGAATTTTTAATATTCCTCATACAACTTAATAACATTGCCCATTAGGAATATAAATTATTTGATCTATTTTTGAGTCAACAATATTTGGGTTGCAATGATGATGTGGGTAGACAAAATGAGATCGCAATGTCAGCCCTTTAGGATCGAGTCGAATAACAATGATTCAGAGCAGATCAAGGTCAAGTCTCATTTCAATTTGTTTCAATTTCAGGATGTGGCGAAATGATCTTCCGTGATGGACTTCATAGAGAGCGGTGAAAACAAAACCAGCTTAGAAGGAATGGAGCCGGATTATATGGTGAGTGGTTCAGAAAATGACTGTCGATAGAAACTGGAAAAACCGGGGATCAGCGATTCTTCGTAGGAGTAACACAACAATAGGACAATATGTTATTGCCCTTTTCTGGTCTTTTCTTTCTTATTCGATGCGTTCCCGATAGAGGGATGATGAGATATTGAGGTCCAATCGCTAAAAGGAAATTGTGGAATGCAAGTTGAGGAATAAAGGTCGAGAGGGATTCAGGGTACTTTCTTGATTTTTCGCTTACTCGTTGGATTTTGCAGATTTAGTCGTTTTAATGAAGAATCATGGAAATCTTTCTGTACCTGATTTATTCAGGGACATAATATATGGTTTACGGTCCCATTCAACACTGTTATTAACTTTTCCGATAGTCTTTCTCTGATGACAACCGTTTGAAATTTGCCATGCACTTCAAGCAATCAAATATATAAAATATCGATTTGACTCAATTTTTGGAATGAATCTCATTACCGAAAAAAGGACCAAGAAATGTTCATAAGTTCATTACTTTTACTCTTCGGTTCTTTGCGAACTGATTTTTTTTTCAAATTTGAATGCCATTAAGAATGAAGGAGAAGAAAACGTTATTTAAAAAAAAATTTCAATGTGTCTCAAGTTGGGAATTGATGAAACATTTAAAGATATCCACAGAATCAAATTTTTAGAATAATGCGATACTTACCTATGTCATATAATTCAGGAATAGGTGATATTCATTCGACGAGGTGGAAAGGCTTTTTCATAATTTGAAAAATTCATAAATGTTAAAATAAGGCATAATTTTGTCTTCAAAATAAATATCGATGAGTGCAAAATTGCAGGAAGAAAAAAATCAAAATTCAATCGTGTTCAACAGGAAAAAAAACTCGAAATAATCATCGATATAAAAGACAAATACAAAAGAAGAATATTCGCATAAAATTCACGGACATTGATGTTTTATTCATTCAGGTGAACAATTTGTACTCGAATACAGATTTTCAAAACTTGGGCAATGTATTTACAACTAAATTGGAAGAAAAATACCAACATTTGAAAACGGAAGGTCTATTCTTATACAAGAAGATTCTCTTCCTTTTCAAGAGTAAAATATATTTGAAAGAGACACAAACTAAAATAATATTTCCATATCTTAGGCTATCTCACTTTGAGAAATAATGCTTGTACCTATTACTGTAAATCGACTCAAAACTTACTGTTTTCAACAATTATTAAAATTGTAATTTCTCTACATTAAAAAGTACGATTTAAATAATTAAATATCAAATGAAATGAGAATATCCCGAATAGCCACTTCAGTAGGGCGATTAAACTGACGATAAAATGTGAAAAACGAGCGATAAACTTTTCCTGAGCATTTTGATAATAAAATTCAACGATTAGCCAGCTTTGATAATTAGTTAGGTAATTCCTGGTTCAATAATAAACCAAAGTGAAGATATTTTCCTGAAAATTTAATTCGAGTTTTCTCTCCCAGTATCAGAAACAAGAAGTAATTAGAAAACTTTTTGAATAATATGAGAAAGGCCGCTGCGTAAAAATTTGAGCACTAATTTGTCAGGGGCCAAAACTTCACAAGAAGAAATTGTTGCCAAACAATGAACAAAAGGAAAACATTTTGAATATTTCAGCATAACATTTCGGATCCAAAATCAGACTCCTTCGTCAGACAATTAATAGCTTTCATTCAACTTGATTTTTTTTTGTTCATTGATAGGCAACAATTTCTTCTCGTAAAGTTTTGGCCTCTGACAAATAAGTGCTCAAATTTTTAAGCAGAAGCCTTTCTCATGTTATTCAAAAATTTTTTCTAATTTTTTCTCGTTTCAGAGACTGGGAGAAAGAGACCTCCCAGACAATATTTCAAAAGGCAAACTGAAAATGTTTGGCAATGACACTAAACACGAACAGTGATATTTTTCAGAGTGATGGCATATAGTGGACAAATCATTCATGGCACTGATTAAACATTCATTAAAACTCCCGGAATTATATACCAATCAGTTTGCCCCTGATAATTCCTGATCATTACAATCTATACAAACACACCTTCTAGAATGTTGAAATGCAAAAGTTTTGCAAATAAACAATACGTGTGAATAAATTTAAAAAGTGAACCGGAAAGATTCAGAGTAAAGTTTGAGTGTTGTGGTGCCTTATGAAAAATTACTGAGAAAAATGTTATGAACAGAAAATGCCAAAAGGACAACAAGTGTGAGAGGAAAGTATGGGAAGTGACCATAGAATATAGAATATCAGAAAAGCAATTTATTATTTTTTTCGACTATAAAAACTGAAATCAGCTACGAAACACAAATCGAACCCAATAAAAATTATTCAAAACCCTAAATATATCCTCAATTCCAAACACTAATTGCAATAAACGATGCAGAGTGTTTGAAATCGCCAACTTAAAACAGAAAATTATGTTCGAAAATGTAGTATCCCAATCGTGTATTCCATATCCCTCTCATCTCAGTGACAAAATCTAATATCATTTTTCCAACCTCATGATGAAAGATCTCTGAGCCTATGAATTGAAAATGATATTCATTTCGATATTTCATCTATGTTGCAAAAATGTTTTCGGTGTAGCCTCCATAAACAACACAACATTCTTTCATGTATAGTTCTTTATTTATTTGAATCTGCTTTTTTGTGAAAAAATAACTCATTTCATGATGCTTGAAATTTTGAAATACATCGAAGAAGGAAACTGACTAATGGCGGTATTCTGCTTTCATCTGTAAGCAAATCTGTAACGTTGAAATAAATTAGAAAATGAAATAAAAAGCGTTTCCCAAAGAAACTTACATTGTTGAATATTCGGTAATTGGAAAATCAACGTTGATTTCTCACCACTTCGATAAGATTTATCGTATTGAAACTGCTCATTTACAATATTAACTTCTTTCCGAGAATGAAAAGAAAAGATTTTTCAGAAAGAATATTTCCTCTGATGAAAATGAGCTTTGCCTTTGCTTCCAGATTCCATGAAATAAAGAAAAGCTACAGAACTCATGAAACTTACAGGTAGTGTTTCTTAAACTCTTAAGCAACATTAAGATACTCTTCATGAAAAAAATAGACACTTTGAATTTTTTTTACCGAAACAAATATCATACCATATTATGTTTTCTGTTAATTCAATGTACAGATGGATTATTCCTTCCCTGTTCCTGATTGTGTATGGAGCCACAATGTTAGTCCAAGAAGCTCTCGAACGACACATATACATAAACAAATTCAGGCAAATGCCTTTGATAAAACCATTCAAATAAAAATTCTATATTTCCTCGCCAAAAAAGAAAGAATGAAACAGAAACAAATATACTCAATATCTTCTGAAATATAGAGTTTTTTTGTTTTTACTGAAACAAATATTATACCATATTAAGTATTACAGTTTTCTGTTAATTAAATACAGTTGGGAAATCGGCCCGTGTCTGTTGGAATGGTAGGTCAAGTGCCTTAGACATTAACAGATATATTCTACTAGATTATGCGAAATCTACTACGTAACTTTCCGGGAAACCATATAAATACTGAAACTTTAACGTGCTTTCAATTGATAAAGAAGCTTTTACGGCATATTTTTCATCAAAATTCGAAAATGGACCCCAGATTATTGATAGTGAACTTTAGAAAACCCTGTATGAATATTGACAGATTCATTAGCCATCTACAAATCGTTAACTGCTAAGAAATATCCGTCGACAGCTTATTTCGTGAAAGAAATTCGAACTGGAGATCCGCCAAAATTAAGCTCGACTCAGCCAGAGCATAACCTAATAGAATTAAAATGTTAATTTCCCATGATGACAGGGTGTTCCTTCGTCGATGCTAGATTTTGCAAGTAACTCATCTATGTTGATGTGGTGATGGCAGAATCGAATCCGCTACAAAGTTTGTCACGAGAACCCGTAGTTACGACAAGCAGCAGGGGGGGGGACTTTTACATATAGAGTTGGAGTTCATTACAGCTCTCGGTGATAACTTATCCGGTAGGCAATGCCTCTTGTTTCGCAGCAATAAAGGAAATTCAACATTAAATTTTCTCGAATGTTCTGCACTGAATAATAAACTGGAAAAGTTTACAAGGGAACAGACGATTAAGCTTCGGCGAAATAACGTTTTTCCCCCTAGAGATACCAGTTGAATAGTATGTTGAAGAGATTTGGAGTTGAAAGAACTGCTTTTTCCATTAAAAATATCTTTCATGCCTCGGTTTCTCGATATATGACATATGAAAAACTTGATAGCACCTACTTGAATAGATTTCTTTTCCAGATCCATTTCAGTTTGTATAGAAATTATTCAAGATATATTGTGTTTTCTAGAGTAAAACAAACAATCTCTACGTATATAATATTTTAAATATTTTAGGCGTTTCACGAAACACCGGATGGTATTCAATGCAGTTAGTTGGAAAATTATTCACTAAACAAGCAATTGCCTTCTTCTTTTCGACACGCTTTAAAGCAGCAAGAAAAGAAAATAAAGAAATACAAATAAGACTATGGTCAAATTTAAGCTTAAGACCTTCAGGAGTATTTTCATCCAATAGCAATATTATTTTCTTAACAAATTAAACGGATCTGCTTTATTTTCTTATGTTAGCCGCTGAATCTTTTAGTTTCCACGCTAATTCATCTAAGCTTCTATGTTTATTTGAGTCATATTATTTTTACTTCTGTTTGCAGGAAAATTCAATAACTATTCTCAAATATATTTGTGACTGTTAGTATTTCTACCTACTAGTATTTTTTTTGATCAGCGCATTCATACTTTTAACATTCTCATTTTGTAATTCATTCGGAATGAAGTTCTCAAACTTGACCGTATTGCCAATGTGATTGATAGTTGCACTGAATTCCATAGCTGCGAGTATAATGTTGACATAATTTGTTGAAATTGTTGCATGTGATACAATATGATAAACAGGGCCGCGCCTAGCCAAGGATGCGCCCCTGGGCGAATTATGTATTTCCGCCCCTTCTTAGGGACCATTCGGACAGATTTTTCTTAAGTATCACTTAGAATCTAAACCAAAACGACCCATACTGACCCAAATTAAAATGTAAATAATGAAAAATGACAAATTAATTCATTATTCTGCAGAGACTCTAAAATTATAATATAAAAAATAATTCAATAAAAAAAATTTCATGATTATATATTTTATATGATGAAATAAAATGTTCGTTTCTAGGATAACGTATGCAGACGTCATTTTTAAAATGGATAGGGCCTTTTTCTACTAATATTTTAATTTGGAACTTGGATAAAATATTAGTGCAAAGACCTGGATCTTTCAGCGAAGAGAACATCTTCCACAACACTTACACCCTCAACTTTTTGAGACATCACTTGATGTGATTCGTCATGTGTTTGGGACATTTTTAGGGCAGTTTCATCTTCAGCTTTTTCTGCCGTTATTAGTAAATTCTCTTCGGTTTCTTGGTTTTTGGATTCCACGTGGATTCCCGATGAGCAACTACTGTTATCGACCTCATTAGATGTTTAGTGATTTTTAGGAAATTTTTTCCAGTTTTTCCATACGCCTCCGTTTTCATACGGTTTTGGCGACCCGATGTTTTTTTTCTTCACCTCTTCTGACATCTATAAGTAATAGTAATATTCGGATAAACACTTGAATTAAAAAAAATTCCATTTTATTTCTAACGAGGTCGCCAAACGTTTTTTATCAAAAAAATACAGTAGTAGTACGAAAATATTTTTTTCCGATTATTCTGAAAAAAAAATATCTCAAAATACTCAAATTCAGATTAGCAGCATATTTATAAGAGAGCAAAAGACTTTTTCACCACTATTAACAATTAGGAAATATTTTTCAGTGTGGTGAAAAACGACAAAACTATTTTTCATAAAAATGATTTATTGTAGATTTTATTCATCATATGCGTTCATCCAAAAGAAATGTTTGAATTGTATAAATTTTGGCTGCGACACATTGTATAGAGATTTCAAATCAGAACTGCATCATGAATAAAAAAAAATAATAATATATCATCTTCCTGTTTGTTGCAGAATCATTCACGATATTACGATAGAAGAAGGAATAATAATCAATAAAAACTCACCTTAATTGAATATAAAAAGCAATTTAATTCACTAATTCAATTCACTAATCTAATAGGTCTTGAAGAACATTGTTTACAAAACAATTTGCAGTAGATATCCGAAATCTGAGTTCTCGATGAACTCTTCCTTGTGAATAACCTACGACTTGCAACCACCAACGACTTTTGGGAATGAGGCGACATTTTGAGCTTTGACGAAAAAACTTCGCTTGTAAAAAAATTCATAGCATCATAGGAATATGCAGTCGGAAGCAAATCCGCAAATTTATCTATTATTCAAAGTGTTCAAAGGACCACCGTCCTATATCATACTCCTATCATATAGTCGTAAATATGCTGACATGTCAGCTGAGCCCTCACGTTCTAATTCCCCATTACCGATCGTCGTTTGTTTTCCAGGCGGTTCCTTTGATATTTCAGAAAATTTTTTTTTTATAGGAATACGAGGAGCTCCTCAACTTATAACAGTGTTTTTCGAATTGTATTAGAAAAGTGCTAAATGTATTTCTGGAATATAATTCATAAAAGACACGTTTTTACCGTGTCGTCTGCGGCGCCCCTAGAAACTCTGCGCCCCTGGGCCCTGCCCATCTTGCCCCTGAGGGCGGCGCGGCCCTGATGATAAAATTCAAATAGTTGTTATAACTGTCAAAAAATTCTGATGGTAATGTTTCGGGATAGCAACATTTTAATGCTATGTTTATTTTAATTTCACAGAAAATTTTCAACACTACTCAAAGAAATATCTGTGATATTAAAAAAATTAAAACACAGTAATTAAATTAAAAACAGTTTTCTTCATTCGGACACAAATGTCTGAAACAGTAACAAAAATGCCACTTTTCACGAAAAGAACGAGTAAGAATACTATTCCACCTCTCCAAGAAGAAAGAAACCAAATTGAATATATTTTCTGCAAACATTTCCCCTACCGATTCTCTGATTTTCGGTACACTGCACATAGCAAATTATATTTCACACTCCTTTGGAGACGAGCTTCCTTTTCCCATATTCTTCGACTCGAGCTATCACCTGCATCACTGAGGTACGAATTTTTCTGTGAGACAATTGAATAAGAATTGGAGGGAAGATAACTTTGATCTATTCATCTGTGCAAATAGCAGTTTCCTGGAAGAATTATAGTTTCTCGGACTTGGAATTCCTTTGATATTCAAATGTGACCCTTTGGAGAGAAAAGAATGAGGAAGATTTAATTTGCATGAAGCTCAGGCTGGAAATTATCCAATGTGAACTTGAGGATGAGAAAAGTAGAAGACGATTTTTTGTTGTGCACTGCACAAATATTATTATTCAAATTAAATGTTTCATGTTTGAGAACCTTGTGTTGAGGGGTACTTGAATGCTTCGCTATTTAATCAACAAAGTTCCAATTAGTGACATCTTTGTTCCCTTTTCTCTATAAATAAATAATTTATTATTCTTCCATAGATGAAGATAGAACTTGTGAAAAAAGAGCTGGAAATTTGATTTTCAGAGTGGGGTGAAAGTTTGAATTTACTTTTGGTAATTAGGCGAAATCAGCCAAAAAGTTTCCGAATGACACAACTCAAAATCATAAGTCAAAATTATTCTAATGCCATTCGTACCTCTTGGAAAAATTCCAATGTCATAGAACAATTTTGGAACTTTTCCGTTTCCTCTCTGTGTTGCAAGTCGGTCCACGTGTCCGCATTGTATAAATTTGCTGTATCGTCAGCAATACTTATAATAGATAGATGCATGCAGTTGATGGCATTATCAGTTTCTTCGAAAAAGAGCGTAACGTGTCATTAATTTTCCTCTATCTCTCACGGTTAAAATGTTGTAGTTCAAGTACCACTAATTTTGCCCACCCTGTACAATAATACTAAGAAGTCAATCAAAAAGAAAGTTCGATGTCCAACAATAATACGAATCCCATTGGAAAATTCTCTGATGTTAATTGTGGCCACTCCTGAATTTTTCTTCGCAATCAATTTCATAAATTAGTTGGTTTCAATGAAAGATTTCAGATTTGAGGCGTACTTATGAAAAATTGTTATTGAGGTTAGTTATTAAATATTTTTAGCTGTATATCCTCAATTTCAGAACTATGGTTCTCACGAACTACAGTGAGACCAAGCTTGTGTTGTGAATGGGAAGGGTATTTTGGGTATTTTATATTCTGAATGAGTAGTCTTCTAATTCAAGAACGAAATTTGCCAATTAAGAGAATTTATAACTTGCTCCCAACGTGATTCTCTTATTAATTTTGTAATTTGAGAATCAGATTCTCCTTCGGAAAGATTTGAATCAATTTTATATTCTCTTGCATAAGTACAACCAAAGCCGTGACTTGTGTGAAAGAATGGGTTTGAATACGTCACTTCCATTTTGAACAACAAAATATATTTTTTCCGAATCAATTATGCAAAACATGATATCCAACATGAAATTTCGTGGTTGAAAACCTGGAATAAAAAATTTAAATCAGTAATCCACTTGTAGGGGTGTATTGATTATTGCACTCAATATACTCTTCAGGGAGAAAAAAGTCACGAGGTTTTAGATTTACTTGAACATGAACATCCTTTTTTTTTCGAGTTCAATTCATTCCAAATTTTCAGCAAAAGTATTGATGGAATGCAATTTGGATTTACTGAAATGTTGTTAATGACTATTCCTCTCTGAATATTAATGATAATAATGTTTATTTTCGAAAATTTTAGATAGACACTACTCAGTGACTATGAGGAGGTACAATATTTTAGAGGCATTGATATTCTTTCACGAGTTCGAAATCCAAAAATTAGCCATTTCGTGGCTCGTTTTTGAATGATCGTTGTTAGGAAGAGCATTAAGTATTCGTATAACACATACATATTTTTTTGTAATTCATTGAATTTTCAATGAACTTAATGGAATATTTCGATCAATATCGTTCAATATAGGATAACATTTACAAATTTTGTTTTCCTTATCACCAAATTGACAGATAATTAATAAATCCATGACAGGAAGTCAACATAAAATGTGAACATGAAAACTTTGCGAAACTGAGATATTATCGCACGATTTTGTGCTATAGGTTGTGGTAGAATGAACTGATTTGCCACAGAATCAGAGAAAATATTGTTAACAATTCAATGTAGGTGAACATATATTCGAATTGCATTCTACATCATTTCAAAGTGTTATTCGGAAACCGTCGAGTGTTTTTCAGATTAGTCTCTTTAATTCCAGAAAGTGCCAATTGCATTTCGGATCACTCAATTGAATTTCATTCGATATTTTCTGAAATTCAATTGACAAATCTGAATAAAATTTGATGTTTTATGAATTAAAATTTATTAATATGAAATAGAAGTGATGTTTTCTGAATGTCAATGGACGATTCCTGAATGACAATTGAAAATGGTGTCACGGATAATTCACTGGCAGGACATGAGTACTTGTTAACCGTCTGCGGTTTTTGCTATTGTGATCGATATAGGTTCTTCGACTTTGCAATCCTTAAAACTTATAGATATCTATTGAAATATTGTCTGGGAGATCTTTGCATTTTCCTGAAAACTTAATTTGGGTTTTTTCTCCCAGTCTCTGAAACAAGAAAAATTTAGAAAATTTTTTTGATAATATAAGAAAGGACACTGGGTAAAAATTTGAGTACTTATTTGTCAGGGGCCAAAACTTTTCGAGAAGAAATTGTTGCCTAACAATGAACAGAAAAAAAACACTACTGAACTTTGAAGTGGATCTAGTTCAAAAATTTTAGTTGCATATGACTTACGTCATCCAATCATTCATATCTTATTATTGCGGGAAACAAACATAGATATAGGTAATTAAAAAATCATTTGAATGCTGAGGATTTGAAAAAGCTTTATTGATAAATACGAATTCCGTTGAGGAATATCCTACTCTCTCGACAGTTTGGAGCAAAGCAACAAGTAACGATTCGGTGAGCCGGATATGATTAACGTGTGAAATCACCATTATTCTTACCCAGAATGAACACGTTTCCCGTATACTTATTCGGAAAACTGAATAAGGCGTCCCACCGAGCTGATTTTCAGGAAACACTCGCCTCAGGAGAAATTTCCTGCACACAACCGATTTAGGAAATTGATTGAATATGGTGATCAAACATCCTTTAAAAATTCACAGGAGCGCATGCTTTCGAAACTTTCATTAACGCAGAGGCTGGAGAGAAAGAAAGATTGTTCAGAACTGCATTAAATTTTTTTTAATCAGTGCTCTTAATACTGTTTTTCCGCTGTCCTCGCTGAAACGAGAGTTCTCTTTGTTTGGCGTACACCCTATATTATTTGTCCTTTTATTTTTCTTCTGAAATCAGACGGCATAAATTAATTTTCTGACGATTGGATCGTCCAGTTACTATATTCTTTAAAAAAAGTCGTTAATCAATAAATAAATTGAATATATATATATATATATATATATTCTTTTGAATAAGAGAGCTAAAATAATACAATAAATGTTGAAACAACATTCCTTAACGAAATCGTTAAGGAAAACATTCGAGAGATTTTCAATGATTCAATAAATTAAATACAAGTGAAGAAGGCATTGATATTCTTACACGAGTTCAACATTCAAAAACTACGAAGGGGCGAGTTTTTGAATCAACTAGTGTTCTGTACGAGTGTCATACATTATTTTCTCTAGTGACAGGAGGCTAACATGTATTCATAAATGTTAACATGAAAACAGTGCTAAAATGTAATATTTTCGCATGATTTTGTTCTTCAAGATGTGGGAGAATCCATAGACTTGACAAAGAATTAGGAAAATAGTATGTTATGAAACCATTAGCAGAATCGGCTTCTATTCCAACAAGAATGGAATTGCCTTCTACCACGAGTATTAGACGATATTTTGAGTATTTCAGTATAGTTTTGGAAAAACACTCAAAATTCAAATAAAAATTCTGATTCTACATCCTAGTGCTTTTGTGTTGTATCTTGGCAGTTGGTGTGACTCACGAAATTTAGCAGGTTACGAAATTTGATTTGATTTAATTTATTCCATTTTAAAATACATAAAGCCAGAATCTTGAAATTCGAGGTAATTGGCTGCCAACTAGTGAAAGTGTTCATTTAAACATTTCAGACGTTGTCTGAGTCCATTAAATCCTAAGGGTCAAGGGTTTAAAAACTCTCTTTCATGTTTTTTCAAAATATCTCGGTTCCCATCAGATTTTCGCTATTTTTATTCATCATCATATCTGTACAATTTTTATTGTACAGAAATAATCGGAGATCAATATTGACAACCACAAAATGAAAAAAATATAACTGAAAATAATGCTGCTATGAGTTCATTACAGCACTGCTTTTAGTACTGCAAATGAACTCATTACTACACTGAAATAGAGAGTCGTATATTCTGAAACAGGTTGCAGAATGTGCTCCTATTCACTAGGATGTGGAATCTGAATTTTTATTTGAATTCCGAGAGAATTTCACAAAAGAGAATAGAGAAAATAGAGTCTAATACTCATTGCAGAAGGCAATTCCAACACAAATGCGGAATGAGTGACTTATGTGTTGTCACTTATCTGATGTCATTATTGGCAACCACTAAACTGAAAACAGTGCTGTGATGAGTTCCGTACAGCACTGTTTTTATTACTGTAATGAACTGAACTCATAACTATAACAACTCAAATACATTTCTAAATCTGGCAGTGAGTTATTCGAATAGAATGAACTTGAAAACCTTAATATGATCGTCAGTGCATTAATAGCTTTCCCGAAAATAATTTTTATGTAAAAAAGTATATGTTTCTGAGAATAGTTCATGTGATTTTCACATTTTCCATTTCGTGCTTTTCATGAAATTCATTTTTGGTTCCTCTTTATCCAGGCATGTACACCTATTTCATCACGTCCCATTCGGATCAGCCCTCGAACGTGACAGCAATAAAACGTGTTTTTCCTATCACGAAATGAACGAAGAAAGAGTCATATATTTCTCGCTATTGAAGCAAAAAAACACAGGAGTTCATGGCGGAAATTACGATGTTATAGCTCCTGCTTGGCCAGTTTGATGGAGTTAAAACGAGGATATATTTGTTAGACGCTGCTTCTGTCTTCTCTTGACGGAAGTTTCCGCCTATAGCTTATGGCTTTCCGGATATTTTAGTATTTTCATGCTAAAGATTAGATCCGACATGAAAATCCATCTCAGGGCATGGTATTATTTTGTTTAGCGGCACGATATTTCAGCGGAACTTTTCACTTTCCTGTTTTTCCTCGAATGTTCTCGAGGAATTCATTAAGAAATTAATGTTAGTGCAACAATAGATCCTCGATAGGTTCTATATTCCTGTGACTATGTCCAAGATTTATCCAATTTGATTTACTCCATACCGAAAATGATAATTATTTCTGAAACATGAATAATATGATTGCTATCATCGAAATGAATATCATATCTTCAATTTATGGGGACACGAATTTTCCTTCATAAAGACTGGAGAGATGGAATCGGTTTCAACTTTATTTGAACTCATCATTATTCCACATCTGCTTACATCAACTTTCGTTCTTTGAGATGTCAGCAGTGGCTTTGAATCAGTGCATCCAAGGAGGTTTACCGAATCACAGTTGTCGGTAGACCTCGACTTTTCCCATCTAATAAATTATCTAAAAAACATTGATTGAAGAACTAGCGTATCTTTTATTTGATACACCGTTTTAAGATAAAGGAGAAATTTGTTACACTTGGTTACGGTACTAGAAGTGATGTCAGTAAGTAATCAGTGATTTTGCGTCACAAATGAAAGATTTCAGGGTTTTTTTCACCGAAGATGACAAGCTACCTATCGAACTGAGAGGCAGCATGAATAATAAAAAACTCTCTAAAACAACTAGAAACATTTATTCTTGATAATTCCATAGTTTCAGAGAAAATATTTTGATTTAGAGTAAACTTTTTTTCTCATTCTATGCTTTCATGTATCCAGTACACAAGTTTGTGGAGTTTGCCATTTTGGTTTCACACAGCCCTTTACATCAGTAGATTTTTCTGCTTCTTCTTCGAACTTAAAAATTCCTCTCAGCAAAAATCACCTAATATAAATAATAACTTTATTTCCAAGACAAACTTGATATCAGAAAATTACTCCCCACGAAGTAAAATGGGAAACATTCCGACAAATACAAACTTGATAAACTGATAATCACTCGAATATTTCATTGATTACAATCAAAATAAATCGCAAACATTAAATGATGCAGAATCAACGGAAAACATCACAAAAACGCATTTGCAAAGACGTTCCTCATTTCTTGTTGAATTTGTTAGAGCTTCAGCCAATTCTTCAGCCTTTGAACATCAGAACATTGTTGAAATTTTCAAGTGGCTGCGGTATACAGGTTGAAACGATGATAGTTGGAAGATAATAATATTAATTTGCTGACATTTTTATTGCGTAGAATAAAAAAAGGTGACTAGTTCATGAGTGCTGTACAACATTCTGTGAAAATGCAAACACTGCATCGTCCAGATTAATGATTAATGATCATTATCTAATGAACATAAAAAAGCAGTTCAGAAAAGTTTTTTGGTATTGATGCCTAAGATTTCTTTTACTTTCTTCATATTGAATTTTTTCATGAGCAACATACGTTGAAATGATTTATTTCAACATTTGAAAAAAACCTGTTTGGCTATATTAACTATATCAACTGGCAAAGGCTGCTAATAGAGAAATTTACAACACATACTGCAAAAGTTGAAGTGCTTCATGATGGAAGCGCGCTATTCATGGCATCAATTTTTTGGACTGAATCATCTTATTTATTTTTGGGGCTGATCGTGCATCCACCGTTTGACTATGGAAAGCAGTTCTGAACGCAGGGTTGGGGGAAAACATGCAGAAAGCACATTTAATTATCTGTTTCATGAATGGTCCTTTTTATTGACATTCCCTCTCATAAGATGCATCCTATTCAAACGACTCAGTCGGTCTACATAGTTGAAGACTTGTGTTGTTTAGGAGATAAGATACATTCCGGAGATGTTCGCATTCCACACACTGAACTCCAGAGGAATTTCGATTACAAAAGAGCAGCAGAACAAGTTTGGCAAACTCAATCTCAAGAGGTAAATAGGGGTTCGTTATAAATTTTAATGAGGACCGGAAAACAATTGTTTCCTAGAGATACCCCCTCGCATGTTGAGTTTGTTATGTTTTATTTCCGTGTAGCGAATTTCGAGGTGGACAAATGATTGGGATTCTGTTCAGATGCAGCCTGCATCTACAAAAAGGATTTGACGAATCGAAGATGGGTGCAGATCAGAATGTAATATCAACAGTGCTCGGTGCGGGTCACGCACAATATGCCACAATATGCAGTACTCCCTCTCATACTATTCATTGTACTGTTGCTATTCGGAATCGGATAGCAACACAATAAGGTTCCTGACTAGCTCCTGATTGAATAATTTCAATTTACAGTATGAAAAAAGGGTGCATACACGAATGCATAAAACGCATAGACATAACTGGAATTGCAATTGCTGACAAAAAAACTTAGATGAACAGATTTCGTTCAAATCGCCTCGAAGCAAGAAAAATGCAATCAAGATTAAATATTTCAAGTGAATTTTTTTCTAAGACGGGTGAGGTAAGGATTTTTTCAGCAGAGTTTTTTTCCTTTCCTCATTTAATCATACTGCAGACCTGTATGGTTTTCTTGTGTTGCACTTATCTCAGCTGGGTACATTTTTAGTTTACATATGTATTGATTTATTTAAGCTCTCTCAATCAAAATAATATACAGAGTGTACCAGGTTCGACGGCCTATTAGACATTTCTGGAGAATTAGACTTATTTGAAATCTAAAAATTGGGATTATGATATTGTTTGACATTATTTACTGATCTAAAATATTCATGGATCCTGACCACTTTTAGCTATACAGGGAGAGAAGGAAATTTTTTTTTTGTATTTTTGTTTTCGAATTTGACAAAGTATGCAAATCTGAATATATTCGTACTCAAATCGTTGAATTCGTCGAAATACTTTCCCAATTATCGGGAAAAACCTGAAGAAAAAGAGAGAAAAGAGTATTCGGTATTATGTTTCTAATTCCTAATCTAGATACCTTAAGCACAAACCGTTTTCACATTTTTGGAGTCGAAGACTGTGGGAATATTGTGTGTTTTCAGAATTTTGAAAAACTCATCACAGGCTGTTTCAAAAATTGGGATCATGATTGGCCCATAACGTTTTTCAAATTAGAACGGTAGTTTTTTATGATTGCGTTTGATTGTACGAAGAAAAATGATGATAATGTTCTAACATGTTAATGCTCCTAAAATTGATAATTCTTGAGTTATTAAGGAATTTTCTGATTTTATGTCGTATGTAGCCTCAAATTCATTAAATCTGTCAGAAGATAAATTATTCCAATAACTCACTAGCGACACCTTTTTTTTTAATCATTCATCATTGTTGACATGAAACAGATTTTATGAATTTGACTCTACGTACGACATGAAATTCGAAAATACTAAATAACTCAAAAATTATTAATTTTAGGAGCATTCATAATAGAACATTATCATAATTTTTCTTCGCAAAATCCAACGCAATCATAAAAAAAGGGGTTCTAATTCGAAAAACGAAAGTGATGGGCCAATCCTGATCCCAATTTTTGACCTAACATCTGGAATACCCTGTGGCGAATTTATCAGAATACTAAATATGTGAAATATTTCCACTGTCTTCGCCTACAAAAATGTGAAAACGGTTTGTACTTGAGATATCTAGATGAGAAATAGCAAAAATTATACCGAATACTATTATCTACTTTTTTTGTTTAGATTTTTTTGTTATTTTGGAAACTATTTTGACGAATGCATCGATTCGACTGCAAATGTATTCAAAATTGCTTGATCTATCATTTTCGAAAACATAAAACAAACAAAAAATTCTTGAAATTTTTTTTTCACTCCCTGTATAACTGAAAGTGGTCAGGACCCAAAAATATTTAAGCTCGGTAGATAATGTCACACAATAACATTATCCCAATTTTCAGATTTAAAATAGGTTCAGTTCTCTAGAAACGCCTAATAGGCCGTCGAAGTTGGTACACTCTGTATATATCCCCAGAAATTGAAACAACATAAGAGAAAAAACCCAAAAGAGAAAATAATGTAAACGGAATCCACCCTACTGAAATCCAACCAAACCGGACATAAACATAATGTGTGTTGTCAGATTCCTTCGATATTCATGAACTGAAATTATTGTAGAATGAAGTAAGATCATCCAAATGGGTGTCACAGTATCACTCTGTTTTGAGAACTTTGGGCATTCTTTTTTCTACGTATCTAGTGAATGTTATGTAGGGTAAAACAGGGAGACATGATACGGCGAGAGAAACAACGCAATTCGATTTGCTCTTTCTATTCTTGAAAATTCGTGTTGCAAGTGCGATAAAGTTACTAGATATTTCATGATATATTGTTGGTAAGTACCGAAAATAAATAGTTTCAGGCTTTCACGACCGGATATATTGACATTAAGAGAGTCTTCCGGGCTTATTGGCCGTGGTCTATTAGGAATTAATTCACCTAACGTTTCGCCCACAACTGCGGTAGGCATCTTCAGAGGATTCTTGGTCTTAGATTGTAACTCGACCGCTGAATTTTCGAAGTGATTCGATCCGTTGGCCCCACTTATACCCTGATCATTGGCGGGAGAAGGTAGTGGGTTTACGCGCGCGATGTTGATTGGTCCATCGCTCCCACTTCGTATTGGCTTGATTTTGGTCTTTTCCAACACCGGCAAGCATGCGCTATGTACCAAAGGAGTTTCTTCCCTTCTGTTCATATTATTTTTATGTTTATATATCTCAATGGCTTCCATGTTCATCCTAGGATAGAAACTTTTGATGTTTGAAATAGCTTCTGCCTTTGAGAAAACAATATTGTGTCCATCTGTCAGAGCATGTTCCGCTAGTGCGGATTTTTCTGTCTGATTGAGTCGACAGCATCGTTCATGCTCCTTAATTCTTGTATTGATACTTCGCTTCGTTGTACCAATGTAGACTTTGCCGCAGTCACGAGGTATCCTGTAAATACCGGGTAAATACCGACCCACTCTCTCAACCCGGTATTTACAGGATACCTTGTGACTGCGGTAAAGTCTACATTGGTACAACGAAGCGAAGTATCAATACAAGAATTAAGGAGCATGAACGATGCTGTCGACTCAATCAGACAGAAAAATCCGCACTAGAGGAACATGGGGCCAACGGATCGAATCCAGCATCACTTTCGAAAATTCAGCGGTCGAGTTACAATCTAAGACCAAGAATCCTCTGAAGATGCCTACCGCAGCTGTGGGCGAAACGTTAGGTGAATTAATTCCTAATAGACCACGGCCAATAAGCCCAGAAGACTCTCTTAATGTCAGTGCCGAAAAGTTTGCAAAGTGTTTGGTTTATGAGTCAATGTTTCGGAATAGAAGACGCACAATATTTTATTTTATTTTCAGACCCGAAATGACTACTAGCCGCAAGAGGTCGAGGGGAAATTGCACAGGAGGACTTGACGAGTGATTTTTCTATAAACGATTTCTCAGAAGAAGAATCTTTCGATGAAAATAAATGCTTAGAATGCTTGGAGCGCAACGAAAATACCAAATCGATAGCGAAAAGTTGCAGTTGGCTTCATAACACTTGGACATCCTCAAAACTATTGTAAGAAAAAAATAGTTGCCCGAAAGTGAACATGTTATGTACCACGACGAGGTACGGGAGAGATTGCCAAAATCAGAATTAATTTTGTATCTTATTTCATTTTTGAAAAATGTTCGAGTTTTTTCATATTGATGATATGCAATAAAGAATTATTCATGATTTTATGACCACAATCAGTTCAGAGCAGTAGATTTTCGGCGCATTTTAAAAATGACGACCACCCTTCTTTACCCTATCATTTGATCTATTGACAAGTAATCAGCAGCATCTATTCGAAGACAAAGACCCCTTATATTTTAATCTTCTACATTTTTCCTTCTATTTGCGAGTATATTTGGAATTTTCTAAGGCTTCATATATCAATCAAGGGTTCAAAAAATGAAACCTAGAATAATGTTTCGTAATTGAATTATTGCTGTAACTTTTTTAATGAAGTCGTTATTTAAGTAGGTACATTTTTGAGGTCTGTAGTGCCTTCATTCACGATGAACCCGCAGAAACACAATCGAATTCTTATTAAGCAAAAAAAATGAATTATGACCGACCTCAAGGGGAATCTACATCGACGAGGAAAACTAGTAAAATTTTATTTCGCGTTGAGGCCCCAATGGGAAACGCTTGATTATGTTGTTTCATCATCAGCTTTTTCGAGTTCTAAAAGTTCCTTCAACTCTCTAGATGATTGTTCGATAAACTGATGAGATACTCGATAATCTTCTTTCAAGGATTAAGACCTGAATTCTCTAGTGAATATCGGATGAAAACTCGAAGAAAAACTGTTTGTCATCACTGTCTCATAACTACTTCGAGGTTACCACGTTTTTTATGAAAATAGAATAGGAAGCAGTTATCCATAAAATAATGGAAAAATCCATTAGCTTCTTTTGTTATGTCTCTCCTCCTTCTTCCGTTGAATTTTGAACGAAAGATGAGTCATTATATTTTCAACGTAATTTATGAATTGTGACCTGAATAAAATCAAATTTATCTGATTAATCATCGAATTAGAATTGGTTTTCTTATCGTAGTCTAGGAGCAATGAATTGAAATCATTATATATGAAGGGTTAGATCATTTCCAAATTTTTTTTAATATTAATGACTTCCGCATTCACCGGAAGTTGAATCAACTTTCTTGTTTCAAATGGAACAACCTGTGTATTATGACTTTTTCTGATGAATCTTCGAATGCCACATTAATTTCATGTATCACTCCCTATAGCCATCTAGAGCCGTTTTCGAGTTATTCATTGTTTTTCTAAAATCGTTACAAATTGAGGCTTGTAGAACACTGAGAATTCAATGATCTGTTTTTCGAAATGGGTTACTGACAAGATATTCACCATAACTCTGCAGAGAAAATAACGTTTGGATATACTCGGAAGTAAAATGAGAATTGAAATTGAAAAAAAGACAAAAACTCGATTTTTTCAAATGGAAACGAAATTTTTTTCACTCTCATAACAATTTGTGGAGTGAAAATAGATAGAGTTTATCGAGGGTTCCCTATATCCAAAATGTACCATTTTCAAGATATTCAAGAGAAACTGTTAGAGTGTCAATGTTTAAATTCCAAAAAAGGCAGAAATTCGAATTTTCCAAATGGAAACCGTGTGTTTTTCACTTCGTTTTCAATTCCAATAAGTAGAGTCTTTTAAGGGTGCCATATATCTAAAATGTACCATCTTCGGGAGATTCAGAAATAACTGAATTCCGACTTTGACACTCTCATTTCATCAGAACGTTATTTTCGCTACAGAGTGACATCGAATGTCTTTTCGGTGACCAATTTCAAAAAACAGACCTGAGATTGTACGTTGCACTTTCATTGAATTTTCAGTGTTCTACTATGCTCAATTTGTATTTTTTTTTCACAAAACAGTGAATAACTCGAAAACAGCATCTAATATGCCTATAAAGAAAGATACATAAAATGAATGTGGCTTTCTAAGATCTATCCGAAAGACTCATAATATACAGAGTGTTCCATTTTAAATAAGAAAGTTGATACTATTTCTGTTGACAGCGGAAGTTATATTTGAAAATCAATCATAAATGATGTTCTTTTTGGCTTATACTTATATCCACACAAAATTTGAAATTGATCGAATAATCATTTCTCCATAAACTTCTAATGGGCACTCTCAGTGGGCACCCTGTATATATGTAATACATTCGACTAACACTAGATATTTGAGAAATCGCCAGTAACTTTATTCAATGGATAACTTGAAGTACCATATTCAACAACAATATGAAATTCACAAATTCCAAATTCATATCTCAGGAAAGCAGAAGACTTATATATAAACACTGTACACTTTTTTTTCTGTTCTATCAATTTATTTTTTCTAATGACTGTCATAATGTTTGCAGATATAACCGACCATTGATTTACCACATAACTCACTAAGGGTCGAACTCATTTAGTTCGAACAGATAAGAGTATATTAGTGGTGCTGTTTCTCAAAATTGAATACAGTTTTGAATATATTCAATACGAAGATTTGCATCGATTGAAGAATCAGAAAAAATTCAATTCTCAATACACAATTACTCACATGTTTGAAAGCTCTAACTTAATTTTTCAATGCTATATTGAAAGAACCCGACAATCTGGCAACACTCATTTCATGAATGCGTTCAACATGATCATCTTTACACTTTTATTCCATTTGAACCCTATATTTTTCGTTGATACATTCTTACGCCGATACCCTAGATTGTATTTGCTCATTTTGAATGTTTTCTTCTATATCTTATCATGGATTTTTCATGTTGTGCAATATTTCTATTTCGACGAGGTTTATATGAGAAGAATATTCTTCATTAGTCAGAGTACATTTTGCATTCGTCTTATCAACGCCTCATATACACGTGTGTAGTCACTCGTGAGCTTATTTAATCCTTTCTTTCAAGCTCCAAAAAAATTTTGAAGAGATACATATCAGACTTAATTTAATCCCAAGTTTGTCGGAACTATTTCAATATCTATGACATCATTATCATAATGAGTTTCTCGGAAATGCAGTATGTGAACAACTTAACATCTATGTATGTCGACTCTCTGGATGATGAGGTTGATAAATTGGGAGACGGAACGTCTTCATTGAAATCTTTGTCACGTTTCGGCATTGTTACATGTTCCTCGAGTAAGGGCCATGTGCGGAAAATAGCAAAAGGTTGCCGTTTTCCTCTTTCCCGGATATGTTCGTCCTTTATGTTTCATTCTCCTAGAGGAAGTTATTACGATGACATGCCTTCATTCTAGTTAGAAGTTTGATGGGCGAATTCGCTGTTGCCATACCGAAGCTGAATTCTCAGAAACCTGAATGGCAAAAGAAACTTCTTCACGTACGATACATGAGAAGCTCGTGTTGAACATACTTTGTCCATGATTGGAGGAAATGACAGTTCTACCATTCATATCGGAAGCCACTGAAATCCGAGCACCGTATAATTGTTTGTACCTTAAAAAACAAAACGATTCTTTTTTCTATCTTCACACATTATCCATTTTAATATACATTCCTTATTCTCGTGCACTGCTATATTTTTCAATGATGTATAACAGAAGCTGTGATAACCGGTTGAACTGAATGAAAAAAATGGGACCGAGTGGTGATTATAAACATTCAAATATATTGTATATTATAGACATTGATTTTTCAGGGTTTGACTAAATAAGTGTAAAACATTCAAGACGGCGATTCCTCATCGAAAAAAGATAGGATCTTTCATATAAAGAAATTTCATTGCAGCATCCCTTCTTAGGATACAGCCCCTATACTCCCTGTACATAAAATTTGTATACTTATTTTTTTCATAAGCACTAAAAAAGTTTTAAAATTAGAATTAACCGAAAGGCACTAAGCCAGTAATTCTTTTTATTTATTACCCTTCAATCATTCAATGCAAGTACTATTGAACCAAGTTGAAATCTCTTATTATGATAGAAAAATGAAACCTTACGAATAATGAATGTTGATAGCTTGGCTTTCAATATATGAATATTTACAGAAAACAGAGCTTCATCTCCTCTGTTTTATTCAAGGTGATAGTAGCGATATTATTATTTCTCTATTTCAGCATCGTAATGAGTTCATTACGGTACTGAAAGTAGTGCTGTAATGAATCTCATTACAGCATTGATTTCAGTTATATTTTTCGTTTTATGGTTGTCAGTGCTGACCTCCGATCCAATCAATTTTCGAATCAAATCAATTCTAATTCCTTGATCTGTCAAATTTCGTAAGTCACACCAACTGCCAAGATACAATACAAAAGTCACTAATCTGAATTGTCATTTGATATTCGAGAGTATTTCACAAAAGTTGACTGAAATAGAGAAAATATCGTCTAATACTCGTTGCAGAAGGCAATTCCAACACTCATGCTTTCGAAAACTCGCTCCTTCGTCGCTTGTTTTCGAATTTCGCATTCGTGTTGGAATAGGAGCTAATTCTGCAACTTGTTTTAGAATATACTATTATAATACAAGTGTAGAAGGCATTGAAATATCCTTCTAATAGGTAGATAAAATGTTAAAAAGGTAATTACATTTCACAAGTTCCAATATTCTCTGGAACTATTCAAAAATAATAGCCACCCGAGTAATGAACAACTTCGAGAAAAAAGAAATGTTTTCAAGGAGTCGCATCAGATATAAAAAGGGGAAAATACGGTACAATCAGTAATCAATTTTGTTGATTTCACAACTGAACATTGCTTGGGCCTCGTTCATTGACCTGTCGAAAGCTTTCGACTGAGTTGCCGCAGACAAGCTCTATTATGAGCTTAAGGAAAATATGAATAATTTTTTCGACGATAACACTCATCAAATCTGTCTTGAGCGACAAGGGGCAGGTGGTTTTTGGAGATTTATTCAGTTATGGGGGACTTAACCATTGGAGTTATTTGGAGTTTATTTTTATTCATCATTAACGATCTGCCTGATTATGTTCCTGGAGTCAAAACTACACAGTTCGTTGATGATCCAATTATTGAGATTGGGTCAGAGGATCTTGAGAGTTTCAGAGTTTGATTAACTACAGCTAGCTTCCCTAGAATCTCAATATTTTACTCACATGGAATGTATGGATTTAATGCCCCAAGCCCAAGCTTCACTTTGAATGGCTTGAGGTTTCTTCACAAATTGTTCAATCATAATCTCGACTGTCCCGAACGTCAGATGTGATAGCTAGACGATTTGAAAACTGAAAGAGTTGTATTCATTTACAACATATGATATGATATCACCCATAAAACGTTTATAGTTATACTGATTCGATTCGACACTACGCGTACCATACGATGTATCTAACCGAATCTGTTAGCCCAGTCATTTATTCGATATCACTTCCCTCTAAGGTTTTGATTCTGCCACTGTTTCACTAAAATATGACCCTGTTGCCCTGTTCGAATTCACTATCGAAACTGTGATGTTTCCAATTATGTCTTCTCGATCTGTATACACTTTATCAAGGTCATTTTCGGCAGTTTCTTAAAAATTTTGTATAAGTGTAGGTTATATGTCTTTATCGAAGTATAATTGATGAAAATATAGGTTCTATTCTGTTACCTCTGGATAGTCCCTACTTAACTCGAAACTTCTTCGAGGAAACCCTCAAAAATTTTATAAAAAGATATCGACTGTGTGTAACAATAAATAAATACATCAAATTAATATCAGTGTTTCTCAATGAAAATAGATTAACGACGTCAATAAGCATTCGAAAAAAATGAGTCAAAACATGGGCTAGAGAAAATCTAGATCATGAAGTAAACTGAAGGCACTTCCTGGACATGAATAATGGGAAGTGTCATCTAGCGGAGAAACGTCTGTATTTCACTCTAAAAAAAAAACTCTTCACTATCCCATGTTATTAATCAGTTGTTTTACCATTCATAAATACTCTGATATAAAGAAATATTAACGTTCTCCGAAAGTGATCACTTTCGGAAATTCAGCGGTCGAGTTACAATCTAAGACCAAGAATCCTCTGAAGATGCCTACCGCAGTTGTGGGCGAAACGTTAGGTGAAATAATTCCTAATAGACCACGGCCACCGATACCTATAAGTATCTCAATCTAATGATACCTCATAGTTTATATTTCGTTCGTCAGAACGCCCATTTTATTTTTCGATCTAGAGAGCCTTGAACTCCCTAAAATTATTTTAAATAATCAAAATAATGTTACACTATAGTAATTTCGATTTAAAATGTATCGTGGTTCAAAATACGTGCCAAAAGAGTAAACTAAAACCTTTTTTCACTCGAAACTCCGTTTTGTCAAATGGTAGCATAATGGTACTCTGACGTCATTCGAAGGTACCATCGGTGGGGTATCCATCCATATCAACTATTTTTCTGTATAACCAATACGAACATGATGATGGAGTTCAGACAATTTTCAGTATCTTCTCGGTTCAATCCAAAGTTGAAGTCATTTCCAGAAAAAACGGAAATTGGATTTTTTTCTAAATATGTCAAAAAGTGCCCTATAGTGAGTATATTCCAAATTTCAGAAATATAGCTTCAGAAACAAGAGAGTTTCTGGGGGTGTACCATGATTCTGTGTCACCCTGTATATGAATTTTGGCCAAATATCTTCACATAAAAATGACATACTTCTTTTTTTTTTTTTTTTGATAAATCATACCGTTGTCAAGACAAACGCAAAATAGCATTGCTTGCATGCGATGAATGACTTTTAGGTTCATTTTCAACCTTAAGCATTAAATTCTTTGGCTTCATGTTCTATGGTTGCCAAAGCAATACGTTCTTTTGAAATCATAGTGAAAAAGAAATGTTTAATGAAATTTAACTTCAACACCGGTAACCCATATAGCTTTGTTGAAAATCAATTATCGGAAGTAATTGCACAAGTGCATTAAAATTACCGATTATTTTGCATGACAGCGTGTTGTCTAAAAACTGCCCTCCACCTTCGGTGTCGGGTTCTTTCCCCAAAAATGAAAATGACCGAATGCAGTTTTTCAAAGACAACAAGCTGGAATGCAGAATTATTAGGTCATTTTGATGCACGAGTGTAATTCGGGTGAATATTTCCCCAAATTGCCATGGATACGAGCAGTGCAATTATCGCAGGGATCTTTCGCTCTCTACAATGCAATTATCGCTGTAATTTTCGATAATTTCATTCTATTTAGATGAAGCTTTTAACAGGAGGGACATATTCGCTGTAATTTTCGATAATAGCATACTATTTACATGGAGTTTTTGACAGGACAAAATTTTATACGGAGAGGTACCATTATCTCTTGGTATAGAAATCACCCCTGAATTTTTTGCTCACCGTTTCCGGACACCTCAACTATATTCGAAAAAAAAATAAAATTCACAACAGTTTTTTTAGGTTAACGATGCCTTCATGGAATTTTTAGTACTAAATTCTGAATTGCCACAAAATTTTAGAACCAATAGGTAAACAATCACACTGTAGAAATATTTTCATGAAACACTCTGCATATAAATGTTTCTGACCCTATTTTGTACATTTTCATGGAAACCCCAAACATGAGATTATTTCTGACACACCAATGAATGTCGACATGCGTGTCAGAAGTGCTCTCAAATTGAAAATCTGATTAATGTTTCACATTCTACTAGAAAGAGAGCGATATCCGACCATATCTACATTTATCTGTCTACATGTTCGCGCTTAAATCTTATTCGGAATTTGCTCGTCTTCCCCTCGCCTGCTTGACAAATGACAGAAATGGAAAGTGAAACAAATTCTGAGAGCGAGATTACTGCAACGTTGATAAATGTATATTCTCCTTCCGTAAATTGCGCGAGTAAGAGGAAGTCGCACTCCGGGCGTTGGCGATCAGGAGCAAAATTGAATTTTTTTGCAACCCCGTGAATCTATTCGACTTGCAGTTGCCAGAGCGCTGGGGAGATTTCTACGTCGTTGCATAAACTTCTGGATATAACGTCCATATTTGGAATATAATTAATTCGTTAAAAATTATGGAAATATTTCACAGCTACTGCATTTTATATTTCAAATAATCTTTAACTATAACGCCTTATGTTTTTGAAAGAAATGAAAAAGTACAGGATCGATTATACTGTTGTCTTTCAAATAAACCCATTTCAGTATTGTATTCTTTGTCTGTCTCATGAAAGTATAGACATATATTGTATAGTTCAATATAATTATGTATGCAAACATTCTCTTATCTTCTTTTCTCATTATAATTTGTTATTAGTATCAGATTCTTATATTGAGTGAAGAACTATTAAAGAAAATACATTGAGGGTAAAAATACGTCAAGAAATGCCAGGAGAATTAAAAATGGAGTCGGGTGTACCGCAAGGATCACCATTATCAGCACTTCTGTTTCTACTGTTCATCAATGACATTGGTGACGGTATTCGACATAGCTGATTTTTACTATTTGCGGATGATCTTAAAATTTTGAGGCCGGTATCTTCAATCGAAAATAGTGAACTGCTCCAACTCGATTTGAATTACTTAACGAGGTGGTGCTCAGCAAATGAGATGTGCTTAAACATAGAGAAATGCCAGGTGATGAGATTTGGAAGGGTGAAAGCTCTGAGCAATTATGAATATCACGTAAACTATCAAAAGTTATGGTTGTTAACGTCGTGAGGGACTTGGGTGTATACTACGACCAGAAATTTAGTTTTGCTCCTCATATCCAATACATCACAAACAAAGCTTCAAGGATGTTGGGTTTCATTAAGAGATCAATGAGCCACTTTAGCGATTTCGACGTGTTGAAAACAGTGTATTATGCTAACGTGAGAATTATTTGTGAGTGCGCATCCGTAGTCTGGTCTCCAGCCTATGACATACATATTAAAAGCGTTGACAAGGTGCAAAGAAATGGGTGGCATTCAAGATGGGTTTGTAGTTATCAGCTGAAAATTATAGGGAGGTTCAGAATATCATTAATTTGAGATCTTTAGAATTACGTAGAGTTAAATTTGACATAATGTTAGTTTATAAGTAGGTAAATAACTTCATCGATTGCAAATATCTCTTACAAAAATTGAGAATAAATTGCAATCCTGTTGTGTTAAGATCGAAAGAACTTTTTCATATTCCTTTTGCTTCAACCAACTATAGTTTGAATGGACCATTGATGAGAGCACAGCGTCTAGCAAACGCCTGTGAGGTTGACATTTTTCTGGTATCCATTTTTCATCTGAAAACATACTTCGAATCCCAAGAGCTGTATTGATGGTTGAGAAAATTATATTGTTGATGTTTTCCGTTATCATATAGGATCAAATTAATTTTTCTGTAGATTGTGTCACAGTTAAATCAGAAATTCTTTATAGGTATATTCTAATTTTAGAATTCTAAACATATTTGTATTTATGTTGACGATTTTTCAAAATAGGCTCGAACAATTTTCTTGTCAATGTTTTTTTGCTATGTTATTTCTCAATTCTTATGTATATTTTCTAAAATTGTAAAGTAGCATGGCCGTTTGATCAAATAAATAAATAAATACTCATCTGATATATCAGATTTTGGACGTATTTAATTTAAATTTCCAAAATTCAAGAACCGAAATGAATCTGCTCGATTACATTACAACTGACAAGAATATTCCGATTATTTTTAATGTATTGAATTAATTTTTATCATTTTATGCAATTGTTCCAATTCGAGTCTAAGTCACGTGAACTATCATGCAAGGTTCTGAATACTAGATATCGATTGAAATTTATTTTCAGTGGATTATGCGTTTTCTGAAACTTCTTTGTGCAGAATAATCTTAATTGATCAATTTTTCTGTTATGAAAATTAATCAACAGACATTCCAATCAGACTATATTGTGAAATATTCAGAATCATTGAATTTTCAAAATTTTCATTTCTAATTTCCAGGACATTGATTCATTCAATCCCGAAATTTTCAATTCTCTGTTCGATAAATCAATCTGAATACAATGTTTTTTTACTAAATACTCAAATTATTATGGAGTCTATTTCAATTTTTTTTTGTCATAATGATCTGGTTTCGTGAAGCACGTAATCGGCAATCTCAGATCCACTCATTTTGTTTTACTTTCCATTTTTAGCTATTGTGAAGATCCTAAACCACATCGAATTGTTGTTAGTTGAAAAAGTCATCTAATTGAAAGTGCGATGAATTGAGACAAACATCTTGTATACCTATCGTCGATAGTTTATTTTTAATTTTCATAAATCATTTCATCATATTTCAATTTTGTTCTTACTATTCAAAGAGCTCTTCCTACTTTATCTCGGGATCTTTTAACAAACATCACTAGAGTGTCAGTGGAATTCCAATCCTCCCTGTTTTTCAAAAACCTCTCAACTTGAAAGTTGACGGTTGAAAACACTAAATAAAAATTCCAGTAGTAGATAAAAAAAATATACAACCAAAATTAAATGTTATTCTTGGTTAATTTATAGCATATACAGGGTCTTTCACGAGGAACCTCACCCATATTTATACGGGAAACTACTGAACGTATTTTCATGAAATTCAGCACTTATAAGTATTTCACGATGCTGATGAAATCTAAAATATTTTCAAGACATGAGCACCTCCGGTTTTTCCGGAAATGACATCAACTTCCGTTTTTCAAATTAGAACACCATTTTTTTATTGCAGAAATAGATTCCTTAGAAAATTTCAAGTTATTTTGATGTAACATTTTTCAGTTTTGGTTGGAAAATTCTCTCTGAGCGGGAAAATTCGAAAAAAAAATCGAAAATAGAGCTCCGCTGAAACAAGAATAACTTCGAGGTTTTTGGATGGAAAATTTTCATTTTTGGGATTTTTCAAGATGTAAGATTGATGTATCCACTTAAAAAATCGAAATGGCGATTCATGATACAGGGAGTGAAAAAATCGCTTTCAAAGTTAGGGATGACAAAATCGTGAAAAATCAATTTTTTCAAATTAGAACCCCATTTTTTTATGGCAGATATCGAATCTACGTTAGAAAATAATGTGAGTGTATGCATCACACCCTTGCCCTAATATGGATATTTTCTGAGTTATTCACAAAAAACTGTTTTTTTCGTCTTGAATTTTCAGCTTTCTTTTCCCTTCACGCCAAAAAGATGAAATTTTCAGGAACTGTTACTTAAACCATGTTTTAGATTTTACTACCCTAATATGCAAGAGAAAAAAGTTACAGGTTGTTCCTAAATAGATGGCGAATTTTGATTCGAATTTGTATCGGAAACCCTTTTATTTCAACTAATCGGCCATCGGTTTTCTCTCCAGTGATGAATAAATAATTCCTTATGAACCATATGCAAAAACTTACCATGTTTCACATTCTTTTTTTTTTAATGATAGATATCATCTGCCAAATTCGTCTTTATTCAGTAGCATTCCTGAGACGCATAAATAAATGTCTAGAAATTAACGGTCAAAACTTTGAGCATCTCTAGTTATAACTGCGAGAGTTTGCCATGGTTCTCCTAATAGTAACTTGAAGTCGGTTTCAAGAAGGGGTGAAAAATCTACAGCATGGTTCAAATAACAGTTCCTGAAAATTTCATCTTTTTGGCGTGAAGGGAAAAGAAATAGCTGAAAATTCAAGACGAAAAAACAGTTTTTTGTGAATAACTCAGAAAATATCCATTTTAGGGCAAGGGTGTGATGCATACACTCACATTATTTTCTAACGTAGATTCGATATCTGCCATAAAAAAATGGGGTTCTAATTTGAAAAAATTGATTTTTCACGATTTTGTCATCCCTAACTTTGAAAGCGATTTTTTCACCCCCTGTATCATGAATCGCCATTTCGATTTTTTAAGTGGATACATCAATCTTACATCTTGAAAAATCCCAAAAATGAAAATTTTCCATCCAAAAACCTCGAAGTTATTCTTGTTTCAGCGGAGCTCTATTTTCGATTTTTTTTTCGAATTTTCCCGCTCAGAGAGAATTTTCCAACCAAAACTGAAAAATGTTACATCAAAATAACTTGAAATTTTCTAAGGAATCCATTTCTGCAATAAAAAAATGGTGTTCTAATTTGAAAAACGGAAGTTGACGTCATTTCCGGAAAAACCGGAGGTGCTCATGCCTTGAAAATATTTTAGATTCCATCAGCATCGTGAAATACTTATAAGTGCTGAATTTCATGAAAATACGTTCAGTAGTTTGCCGTATAAATATGGGTGAGGTTCCTCGTGAAAGACCCTGTATTCTTTTTCCCTTTCAATGAAAGAAAAATATTATTGTCCATTTTGAATCAGAGAGCTAAAATAATACAACAAATACATATTGACAGGTAATGTCACAATTTTTACAGCAGCAAATATGTTATAAAAATCTTTTTTCGTCCTACACCCGTCCTACACATTTGTTCATTGTGGGCAGCCAAAACTTTTATGAGCTATAATGAAAGTTTTCTCATTAATGTCATTGATATTCGTAATAATTAAAATGAGACGAAGTTTCTGAGATTTCTGGAGTTAACTCCCATGCAGTTCTTGGAATAGGGAGACATTTGAGTTTTGGTGAAGGATGAGGTTATTCTATACATGAAGAGATAAGATCAGGTCACAACTTCCACGAAAAAAAGTTTCACTCATGATCAAGAAAGTTCTTCGACAGTCTTTCGGGAAAAAGATGAGGCCAGATTATATTTGCAGTGATGTTTTTTAGATAAACGATTTCTGTAGAATGTGATTTGACCAGATTTGAATTTTTCTATTAGTACTAATTTGATAACTGAGTAAGTCACTCTTGAATAAATTTGTGTTCTGTAAGCAATATAAAAACAGAAAGCAGAGGTACCTTCTACACAAGAACGAAATGCTTACAACAATTCGAATTTTAATTGAAAAAAAAAGTCAGTATAACCTTCAACTGTTTCCATGAGAGTTATTCGTACACTTGTCCTTATTATTATTATATTTCCTATTCTTCTGATAGTATTCATCTAATTTTTTTTTCAGAATTACAGAATGGAAACAGACGTTCTGGTGAGTATCATTTTTTTTTCACATTCGACGAGTTAGGACTTAAGAAGTTCATACCGAAAAAAATAATTTGAGTAATAGCAAATGCTACTCTAACAGTAACGTTAGTAACCTATATATAATGAATATGGAGATTCATCGACTTTGCAGAATTGAAAATCATGAGCTCTCATAACACATGATAATAATGCAATTTTTTCTAATTCAAATAATTCTTCATCAAAAATACATTCGGAGTATGTAAACTTTGTGAGGGAATAATCATGTCGAAGATTTAATTACATCTGTTGAGGAGGTGAACAAACAGAATCAGAATATCATTTACCTTCCTTTAATTCATCATATTCACGAGAAAGAAAGAAAAATAAACTTTGAAGAGAAAACATTGGTCAGCTTCGCTTAATTTTCTAGATACTATCTGGCAAAAATTCTTTATTTTCCATTTCTGATATTTCAATCACCAACATTTGACATTTGATTGCAATATCATAATGGTATGATGACCTAGAAAAGAACATGGGACTACACTGAATAAAGTAAGCACAAAATAGAGATAGCTGGATATCAATGAAGCAAGCCTTTATCCAATTTTGGATGAATGAGGTTTAAAAAAAAAGGAGAAGATACTTCAAATGTCATTGCGTGAATATTTATATTGAATAAAAGGTTGCAAATTAAGTTCAACTATGCAGCAGCAAATCTGAGGGAAATGATTGTCATGAATCAGCAGCCTCAAATAAAATTTTTCTGGAAATAATATTAAAAATATCAAAAGCTCTCAGATTTTTTATTACAGAAGATGATATGTCATTCGAAAGAAGATTGAATGAGATATTTTTTGATGTAGAGAAAACATGTTCATAATTGATCTTTTGGAAGAACTTGGAATATTTCGTGAAATTGAAAAATGTTCAGATCTCTTGAATCGTTCTTGTGATATTTTTCTCGTGTTCTGAAATTTGAATAATTTTTTTATTTTGTATTATTCATTTCCTTCAGTCTTGATGAACTCATGGTTTAATATTCTCATGTTTGTGAAAAATATCAGCTATTGATTAACTTCTTAAACGCCAAACATTCCAAAGACAATCTGATTTTCGAAGTTTCATCAACTGTTTTAACTTTCTCATAATCTATCATCTGAAGTTCTTAAAAATAGTAGAGAAAAATTTTAATTTGTGCAAACACAAAATAAGGGAATGAATTATGTTGTGGAGAGGTTTATTCGAATATGAAAAATGTGGAAGATCCTTTGTTGCATTTCGAAAAGACGGTGACAAGTATATACGATGTCGATTTCCATAATTGAAGTGTCGATCAAACTTAATGCCCTACCTCTTACATTTTCGCTAATGGATTCGATTTTCATACCCTTTCGAAGTACATCCTGTCATCTCGAAACATTTTTCATCTTACACTATCTGGTTGATCATCACGATTTGTTAGTTGATTTTCCGAAAGCTCAATGATATGGGGGAATTTTTCTATCTCCAAACTTTTTTCTTTATGAAGATGAACAATCAGTTGTGAAACTCCAAGAAGCCTGAAATTGTTTACTCTTTCAGACGAAATTAATTTCAATCAGAGCACTCAGAACTTTTTATGCTTAATTTTTTATTTTTCTTATTTTTGGGAAAATCTGGATTTTGTTTTTTTGATATCACTTGTGGAAACAATTTGATTCCTTTCACTTTGAATTATTTCAAGTTTTTGACATAAGATTCTTTCCTACACAAGCAATTCTATTTTGGGATGTACGGGGCCTTTTCCACAAAGATCGAACTAATTTCACGATGGAGTCAAATGATTTGCTACCGGAAAGCGGAATATGATTTAGGGTAAGAATGGAGAAAAACTATTATTATAATCCCCTTTTACGATTTAACCAGATGTTCTAACTTGAGTTGACTCGATGGATTATCGTACGGAAATTATTTATTGTCCCACAATGTCTGGTGATAAGTAAGCAGCAATAATAATTATGGACATCAAAGAGAAAGACGAAACTCTGGTTTGGTTGTAATATTCGAAAAATATAATATTTAAGAATTAGTGAAGACTAATTCTCTAATTCTTAAATATTATATTATATTATATCCTAGTTGAAGAACTAGGATATGCGCATCAAGTAAGTGCTGAATAATTGCAAAACAGAAACAGAACTTTAAATAGGAACAAAATATATTCAATGCAGACTTTTCCATCCAGAGCTTTCCGAGTATATTCTATGGATGCTGAATGAATCTGGGCTCAGCACCAATAATAATGGATGTGGAAGCATTCGTAATGGCATTATCGAACACGACATAAGCGGATTAAGAATTATCGAAAACAAATAAACCAGAAAAACTGAGAACTAACCAGAGAACTAATATCAAACTAGCTAACCCGACAGACTTCGCACTGTCTGAATCGATAATTAAAAATGCAACTTTTTGAAAAAAAATATTAAGGGAAATCTAAAAAAAATATGTACCTTGTGATGAACAACATTTCTAGTTTTCTCTCGGGGAGTAAAAAGGCAGATTATCTATCCGTTGTGAATCGGCACTTGGTTACTTCTGGGCAAATACCTCAGAATTCCAAGGCTAAGACGTTTAGGCAATTCAAAATACACAGTAATTGTTTACATTGCCATCTAATGGCAATAATAGTAGAATGGTGATTCGTTCAAAATATTTCGTCATAAAATTTTCCTTAGTGTTCAGAAGATAAAATCGTGTAATAACACATAAAGGCAGATGCGTTAATGTTATTCGAAAATGGAGTTCACCGAATAAATAACAAATATAATACTTTCACGAAAACTCTATTAACAGTAACGACCACTATTCGCGTCATTCGCAAGAAAGAATATTATTTTTTTTTTTTGCCACTTCATCAAAATTTTTCGAAATTTTGTTTTGTATACTAACCCTGCCTCAGAAGAATTCAATGAAAATACTTCCATAACAAACAGTTCATCCAATCTTGAGTTATGTATGATGTAATGAACGAAATGGCCGAATTAGTTTTATATATTAAGATATTACACATCTTATTTGTAACAGCTTCAAATCAAATTAAAGCTGTTACGAATTCCAGTAGCAGGTTATATCTTATCGGAAGTATTTGGACTGAAACTCAGGAAATGGTGTATAGGTAAAATGGGGTAACTTTGAACTGCGGCGAAACTTTGAACAAAAAATTAATTTTGTCATATCGACTTATGGAGAAAAAAACCATTACATTCAGCGACATCTGGTTTTCACTATTCAATTCGTAACACATTCAAGAAAGGCACGATAGCATTTACATGAAAATAAGTTCAGAGAGTTAGCAATCCTGATATGTTACGTCAAACGAACCTAAAATACATTCGATATGGTCTGCAAACTTTTGTTGCTGTAACTGTAAGGATTTGCACTACATGCTCGTAAAACATATCTGCTACAACAATGCACTATCCTAGCAACAGTATCGCAAAAGGGAATTCCAAATATTCCAACACATTTTGTTTTTTTATAATTTATACTTCAAGAGAACAATGTGCTCAATGAATTGGTTGAGGTAACCTGTTCTTTCGAACATTTCGGCCATCGTCGTGGATTAGTTCTCGACGTTTAGCCAGTTCGAGTGTCTGGCATCTTCAGGAGTTATATTTCAGGAGATGTTCTCACTGGACTGAACTACCCACTCATGATTTTTTGTCATCAGCAAGCTCTAACTGACTCCCGGGAAATGTCTTTTTGGGATTTTTCATTCGCTTCTTTACCGGCGATATATAGCTTTGAAAAAAAATCATTCAAAGTTACCCCTTTTTACGGCATTCTGAAACGGTCATGAAGCAGGATACCGTTTAGTTTTCATGTATTTATAGGAAAAATAAGAAGAGATATTAAAATTCCAACGTACAATCCTCAGAGTTTTCGCCATAACTTATGCAATTTATCCCCGCAGCAAATTGTTTAACAAGTTTAAATTTATTCTCCTGCTAATGGAACATTCCCTGAATGGGCTCATACAATGGTTGGTCATGATGTGATACTCACATTGTCTTTGATATATTATGTTCATTATCCCGGAGCTCCCTTGTAATCCATCTGCATACAACTCTAAGCTTAAAATGTAGCGTAATTTATTCTTTCTGACTGTATCCTTTTATTAGTTCCCCGGAAGTTGGACTTCCCATTGCAAGTTTTTCATTTCTTTCAGATTTCAGTATAAATTGATCACGCAACTGATTCACTTTGTAATGATTCAAAGTGGTCAAAGACGATCATCAACATTGTTCGCTGTTGAATGACGACACTACGGTTCAATATGTTGTAAAAGAACTAGAACTAGAAGAAGACTATTTGTTGTTGTCTTTAGAATATACAGGAAATATCTTCGCCTTGTACTTTTAACAGTTTTTCTGATTCATTCTAGAAAAAAAAAGAAAAAGCCGTTTTGAACTATCATAATGATATATCAACTCTGGGAACATGCTACTTAAGTTCTTTGGTGCATTTGTTCTACCGCATACATATATTTTAGATGGAATGTCAAAAGCCTATACATTTTTAGTCACAATTCGTGAAAAACGAATGTATTAATCTGAACACTGAAAAGACAAATTTTGCTAGTTTATAATTAATATATTGATAATTATGATATTACCAGCTGGCCCTCGCAACTTCGTCTGTCCAAATCGGCTATTGAAATTATTGTTATTACTATTAGTCCGATGTTCTTGGAACAAGAAAAAAGGATACCTAGATCTTGGTTGCCACCAGATCCAATTGAATTTCTCCTACTCTTCGTCTATATACGTCCTATACCTAAATAAATTATGTTCCTATAATCAAATAATCAGTCAACCCCGTCAATGAATGGGCCTTCCCGTGACGCGTTTTCTTATGTTAGGTCTTCTCATTATCGGCATCGCATATTGAAATTAACTAAGTTGACAAAAAAGTTCTCACACACTTTGAGGTTAGTTGTATCTATCACGAAAGATCAACTGCAAAAAACAGTACGTAACTTGAAATGAAGCGTCTAAATGAAAAGCCAGACATTTCCAGAGAAAATGAGATATGGAAGAATTACAATAGAGAATATTGCTGACAATCTGATTCTTTTACGCTCATGTTCACAAGCAGACTTTCGAAAGCCTCTAATCGTAATTAAAATGGTCGAAACTGGGAGTTTTTCAATTCAAAACTAGGATTTTGGCAGGCTTTTATTGGTTTTGCTCATAACGTCTAATACTTCAAATGTCTGGTTTTGCATTTAGATGCTTCAAGTGTCACAAATGATCATCCAAGTCGATATTAACATAGATGAACAAACATGATACCCGATGCTCATCTATATATCACTTAATTATTTATGTATTATTAATTGATAACATTGGTATTTTGTGGAAACTTTTCGTCGTCCTCACTTGAAGACATTATTGAAATCTAGAAATAGATGTGACAATGTTATAAATAATGCAAAATCAATCTAAAAACTTCGATATTCAATTGTCAAACATCCATGATCATCGAAAATCAATGATAATCGATCACCTCCATTTCTAAGGAAAAACCATATTAAATACCTTGCATAATTTTGCATATTTTCATATTTTCTTACCTTTGAAACCTATCCTTGAAGTCAAGACCAAAATTAGACGTTTTCAAGTTTTATATACAGGGTGTTTCCTTAACATGCGGCAAAAATTCAGGGGGCTGTTCCTTGGACTATTCTAAGAATATTTTGTCCTTTGATGATTTTTGAAAAACCTCTTTGTTTCGAAGATACAGGGCAAACAAAATTTTAGATAATAACATTTTATTATGAAAAATTACATGAAAATTTAACTTAACCTACAAAAACTGTTGAAAATGACCACCTCCAGCCAGCATACAAGCATCCAATCTTCTCCTCATTGACTGCCGAACCCTTTCAAAAACACCAGGATCATTTCTTATTAAGTTACACCCAGCAATGATCCGATTTCGCAAGTCTTCCACATTTTCTACTGGAGTGGTATAAGTCAAAAAACTGGCCGTTTTTTATAGTTGTCAAACACATTTAAAAATAAATTGTACCTACTTAGTAAACACAGTGCGGTACGCATTTTTATTTATACTATTATCAATTTTAAAAATATGAAAAATGTTGTTCGCCCTGTATCTTCGAAACAAAGAGGTTTTTCCAAAAACATCAAAGGACAAAATATTCTTAGAATAGTCCAGGTAACAGCTCCCTGAATTTTTGCCGCATGTTTAGGAAACACCCTGTATATACAGACTATTATGGTGTTCATTGCTGTTCAAAAGTTATTTATTAAAGTTAACAGTGAAATTAGATATTTTATACCATCAAGGTTAAATCCAGGCGCTGCGTCTGTTCTTCGACATAAATTTTTTTTTTTATTGTAAAATAGAATTCCCTCAGCCCATAGAAACAAAAATATATTGTCATAATTTTAATTCACAAGATGAAAATAGATTGTGAAAACATAATAGGTTACCTTATGATGAAGATTGACTCGAATCTAAGTTCTGACAATATTTCGAAAGAAACATATCATGTACAAATATTTCTAACATTTCTCATATAAAACACTTTTAACAGAAAAATTTATTAGGAATTAAATCCTCGCAAAATTCAAGCGAGCGTACACAGGTGGACAGAAACACTTTACAAATTGAAAACATCGACCACCTGAGAACGGCTTCAGTTAAGAATTGAAATAGCAATAATCCAAAACACAGAGTTTACATGAACAACGTGGGGTTGGACTTTTGAGCACTTCATCATCGTGATTCATTTTTCTAGCTCTTCTGGTAACGGAAACATGTTTTTTCTTCGTTTGAATATTCCTTCCATACTAACATTTGAACAAATGAAAAAGGATTCGCTAATTTTATCTATAAAAAGAACGACAACTAGGGTATGAGAAAAACGATTATAATTCTTGTCCAATGTGTAGCGAATGAATAAATATTGAATACTCTCTTCACAAAGTATAGCCCCTTTTCGAATGTGTGTATTGAAATCTGGGTGAATAGGTGAGAATGATTGACATAAGCTGCGAGAAATTCATCTTAAATCAATTGCGGATCAGAATAAGCACAGACATTTGCCTTTTCAATATAATTCTTCAAGGTTAAAGTCTTTGTGTTCACGAGGAATAGGTTTTTCATCTTCGCTCAATCCCTCACAAAAACAATGTATTCAACTACTCACATTGATTGATGCTTTGTCCGAATGTTTTGAGACTGAAAAACTAACAGGGTGGAAGAGCAAGGGATAATTGACTCAGTTGAGGAAGAAATGCCAGAATTGGTGAGAGTTTTTCCACTGCTCTCTTCTCGACTGCTTGTCGATGTCGAGCATACATTAAAGTTCGTCTTGTTAAAAAGCGTTAGTTCCTCCGGAAGTGAGGAGCTCGTTATACACCTGTCTCGGTAAAATGTATTTTTTTTTCCTGAATAAAATCACCATTCCTATTCGAGATGTCACGTGCGGCCATGTTCGTAAGTTCCTGATTTTTGAATGATTATACTTGAATTTTCGTGATATTCTATAACGAGTTATTTCTCATCGAATCGTGGAGGGGAAAGATTCAATTTCCACGAATCCACGATTTTGAAATAGTTCAAACCAACCCTTTCGGTACAAACGAATTGTACATACATAGATCAGACATGAGTTCAAACAAAACATATTATTCACTAATGGTATATACAGTAATTCAACCCATATCCGAGATTGAATTAATTAACTGATATTGATAAATACATTGATCCTATGGGATGCTTAGGTTCAGCTATTGATATACAGGTTTGATGAAGATTCATCTCACCAAGAGATAAAATTCAAACTCATATCGCATCAAAAATTCTTGGAACAATTGCTCCTGCTTATATTTTCTCAGCCGCGCCCAATTGAAATGGTTCCAATCAGCACCTTCCTGATCACCATTCCTTAGAAATAAATGAAATTCGATATTCTGAATAAATGATAATTCACTTAACTGAATAATTATTATCATTCTAAAAAATACTGAAAAAAATTCTTGAAAATTATAAATGAAATAATAAAAATTGGAAATGAATTATTTCGTAATGAATGCTCAACAGAACCTGTGCAGAAGTTGCAACTTGTGATATCGAATATTTTTGAGGTCAATTCTTCTAAAATTGCAGCCCCAATAAAGAGGATACTTGTAGATTGATTTGTAAATTGACCCCACCAATAAAAATCGAGGCGAATCAGTCTGACTTTGCTGTTCAGGGTATGCTACATGTGGTGGAAATGGGGTGTTTCAGCAGGACTTTAGTAGCCATCATGCTAAAACCAGATTTTTTTTAAATCAACATTTGGAACGTTTCAAATTTTTTTTATTCTATTCTATTCACGTCCTTAATTTCATTCTTATTGCATTGATTAAAGTTGTTTTTTTAGAACTATTGCTTTTTTGAAAGGTTCCATCTCGAAAATGATTACAATTGGTGAAATGGGGATTGAAACTCCTATACAGATCAAGACTGAAGAGTAAGTTTTGTTGATCTCGGACTGGTGAATTCATGGTTTCCAATATCGTCTTCCATATTTCTGATGGGAACCCATGGAATAACATGCTTTACAGAATAAATTGTGTTGAGATTCCTATTTGAAAAGTTTTCAAGAAGTATTGTCCAATACAAACATTTCGAGATATGCGTTAGACGTTTAAGGCGAACGAAAAGCAAGAACTTGGAAAATTTGGTTTCTTGGGCAAAAAAAGATGCTCTATATATACATTTTCAGTGCTGCGGTGTTGCCGCTTATGTCAAAAAGTAGTAACGACTTTGTTATTTCAAACGTCACACCCTGTATATTAATGCACTTTTCTATTCATCGCAGTAACACTATAATTTTGGTATTATTTTCTTATACTTATCTCCAGCGGTTCCTGAGTAATTAAATCAAATTTGAATCTGTGATGCACGTGTACATCCCAAATTGTCTGAACATATTGTAGATAGCAATGAAGTACCTTAAAACGAATTGAGAATATGCTGATTTTACAATTAATTTGTCGTATAGGAATGTGATATATTTTTTGAAAGGAAATTCAACTTTCTTTCAGTATTCAGGTATTGCTTAAAATATACAGGCATCCCATTCGAAAAATGCAGCGTTTTTGTATGTCCCGATGAACCATCGAATTTTTCATGACCCTATCAGAACGAAGCGGATTTCTTAACATCACTTTATTACTTAGGAACCGCTAGGGATGAGTTCGGGAAATTGTACCAACATACTACGGTGAATACAAAAGTGCAATAAAATACATGGTGCGCTATTTGAATTAACAAAGTAGATTCTTGTTTTTGACATGAGCGGCAAGATCGGAGGATTGAAAATATTTTAGATCGATAGAACATCTGTTCTTGTCCAAGAAACCAAATTTTCAATGAATTTTTGCTTTCCGTTCTCCGTCAACGTCTAAAGTATCGACCGTGCATCACCCTGTATAGGGTGAGTCAATGGTGCTCGATCGATAGATAAATTTTTCGAAAAATGTGGAATACAAAACCCACTTTTCATCTGTATAAGTTTCTGTCATAGGTCACTTTTTTCGACAAATTTCATGGTTATAATGGTTAAGATAGGGAAATCATTTTTATTTTTTCTTTGAATTTTATAATGATTTCCAGAACTCTAGACATTTATGAATTACTTCACATGTGGTTTCAAAAACACTGTAACTTTTCAAGACAAACCCTCAAAAATGTCAATAAGTCTTTTTTTCGAAAGGCATACTCTGATTTTTTTATGTCGGATACCCTAGAGGGTATACCCTTGAGTGTAGTTTTAATTTTTCGTCCAGGTGTGTTATGCATGAAATATGTGGTTTTTACTCGATATAAGTCGTACCATTTCAATGTTATCATGAATATAATAATGATGATTGGAGAAAAGTGAATAAATCAAGGGATTCAAAATCTCCATATTCAGAGCACATTCGAATAAACCGAATTTATGACCCATCCTCTTCAATTGATGTTCCTTATACGAATATGTGTAAGTGTTGTATATTGTGTAGTGATATGTTTCCAATTGTTATAACACATGTTATGGGGTTACCTTGAAAAGTTTGTCATCAGCAATTAACTTTTAACTTTTGTTATTTTTTTCATTCAATGAATCAATTCATGTCAGAAAACGACGATATTTTTATGTCAAGTCTCATCAATCAAGTTCTAAAAATGAAGATCTCTTGGAATCTCGGATAATGAGTTCTTCTAGTACACTTCTCCTAAACGAATCAAAACTAGATTTTTGAGGTTCATTCTTTAGAAATCGTGCCTTCATTTTTCGCACCGATAGTGTTATTTCTACATATTACAAAATGGTTCCTGAGAATCTAACTTGACGCAAAAATAGATAAGGCATTCATTCACTGAAGATATAAAAGAGAATGGATGTTTTTGACGCTAAATAATCGTGAAGTTTATCAGACAAGAAACAAGAATGGGAGAGTTCAATCTACTGGAAAAATTTTACGAGTAAAAGTTGTCGTGAATCCTGATGAGTCAACAACTACTTAGTACATAATGGGATGCAAAATTAACCAGATCTTGGAACTACAGACGTGTACTTCTTCTGAAGTCCATCCAATTTCATGTTCATCCGAAAGAATGGGATGGATTTTATATTCATTAGTTTACTCGCGTTTTCGGATAATTTTGTTTGATTGTTTTGTTTTCGAGCTTCAATTTTGAAATAAAGCTTAACTTGATTTTTTATCCATGTTATTTGTTCAAATTCCTTCTGTGATAGAATTGAAGTTTTCAAGTTCATTCATAGGGACGGAATAGTGAGAAGTGACACTCAACACATTATTTCTTATTTGATGTAGGTATTTAGGAACCAGACGTTATCGTTTGCGAACATAAACTTTTGATGAAATCATTATAAATCTTTCAATCAAATCAATATATTTCAGAATTTCAGCCGTTCTCAACAATGCAATCCAGATTATTTCAAGATTGGTTCTATGAAACCACATAAATGTATCCATCAGATAGATCTGGAAGCCCTGCCTTCGAAACTATCGACTGCGGCTGAGGTTAGGAGAAAATATGAATTTCCAGCTCTCAGCTGGGAAGTTGGCACAATAGTTGAAATTGCTGACATGATGAATTGCTCAAATTGCGCAATCCATTTTAATCTATCTCAGACACAAATGAGAAATCACTCATCTATATTGTGGTCAGGGATATCAAATAGTGAAATGACATTTAACTGGTTTCTCGTTTCATGATGTAAGTGGACACTTATACAAGATGACGGGATAATACGAGCATTTTTGGATTTGAAGTCTCAAAAAGTTTCTCTGCATTAATTTCAAAAAAACTTCACACATAATCAGACCTTATCGACATCGAATAACCATCAGCATGCCAAGAAATATCCATAACGAAAATAAAAATGAATAACACTAACAAAATGAACAAATTAACACAACAAAAATAAAGGAAAAATGAAATACTGTTCATATGGCATCAGAGCTATGTGATTAAATTTTCTTGTATATATTTCTTTAATACTCATTGCAGGAAACAATTTGAACACTCATGTGTTCTAAAACACGGAGGTGATCTTTCGCTGCTGCTGCACGAAGGGCTATGTACATACTTCAATTTCATCATCAATCACGTTTCTGAATATTTTGTATCATCTAATGTTACCTGTTTGACCTCACAAATTCGACAAGCATTGTAAAAAAAAATCAAAAATCGAAAACCTTAGCCACTAACGAATTCCTCATGTTGTTCAAGTTAGGTTAGTTTGGTATATTTTGAATTGTCTACATTATTATTGAATTGTAAAATAGATCTACTTTGAATCATTGAATAATTTGACTACACTGTTGATGCCTTTTGCTGTTGAGCCAGTCATGAAAAATAAGGCAATAACACCGTCTCCGAGAAAGATATGCATGTTTCTTTCATCTTCCATAATATGAGTTTTTCCGTGATGTGGATGGCAATAATTATTGTGACGCTACTTCTGCTGCTCCCACCAACTCAGATGGAGTCAGAGCAACCTCGGAATCAGACAATTTTTCACTTATCATGACCCAAATTACTACTAAAAAACTTTTAATTTCGCAGTTTTCAAATCAAATTACAAAATCAAATTGACACATATTTATTTACTTCAAAAGTTTCTTCAGCAATGCAGGAATTATCAACATCCTACCAGTTGAAAAATCCAACATCGACCATTTCGACCACATAGGGATCGAACCCATTACACCGCGTACCAAGCCTGCTACTAACTCACCTCACGGGCTACGTCATGCTGGGCCTAGTTACGTTTCCGATCACTTCATCCCCATCAAATATAGATGCGGCACACTTCGCTTGTACCTGTTGCTGGGCACATTCGGCGATGTTAATGATGTTGGAATCACGTTTAAATTTCTACAGTACGTGTTCGGTAGCACGAGTTGTCATAATCACCACACAATAACTCATTTCCAGGAATGGCTAAATCAAATAGGCATACAAACACGTTGGGGTTTAGTAGAAACGCCATATACGAATCGGATAATTAAGCTCACTGTGCTACACACCGCATATACTCGAGAATCCCCTATACTATACTTATTCATCGTGCATCCCTATCAGAATACTAATTGATTCAGAGTTAATTCACTACATTTTTCACCATGAGATTTTTTATTTTGCATTTATTTTCTCAAGAAGTTAGAATCAAACCGAAATTGTCATAATCATAATGAAAACTGTGTGCTACCGTACCGTACGCATTTAAACATTCCCTACCCATTTTCGGCACCTTATACGCGAATAGGCGCTATGCCACTGGTCAGACGAGCTCGAATTGAGAAACCAATCACATTCCGAGTATGTACAGAATGAATAATACGTACAATAAGCGAGAGTTCAGATTTATTGAGGTATCATTTCATTCAACAATTACTTATATCGGTTAATTGAATGTGGGATTTTTTGCGAATTGCTAAACGCATACCTATTGGTTGCTTTATTCAGCAATTTCAAATTGTGAAAGTTTTGAGAGTAGCATGCCTTTTTTCAGTTTATATAGTTGCCAGACAGATTTTTTTGGGCTTACCTATATGCTATAATATATAGGTAAATTAAAGTGATTTAATCAACTAGTTTATCAACGTGTGAACGGAGCGAGCGTATTGAAAGTCGAGATCATTAATCGCAAGATTAGTAAACGAGTGGATTGCATAAGTTCTTCGTCAGTCAAAAATAATCAAATGAGGAAGTATTTCATTCTCCATAACATGATTTTGAATTCAGTATAACCAAATTGAATGGAAAAATTGACGTGTCTCGCCTAAAAATAAAAACTCGATTCAGAAAATTATTCGTGAGATTTCTGATTTTTCTATGTTCGGTTGGCTGAAGCAATTAAGCATAAAAATGCGAAATCAAGCATTGATAGGGGACATAAGTGGAAGATTTCGTGTACGTATTGAAGTGTATTGATTGTGTGGGTAAAGTTTCAGTTGTATTAATATCAAAGCGTAACCAGTCTGGTGGGGCGGAGCTTTGAATTTCACATTCATTTGAAAAGGAATATGAATGATACTGAAGAAAACAAAAACTTCCACAGATCCTTCACCATTTTCAATATAATTTTATTGAAATCTCTCAATTTTTTTGCTTCATTTTTATTCTTACAGAACATAACGAATCTCACTGCGGACATTTGTTTTCTATTCTTTATTTGTTGTACCTATGTGTAGGTTCGAATGTGTTTTATCAAAAAAGTGAATTCTCAAATAATGGGTTCAATAAATTTAGGCAAAAACTACAACTTCAGAGGATAAATACATAGAAGGTTAAGCGCGGTGCTACAAATAGGTTTGTTTTAACGCGCTAGATCTGCATAAAAACGTGGAAGAGAGACAGTTTTTCTTGTGCGATAGTTTCTTCAACGATATTTCTAATTTTCTTAAACTAATGATATCATAGTTTTCATCGATATAATTTCCACCAGCTCAATGATAATTCGCAGTTTCAAACAGTATCGAAGTTTGAGAGCGGTTCCAACCATGTCTGAGAAAATATCAATCCCTAAAATCCCTAAATGAAAGTACGATGCTCCAGTGAATCCATTTTTAGCATCGAGGGGCAAAAATTGCATGTTTTTCCATATGTGGAGGAGTGAATAATTCGGAATTTTGAGAGACTTGGACAATATCTTATTACATTTCAGGCAAACCATTGTTGTATATCATCCCCGAGCAACATCATATGAGTTTCAATTTTGATTTGTTAATTCTCTCATCTTTCCTGAGAACTGTTATCATCAGCACCGAAATCAGATACCATTTTCAATTCATATCTCAAGGCTGGCAACAAAGAATTTATCAGGCATCAAATATCATAAAAGCAGGAATATCTGACATTCTAATTCATGCCATCGGAAAAATTCCTTTACCATGGTTGAATATTGGGATGACTGGGGAGTTTTTCCATTTATAGATGAGAATGAAAAAAGGCATGAATGGAAAACTCCCCATCTGTTGATTGTAATATTTCAACAAGGAACGTCTACCCGAGGGTTATGTTACTGTGTCGAGGATTATATTGACGTTATCTATTTGTGGTTGTCCCCGGTCCTACTACGCCCCTCTCTTGTAGACTTTCTTCTACGCTACTGAGCAGATAATTCGACCCCCATGGATTAGTGTCTCCGCCAGCAAGACATTAGCTTGTACAAATCTGGGGGATCAGGTTTTTAGATACTTAGTCACAGTTATTTCAAGTTTATGTCATTGGGCGATGTCGTCTGCAGATTCGCATTCAGGGATTGGTTAAGCGCTCGTTCAACCACTGGAGAAGTGAAATACATGAGTTGATTGACGAAAGATATCGATTTCATTTCAAAACTAATGGTTCTAGACGGTACTCACGAAACATTTATTCTGTCAAGAATTCATCAATTTATACAGATGAAAGAGTGACATTTTAATAATCAGCATAAAATTACCGATAATGAAACAAAATTGAAAAACACAAGAAAAGCGGAAATCAATCAAATATAACACAGATGAGATTGTGCAGCTCATTTTTGTTGTCGAGAAGAAGAAAAATTCTTTGCCTTTACGGAGGCCACACCGAGAACATATCCGAAACATAGATGAATTCATAATGGTAATCATCGAAATGAATGCCATTTTCAATTCCCAAACTCAGAGACTTTTCATCATGAGGTTGGAGAAATTATATTAGATTTTGTCACTGACATCAGAGATATACCAGTTTCAGACTTGTTTTGCCTCATCAGTATCCCATACATCTCAGGAACAAAATCTTCATAAAAAAACTTCCATATTTGAAGCATTTAGTTGTGAATTACTGAGTGCGAACACAAAAGAGGCATTGGTAGACCCCAGACAAGATGGCGAGATGACATACAAAAGATCGCGGGAAAGAACTGGATGCTGGCGGCCCAGAACCGTCAAACAAAGAAGCAGTTGGAAGAGGCCTATGTCCAGGAGTGGATATCTACAGGGTGAAGAAGAAGAAAGGTTAAATATCAGAAATATTACAAAGTAGTGACATCCAACCTCATGATAAAAAATCTCTGAGCCTGGGAATTGAAAATGGTATTTATTTCGATGATTACTAATTTGAATTCATCTATATTTCAAAAATGTTCCTCCCTCAAAAATATTGCCGGAACGAGGCGGAGCGGAGTTCGGGAAAGCAATCGAGTACGGGAAAGATACTTTCTGCACAAGTTGGGGACAATATTTTTTTTTTGACCCCACATTGAAAATGTACATTTCATTTCAATATACAAAACATTCCATGAAAATCCATAATACACATGAATTCTACATGTCGTCACCATGGTACTCTCATCGTTGACGTTCTATACATAGGGACATTTCATAATTCAGTTTATTCTTTAATGAAAGTGTGCGGGAAAAACCACTGCTAATACTTTGCCGCACTAGTGCAAGGAAGTGACACTCTCTAAACTGAAATATGTACGGGAAAGTGGGTAAAAACTCACCGTCGTAGAAAAAAAATTTTGTTGCCTCTAATCTTCTGAAAAGAAAAATGTTCACTAAAGTAGCTTACAGAATGGAATATTATAAAAGAGATAAAACAAAATATAAATGAACCTCATCAGATCTAAACAACTGAATAACGACGATTAATAATGATTCTAGGAGTAGAAAAACAAAATTAAAAACATGGTTTACTTTGATATCTTTGATATATGTGTAGAGGTTTTTTCGAATTAACATTCTTCATTGTCTCTTATGAATAATGAAGAGAGCAATCTACAGCTCATGTTGTATTCTAATTAAAAAATTGCTGTATCTGGTTTGAAGCCACTTCTTGAAGTTATCTCCCATTACAAAGCGAAGCGTTGAATACTAATAAATGAAGAATTTCCCAATTTCATCAAGCTGTTCAACAGTTGGATCTGCTCTCCTGAAGCTTGCTTAAATGATGTTTAATGAATGAAATTCAAATTCAACTCTCGAAGCGGCAAATCTGTTAGTTTAAATTCGTGGATTAACTTATATTCAGAATGGTCATTTGATTAACATAAATTTATTGAATTAGACAAATTTGCATCGTTTCAGATTGATTTTGGTTGAAAGAGTTCGATAGTATGATGTAGATCAAAGTCAAATGTTTCTCTATTGGTATTTCGAAATAGCCAAAATGTACGAATTATATTATGTTATTCATGTCTCTGAAGCATGAAATAATATATTTACTTAATGAGTGGACAAAAAAAAAATAAACGACAAATATTCTAATGATTATTAATGATCTAATAAAAAACTATTAATTTTTTTCTACAACGAAGAAGCGAATATTCATGTGTGATAACATTTGAATGTTTTTTCATACAGGTGGGGAGATAAATTTTAATTCCTTCGTGAGGGTCGGTTTCACAAAACTGTGATTGTACCGTCAAATTTATTCGATTCGTTGAAATTTCAAAACGAGTAATTCGATTGGTTCGAATTGAGGTAATATTTTTTAATCGTACAATCAAAGCTTTGTGAAACCCGCCCTATATGTAGTTAAATCAGTATTGACCATAAATTATCGCATGCAAAGGAAATTTCATTCCAAGGCGAGCTTGAGGAATCACGAGTATCAGATTTTCATTCTAACTGAGTAACAGACTATACCTTCACTGTTGAAATGAAAAAACTAATACAAATATGAATATCACAATCAATTCGGATCCCATATATATTTTATTCTCTACATTTTCAAAAGTGTCAACAGTGTGTGAGAAGGAAATTCAGTCCAAATGCTTGATAATCGAGGACTTGTCATAACTCTAATTGGTTATTAGTACAAATTCCTACTCATCAAACTGAACAACAACCGCGGTCATTTGTGGTTATTTGCCTGAAATCGAATTAGGTGTTGTAGAATCAATATTCCATACCAAGAGACAGAATACTGAAATTCTTTGGTGTTATTCGATGTACGAACAGCCATATTCTGTAGCAGTCGTGAAGGAATATCTATTACACTTCTATAAAAAAATATTGAGGTTATTCAAATTCTCAGAATGCAAAACATACATATGCAAAACAAAAGTGACCCCAATACAGTCCCTTGAAGGACTCCGCATAAGATAGTTTTCTCTTTCCTTTAAACAATTCTCATTCTAAAAACGTGTTTTATTCCAAAATCTCATTATCATAGTTTTCGTGGCTAGAGACAGTGTCGGAAGCTTCAAGAAAAAAAATATCAACGCATCATTTCATAGAACCCAAATTGCCTCAATTGTATTTTGGACAGCCATTTTTGGGAAATGAACTGAATTATCCGCGCTTTTTATAATCCCATATAATTGGAAATTAAGCCAGGTGTTATCAAATATTGTCCTCCCGAAAAGTTCTTGATTTGGGACAATTTTTTTAGGGATTTCAAAAAAAAGCCACATGCAACATTTCTGGGTGAGATAAAAACGAATGCCGAAATCACAAACTTCACAATACCTTTTCCATGAGATTTAATTCGATTAATTGTATTGAAACACTTTCTATTCCATTCCATCTGTCAATTGCATCACCGCGACGACGCTTTTATCTGAATTTTATGTGCAGTCTATAAATTTGAGTTTCCCGTCTCACATCAATTTGAAAACTTCAGCATCCACCGATGACTCCAAATGGAGAAAACTACTCATCGCATTGAACGACTATTCAAAACGTTCAGCATTCAGAAACGAGGTCGAACTTTCCATCATTGAGTGCTATTGCTCAATTGTCAAGATTTCGAATGAAGTGAGCATAAAGAATACCCCCTTGATATAAGAACTTCCTCACCTGTGAATGGGGATAGTACAAAAAATGTACAGGAGTCTCTAATTAACTCAGGACAACAACAAAGCGTCTTCATGTTGAAGAGCCCGATAAAAACAGTGGCAGAAATATAGTAGAGTTTGTTTCTTATCATAGTGGAATAATTATCAGACACCAGTTTGAAAATAATGGGCACCTACAAAAGTCTTTAGCAAATTCATTCAACCTTCAATTGAAGTAATTCGTTTGAAAGGTCAGATTGTACTCTTCACAAAATTCCTACTTGAAGGAGAACGAGTTGTTGAATCAACAACAAAATTAGTTGATATCATAATGAGAAATAAAATAACAAAACTTTGAAATCAGAAGATGAGGTATGAAATACATACAGTCAGACGAAAATGGTAAAGGTTTGAAATTTTATTAGACACGTTATTTCATTGTGAATTGAAACAAATTAACGAAAATATCTCTTCTGAATTGTATAATGTATATGATCGATGAGGTTGACAAAACATAATTTCAGATCCAATTCAGTTGAGAGTTCCAAACTTATCATTGAATGAATTTTATAGCTCTTTCTCAGGCATAAGCATATAAGGTATGTCAGTTGAAAGAAAAGTAGTAAATGCAGCAATGAATTCAAACAATATGGAGAAAAACATAACAAGACCAAATCGACAAATAAAATCAACCCCATACTTTCTGAGAATTCTTTATAACTATAAAAACTGTTGGTCAGAGATAGGTTCTTGGTTCTTGACTTCTTTTTTTAAATTCCCACATAGTTAGGATAGACACAAGGCAATCTGGAGCAGAAATTTTTCATTCAAGCAAAAAATGAAGAAAAAGCCTCAATTGTGCTGAACTAAAATCTGCACTGGGGAATTGCATAAGGTGTCATTATTTCGAATCGGGGATTTGAATTTTGGAACCTAATATTTCACATTCACTCAGAAATATGAAGAGAGTATTGTAACTCCAATCAATATTTTATATTCTCTCAGATCTTTTCTTATTTCGTTTTTTGTTGTTTCATTTAGGTCATTATATTCTGGGGCATCTCTATAAGTCTTTCTTCTTTGCTCTATTAGTTCTCTAGTTTCGGGTTTTAGTTTGCTTTCTGTTTCTTGGTTTATCTTACTACATATTTTCCTCGTGACTATAGTTATTCCTTGCTTTATCCAATCAAACAATTCATCTATGTCCTTATCATGGAGTGTTAGTGACTTTAGTAGTTTTTCTAGTTCCTCCTGATAGGTTTCCTGATTTAATTTCAAAACATCTTATGTAGGGAATGTGTGTTTTTGAGTAGGAGACAGAATAGAAAGAATAAATTATACAATCATACAACAGAAATAAAATTCAATGAATTCTTTCCAATTTCCTGATTGTTCTCTATTTGAAAAATATTTCTTTGTAGACACAAAAACTCAGAGCTGAATTTTTAGTGCTCTCTATGCAATCAGTGTCCTCGGAGTGTTCTTAAAGCTGACTCTGGTATCTGCGAAGAAGTTCGAGCAAGACCTGAATGACGCGGATTCCTGAACACCAAGGGAATGAGGATATTTTCAGGATATTGGAAATAGATAAAGAGGGTTTTTCACTCCCGGAAACAAACGGGAGATATTCATACGCTACCGTCACGTGTGGACTCTTCAGTTTCATACAAATGCATATTTTTTTCATTTATTTTGATTTATAAAAGATGTTTAGTTTATTTGTCATGGTTTCATTCACGTCATTGATACAATAGAACTTCGAATATTGAATTGTATGATGGTGTTCATTAATATAAGTTCATGGTGGTTTTTGATTTTTACCTACCGCACTGAAATCAAGTGCACCCACCATTCAGTGGAAATATCAGACTGTTCGAGGCACTTGACTCTGAAGACAAGATTTCTTGAGTGTTTGCAAAGTCGAGAATTTTGAAAAAGTAATAACTTGAGGGTTGCATAGTCACGCGGGGAAGAGATCAAAAATATCTTGGAAAAAATCAGTCGATAAGAGAATAAGACCGGTAAATGTCACAACTTAGACACAACTTAGACAAGCATTTGACAGTTGACGCGGTTAAAAAAAAAACGATGAGACGGGAATTTTCGACTGAGTGATCAGACGTACACTGGTGCCACAATCTCACTTCTGCACTTCCCTAATACCTTGTATTTTATTTTGCAACCGTTGACGTGTAGGCTTATCGAACTTTCAACGATCTATATCATTTAAAATTCATCTAAGTTGTTCCACATAATAATAACTACCTATGAGTTTTCAATTGATTCTCGCGCTGAACTAAGCAGTGCCTGCTTGAAGATTTTATCAGAATACAAATGGAGCAATAGTGTACAGGGTGGGAATTTTGGTGATACATGAAGTACAACTACAGACCCTCTTTTCTCAGGAGATTTCCTTGCTCTAAAGAACATGAAGTTGTGTTTTTTGTTTTTAGAAAATTCTGACAATGCAACAGTGACTTCAGGCACAGAAATGTTTGAAAATATTTGGTGAAGACTGGGAGCAGACTCTGGAAATTCTGTCATAGTTGTGTGATTTTCATTTTTATTACCTTGATGACGTTAAGCTTTCAAAAATATGAATTTTGTCGATCTTTGAACTAGTGACGTCACAAAGAAAATATTTGAAAACTGAACCTAGTTTCAATGCCAAAATACAGCTGATTCCTGATGTGGAATATCGCTGTTTGTTTCAGTGTTTTGGGCGTAATCAGTATCTCATATTTCGATTTCAGCCATATTTGGCATCATCAGTATTCTATATCACTCGAGGACATAATCTCTATATAAAACTTCTGTATTTGTCAGAATGACAATTCTCGTAATATGTCTCAGTTTTTGCTCTTGAAAAATATTCTGTTTTCTTGTGTTATAACATGTTTGGTTTATCTATGGGAGATGATTGCCTTTCATTGGGGTCCCGTAGCGGTCTTCAAACATCTGAAGTGCCGAAAAATCATCACCTGGAAGGTCGTATCTGGTTTGAAAAAACCCTCACGACCAGAGAGTAACAATTTGTGGATTTTGAATTTGAATATCGAAGGAATTTCGAAAGGAAAGTGTGATTACGTCTCCAAATTAGCTGATGAACATGGTATCAAAGAGATTCTTCTGCAAGAAACCCACACGGCAACAGAAAAAAAATCCTCGTAAAAGAGGACAGTTGAAAGGTTATGTATTAATTGATTTTTTACAAGTTTAGCATGTTATGTTGAAAAATTATCAGTTTCGTAACATTCAACAGATTCGGAAAGGGGAAATTGATGGAGTTTTTTTTTCATTTATTTTTTTTTCATTTTTTTCATTTCTTTCAAATTTTCTGAAATTTCTGTCATAAATATTTATAAACCTCCGAACATTATTTGGCCAAGAAATCTTAATGTTGATGTTTTTTAAAGTAGCAAATGCATTTCCAAAATGCATTCAATTTATTCTGAATAATCGGTTCCTTTTCTGCTTTTGTCTTTTTTCATTTCAGATTAAGAATTACGAGTCGTTTTGGGAAGAATCTGTGTATCCGAGCCCATCGACGGATAACATGAAGATGATCACACTGATGTCTTTCAAGATTTTCCTGATATTTGATATTTTATGTTATTTTGTTTACGGGGAGGCAGATTTTTTCGGCTGAGGTTTTTTCCCCTGGCTGTATAGTATCGTATGATACTTGTGTTGATAGTATCGTAGGATTCTATAGTATCATACAAAGAATGTTATGATACCCTGTTCTTTTTTTACCTCAGCTTAGGTACTTTTTGTTTCAACATTTAATGTATTATTTTAGCTCTCTTTTTCATAAGAATATATATATATATATATTTAGACTGATTCAAAATAATCGACTTTTTTTGTTTTCACGAAACCCCCCCCTAATTATCTTCAGGGTATCGAAAAGAGACCTCTATGAAAATATCAGCTTCAAATAGTAATATTTAGAGGTCGCTCATCAATTATTTCCATTTTCCCTACTAATAGCAGGGAAAAAATTTCTTTTTTCAATAAAAAATTCCTAGAGCAGAAACCAATAGACGGATTTCATTGTGTGGTACATTTTCGTATAGACAATCAGATACTCTACAAATATGCCCCTTACGATATTTCAATAAAATGGCCGCTTCAAAAGTTATTCGTTTCGATGCTAATATTGAGGTATTTTTGAAGAAAAAAATTATTCAAAAAAATCGATTCTGTTTGTTTTCACGAAACTCTATTTCTAATTATCTTCAGGGTATCGAAAAAAGGCGTCTGTAAAGATATTAGCTTTGAATATTGATATTTAGAGGTCGCTCAGCGATGATTTCTATTTCCGCTGTTGGTAGCAGGAAAATATTTTCTTTTTTCAATAAAAAATTTTCTCTTCACGAACTAATTTACGGATTCCACTGTGTAATACATTATCGTGAAGGGAACTAGGTGCTCTACGAAAATGTCTTATACGATATTCCGATAAAACCGCTCGTTCAAAAGTTATTCGAACTTTTTCTTCAAAAATACCCCTATATTAATACCTTATATTGAGGTATTTTGGAAAAAAAGTTCAAATACCTTTTGAACGGGTTATTTTATCGAGATATCGTATGGAACATTTTCGTAGAGTATCTAGTTCTCTACACCAAAATGTATCATACAGTGGAATCCATCTATTGGATCGTGAACAAAAAATTTTTAATTGAAAAAAGAATTTTTTTCCTGCCATCAGCAGCGAAAATAGAAACCATCGATGAGCGACCTCTGAATATTAATATTCAAAGCTAATATTTTCACAGACGCTTTTTGTCGATGCCCTGAAGATGATTAGAAGGCGGGTTGCGTGAAAACAACTAAAGTCGATTTTTTTGAATAATTTTTTTCTTCAAAAATACCTCAATATTAGCATCGAATCGAATAACTTTAGATGAGGCCATTTTATGGAAATATCGTAGAGGACATATTTGTAGTGTATCTGATTGCCTACACGAAAATGTATCTTACAAAGAAATCCGCCAATTGGTTTGTGTTCTAGGAATTTTTTATTGAAAAAAGAAATTTTTCCCCTGCTATTAGTAGGCAAAACAGAAATAATTGATGAGCGACCTCTAAACGTTATTATTTGGAGATGATATTTTCACCGAGGTCTTTTTTCGATACCCTGAAGATAATTAGGGGGGGTTTCGTGAAAACAAAAGAAGTCGATTTTTTTGAATCAGTCTAATATATATATATATATATATTTGGAGAAATAAGTTGTGGAGTTCTGAGTAAAATATTACAAAGTGGTGACAAATGATAGCATCGAAAGAGAAGTTCCACATCTCCAATCAAATGCTAAAAAATCTGTGAGCCTCAGGAGTTGAAAATGATATTCATTTTTTGTAATACCTTTTTGAATTAATACATATTTCAAAAAAAGCTTTCTCTTTTGTTTGTCCATTATGTGTCAGTCAGTGCCTCTGTTTTCATCAAATTTCATTTGATTACCAGGTCTATCGTCTTCATATTATTTTGCTGATATAGTTACATAAATAAAGTTTCATCGACTATCTATCTATTCCCTCATCTCTCCTGCCGAATTACCGTTATGGTAATTATATTATGATTTCTTTATAAAAGTTCCTTCTTTCAATGCTTTTCGATTTATCAAAGCGATTTAGGTTTGTTTCAGTTCATGTTTGCAGTACACTAGTGAACGAGTCATATTGATTGATCTCGTGAAACCTAAGAGAAATAACGAGTTAAAAAAAATATTAACGGAAGTGTCATAATGGATAAGTTTTTTCCTATCTATTTAAGGGCATATCAACGGATCTTTAATCATTGAATCCACTGCTCAACCCGCAATCTGCTATATTTGCACTGATGAATCAACATCAAAATCTGTTTGCGTTTCGACATTATATCGCGTTCTCTCCACTCTAGAGCCTTCGTTTTCCTACCACGACTAAAGTATACAAAGCTCGGAGGTCCCTTTGATGGCCCTAATTGTGAAATACGCATACATTCGAATATAATTTCCATCCATCTTCGGTTTCCTCTGCAGGATAGGCGCAGCCAACCCTGAACTAAAGCGGTGGTATTGGAGGAGCCATCTCTCATTTTCCGTTTTATCAGTTCATTTTCCATTTTCGCCTTCGGAAGAACGAGCCGTAGGTTATCACCGTTCGCACTGAGCTGGATTTTACTTCATTATAGAGTCTGTTGGGACTCGGTAGCTCACACAAGAAATCTCCATCTTTGATTCTGGCCTTGAACTATAGAATCTGGATTTTCACTATACTGTCGTCATTTCCATTTCACCGTAGCTTCTTCTCTTCTTTTCCCAATTTTCATCGCATTCTGGCCAATTATGAATCGATCGTTTAGCAAATATTTGGTGGCTCAAATTTCTGCAAAGAACATTGCGAACTTTTAAGAAAAGGAATAAAAATGGCAAACAAAAAATTTTGTTCCCTTACTGTGGCCACACCGAAAAATTTTTTGAAATATAGATGAAATCCAAATAGTAATCTTCGAAATGATAAGAGAATAATGTGTTGGATGTTCATTGAAAAATTAACTTTTTGATTTCGTATTCCACCTTAAAACTACAAATACCTACTTTCTCTGCTAGTGATATGAAATAAGGAAGTGATTCACAGATTCGAAAGTATTTCTTCTTTAATGATCTGGGTCAATTTTCGTTTAACCCATTTTAGTCCGAATATATTTTTTTTTCAGAGTTTCGACTTAATATTTGCATATGTTTCGTATAATGTGTCACTTTGAAAGTATGATAAATGAAATTCTGAAAAATTAAATTCAAGTCGAAAAAAATCACTGTTCTCATTTGAGGACGATGAGCTTTCAGATGATTGATTATTAGTGGATACCGATCTATGTGAATTCCATCCTTAAATTTTCGAATAATGAGCCCTACAGCATTATTTCTAGAAATTCTGGATATTTACATTGAAATATTTCAAATTCCTGCAAATAATTAATTGTGTCCAACTTTTAGTCGCAACAAAAACGTGTTTGTTGATTATTAGAGTTTTAACAATCTATTCAGAAAACATGAATATACCCTATGTGGAGCCTCGTGAAACTATTCGAAAACGATGAACTTGAAAAAAAAATTACATTACAAATTTAACCCTTCCGAAAAATTTGTTTTCTAATTCGTAATAATGTCGGAAGGAAAAAGATTAATTTGAATTGAAGGGAAAAAATTAGGATAGATAATACTAAAGTAAAAACAAGAAATGCAATTTTCACCATTTGAAACATATCAAATCTATTGTAAAATTCAACTTCAAACTCCAAAACGACCCATTCGGAAAATTATTTCGAACAAAAACCTGTAAAACTTCGGAAAAACAACAAAAGGAGTTCGAAGAATATATCACAAGCCTTAAATAAGCTATAGCACTAGGAATTGATTCAGAAGCTGCCCTGATTAGTATAGAAAACGGAAGGTGAAAATAATGGAAAAATAGTCAAAATACAATGTTCTGCCGGGGTCTCGAGGTTGTATACCTTTGTTGTTTTCACGGTTTCATATTCAGAAACGATAATTTTAGAGTGTCTCAAATTCACCCTTTTGTGAATCTTGTCCGTTAAATGCTGTGATAACCGTTTTCACCTGTATGTTTGTGATGGTTTCTTGGACGGGAAAAACCCTGAAGATAGCCTTTTAATTAGGCCGAAAGCGCTCGGTTTTTGAAAAATAAAATAATTTCACACCGAAGTACTCAAATTTATTAATTTAATTCAATCTCTTGGTGTGCACAATTACCCTCGTAAAAATACAATACCCCAATACAAAGAACATCGACAAATACACAGAAGCAGATCAATAATCCTAAAGGTTTGAAAAACTTAATGTAAGGTTTCAATCATTCCTTCATTGAAAGTGCAAACTAGAACAGCGATTTGAAATCGACTTGTACAATAAAAGGAGCTGCGGGAATGAAATAATACCAAGGAACCCAAATAGTGAGAGAGACATGATATGCAGAGGAACATCAGAGACTAAAGGATATAAGCATTCTAACCAAAACAACAATAATTTATGAATGAAAATGAAAACAGTGGCATAAAAACATAAGGAAAAATTTTGAGAGTAGGTAATACTAAGAAAAAGAAAATTCTTTGCCTAATACTAGATGTTACGGATCGGACAAGGGCGAATATGCAGTTTTGAACGGAAATGGATAGTTTTCCACTCAACTGCCGATATCTCTGGAAATACTGGTCGTCTAGCGAGCCGAAGGGCAATTTTTTTTCTACAGAAAATTGTCCGAAAAAATCTGTTTTATTTTTTCACCTGCCACATAAAAGTGGAAAAAGAGCACAAAAATATCATTTTGGCATTTTTTAGTTAATGGACTGTATCATCTTCAATTTTGAGGGGGGAAAGCTTTGGTTATAAAAAAATACGGCAGCTTGATCTTGGATCGATTGAACATTCGAAAAAATTAAGAGAACAAGCAAGCATGCCAATAATGACAAAAAATTGTAGAATGGAATTTCTTGTTTTTTTTTCCACGATCATGTGGTCGGTGAAAAAAAATTCTTCCAGATCGAGCAGAACAGATTTGTGTAGGAATACCGGCAGTTGAGTGAAAAAGGATCATTTTGCATTCAAAATAAGATATATCGAAGACAAATGGTTATATCTACCAGTCATGAAAAGCAAATTTGAACTAAAAAAAAAGGTTATGTGACATTAGCATCGGTCAAGCTAGAGAAAATGTCTCAATGCGCGTAGATGAAAAAAAAATCCGAAATTTTTTTTCTTCGTACGTTATCCGATGATTTCATGACTACCGGTACTTCGAAAAATTTTGAACCAATACATTCAGGAAAAAAAAATTTTTCTTTCCTTTTCTATTAAAAATTTTTCACTGAGATAGAGCCTGTTGAATATCACCAAGAAATTTTGAATATTTTTCTGTTTCTTCAAGAACTATATATTGACAATATTTGAGAAATTACGTATTTAAAGTTATTGTATGAAATTTTTCATGTGCATCACATTGCGTAGGTACCCTTTCTTCAGGTTTTCGATACTAATGGGGATAATTGGGATCGGATGTTAAATTCAACTGAAATATTCTAAATGACCGAGTTGAAGAGTCATTGGACAGCAGCAAGCTTATCAATTTCGATGCTGTAAATAACCAAACTTTAAGCCAGTATTCTTACAGGAAACCAGAAAGAAAGCACAAGTTCTAGTCTTAAAGTGTGATTAGTTAATGGCTACGAAGAATTTCAGGATGAATAACTAAGAGTAATGTCCACAACGATCTAGAATGAGGGCCGAGGTCAAGTCTTCCACGCTTTCGAAACAACGATAAATTTTCACATTATTTTTCGTCGAATTAGGGCGAGACTATAACTGCTCGCTGCAATTTCCTTATTCTGTTGGCAATGGGCCAATGAACCCTAGGGTAATAAAACAAAACTGATTCAAGATTGTCCTGTCATGCAAGGTAAAGTGGCACAAATTGATTGCTTTCAACAGTTCACGTGAATTATTGAATGCGGGGAAAGCTAAGAAACCAGCAGTCAAAAACACTCCTCTTTGTCCACTTGAGGTTCATTTCGTATTTATCTCCGCCATAAATACTTCTACCTCGATACATGATTTATAGTTTATTAGAATACACTATGATAAATAATTGATTCATTCTTAAGTAAAACCTGATATATCACGATACAAAATCCGAAAATAGTGTTCAGAAGCTCATAAAAGTGAGAAAAAACCTTCAGCAAAAATGAACCCTATCTTCTCAAGAAGTGTGGAGTGTTGCGTCTGTTCACAAAAAACTCCACCATTCGAACATTGAAGAACATCTTCTATTGAAACCCTTGTTATTAATTAAATAAATAAACAAAAAATACGATCTGGCCTCTCCAAGGTTCTCGAAACATGAAATTACAGCAATGACATCCCGATGATTTTGATTTCTTCGGCAAACCTGAAACAAAAGGAAAACCAAAAGATTGTATCCAACTGAAAATCATTGCAAGTTCAGAGTATGAATTTGATTTAGCGGGAAATAAGAAAGCTAGTGTAACGATATAGAAAAAATTAATTTCATTAAAAAAGTATGAAAATAAAATGCCATCTTCATATAAAATATGTTTTGTTTTTTGTTTATAATTATTTGCCTAAAAACCCGTTTGAGCGACTATCAGAACGCTATTTGCCTCTAGAGACATGAAAATAGCATTTTGTTCAGCTTTATTTTTCAACTAATAGTGCTATTCCCGCTTTTTCAGCCTACAAAAGGAGTATTTACTCATGCTTTCTTTCTTGTTTTGAAGATCTAATCGCAACTCGGTTACTTCAGCTGATTTTCAGCACTTAATTGCCTTTCCTGAAAATTTAAATTTTGGGCAAACCGCGTTTTGCGATGCTGCTCCTCAGATATTCAACCATCTCTCATACAAAGTCAACTGGATTGAGATCATCCTGTTAAACTTAAAAGTTATCATTTTTCGTACTGGGTGTTGATTCAGCCTGGTTCAAAAACTCAACCAAAACTGGCAGGCAGAAAAGCTTATACCAAAAGCAATTTCAATCATGTTTACTTATTCAACATACCTTTGCACAACTAGAAACAATTCTCAATAATCAATTCCACATAGAAAAAATTTAGTTATAAAAAAAAAACGGGTACTTAATATCCAGCTCAGTTTCAGGACATTCTTGTCACAGCCCTGCTGTGATTATCTCATAAAAATGTCAAGGAAGGAAATCCATGACTAACTGATACAATAGAACTCTTGATCCCTGAGAGACATTGTTCTATATTTTCGACAGGTTTCATAACAGAGATATCTTCCTATTTTATTTCGGAATTCAAGATAAAATGACCTAAAATGGGTGATAACTACTCTTCATACAATGTGTTCAATCTGCCATTTGCCGAAATTCGGAATGGATGAGCCATCAGCTGTATACATATCCTGAAAGTATCTCTGTAGGATGCTCTTCTATATTGAGATATTTCGCTTCTAACCTGCGATATTGCGTAGAATTCGAAGGGATTAATTACGTTGATTAAAGGTCACGTGTATTAATACTGATGATATTAGAAAGGCAAAGGGAGCTGTGCCATCCTTGAGAATTAACTGAATGCGATGTGTGATTACCCGATTCTGGATATTTGATTCTGTCGTTTATTAAAGCTTGTGATTATTGAAGTATCCTACCAACCGAACACATGGAAGGAACATTAGGAAGGACTATAAAATGGATCGTATTTAAGATTACGTTGATCTAGAATAATCAGTAGTATCAACCTTTATACTTTATCAATTAGCACTTCAGTCAGGCTTTGAAACTTTCCTTTAACGAACATATCGCTCTTATGAATGTTTCCATGGTGAGAAATTAAATCGAAAAAACAATGAATTCATTATTTTACCCGATATACAAACTGGGAACAATGTGGCACAGTATAGTGTAAATGTATGTCATAATTTTTTTCTCAAAAAACTTACAAAAATAAACAGATACAAAAAAATTCATTTTTGTTGTAGGCATAACATATTTTATTTATATCCCTATCGTAATGAGTTCATTACAGTTCTAAAAGAAGTGTTGTAATGAACCCATTACAATATTGTTTTCAGTTATATTTTTCGTTTTGTGGTTGTCAATACTGACCTCTGGTCCTATCAATTTTCAAATCGAAATAATTCAAATTCCATATAATACAAAAGTAACTAGGGTGAATTTGTATTTCAATTTAGAGAGTATTTCACAAAACTTGACTGAAATAGAGAAAATGAAGTCTAATACTCGTTGCAAGAGGCAAATCCAACATTAATGCTTTCGAATTTCGCATTTGTATTGGAATAGGAGCATGTTCTGAAACTTGTTTCAGAATAAACTATAGGCTAGATTCAAGACAAAAATATAAGAAAAAATTCCCTGAATGTATTACAAAAACATCAGCGAAAACAGCAGGTTACGAAATTCTGGTCAATATAATTCTAATAAGAGAAGCTATCGACTCAAAAAAAGTATATTCTAAAATAAATTGCAGAATGAACCCCTATTCCAACACGATTGCGAAAACGAGTGACGAAGGAGCGAGTGAAATACTTTCGAAATTCAAATGGGAATTCAGATCAAAGACTTTTGTATTGTATCTCGGCATTTGGTGTGACATACGCAATCTCTCAGATTCGAGAATTAATTGGATCGGACGTCAGTACTGACAACCACAAAACGAAACATCTGAAGGAAAACATTACTGTATTGAGTTTCACTACAGCGTAATTAACTCATAACGATAGTGAAATAACGAAATTTAATCGAGTTATCAATTAAACAATACTCTTTCCGGTTAAAGAAACATCCATCAATGAGAAATTTACTCAATCTTGATCTGAAAATGGGCAACGATGAAGGGTTCTCAATTTCGGTCTCGATTTCATTATAAAGTTGATAATTTAATGAATTAATGCACCGAAAAGCCGTTCTATAGAACTGATTTTCGAATATCCATCTGGAATCCAATTTTTTTTTTTGCCCGAAAACACGTCATTGCTACCAGATGATGCATTCCAAAACGAAATGCCATACATGTGCATGAATTACTAGCACGAGTTGTTCCATTGTCGGAATACATCTTATTCTCTGAAAGGGTAGGAAAAGAAACTCAATTCAGAACACACAGTATCTCATTTCAATTCCTGAAAATCTGACACTTTTTCCTTAGCTTAATTCAGTGTTTTTTCTATAGAATAGACAATTTGTTTTGTCGAAAAGGAAAAACCTGTATTTTCAGCATAAATGCTTTCTTTATTGACTCCAATTGAATAAATTCTCCATTGACATTGAGAAATCTTTCCGAACACATCGGTCGTGGTCTGTTGGGAATTATTTCACCTAACGAAGTCAATAGGTGCAATTTTCTTTCTAATCTATGTTTTCATATGCGTATATATGTGAAAATCATTTTAAAATGTGCTTCTGATTACCTCTCCACACATCGCAACAAGGACTTTCAAACTATCTACATTTACTACCTAAAAACAGATGCGCATCTGTGGTAGACCAACCGGTATGAACAGAGTGTTTGAAAAAAGGTGACCCGCTCTTAGATAGATAGAACACTGGAAGATGATAGGGATTTGTTTAGTGAAAAATTTTCTTAACGCTACAGGGCGTTGAAAAAAAATTATTACATATTTCGTATGATTTTGCCGAAACTACTGGCAACCTCATGTTAAAAGATCATTGAGCCTGGGAATTGAAAATGGTATTCATTTCGATGATTACTATTTTGAATTCATCTATGTTTCAAAAATACTGGCAACACTGTAATGAAAATTTATACGAATATGTTTTGGTAGCTGATACATCTAATGAATGTGTTTTGATGTCTGTCTCTCATGAAGGGCTTTAGTTTCACGGTTCGTACCAAGTTGTTTTGAACATACCTTTTTTGAAATTTTCTTGATTTTTTACTGGACAAACCCATATTATTGGTTCAGTTTTCTATCTATCCTACAGAAATGGTCCCTTTTTTTTGAAGCACCATGTACTTGAGTACATATTTTCCAAATGAGGGTTATCAACAGCGGCGAGCTGTTCTTGTTTCAAATATCTGATAATATCTGATTCGTATTGGAAACTTTAACGAGCTGCTTGTGAAAATGCATGTAAACTCCTGAAACTCTAGAAGGCAAGTAGCACATGGGTTGCTTTATAATTCGATAATCAAGACTTGCATGTTCGGGTTCCAACCACCTTCTGGAACAAACAATGCAGAATAATTGATGATTCTGGCTTCTCAACGATGATTACCAAGCTGAGGAATAATTCGATATTGTTCAGATGCTAGTTGAACTTACCCGAGGTTTGAATTGATTTTTGGGGCTCTCTAATTTGGGAGAATTAAGTTCTGAGCTGATGAGCAGCATCATTCGTGTCGTATATCACCAATACCTGAAGGAATGATAGAGATGGGTTAATTTGAATTCTTGATCTGAAGTACCTTGATTTTCAACAATTGATCGCTGGGTAGGGCTCCGTTGCATTTTTCAATTATAGAGCACTGTGAAATTTTTTTATTCTTTCCGTATCAGAACTTTATAGTGGTTACATTAATTTTTATTATTTTGAAAACTTCAGAATCCGAATGGCCTCATTCGGATTCTTATTGATTCTAATCCCTGGTGAATGCATCGTTGAATTCATATTCGGGTGGTTGAATTCTTAGATGAATGAATAGTAATATAGACATATTTCTTATGAGTAATTCGTTTCAGGATAAAATCATTTTCCAGGATGGAAAATTCTGAATTCAATATTCTATTATTTGTTCGTGAATAAAATCTTATTTCACATTATCAATTATTTCATCAAATGTTAATAATTTTCAACCAAGTCAATTTATTTTGAATGAATGGTAATCAAGAAATACTGAGGATTGAAATCTTCTCATCTTGAGTTTACTCTGAGGTTCCGAAATGAAGTATAATATTTGGGACAGAAAGCCTTGTGAATTACCACCACCCATATTGTATTTCTCTATCACAGTGTTCCCATAAATCTTCTGATTCATGCCTATTGTGCCCTAAAAGGAGCAAGAAAAGAAGGCGACACCGAGCTTTTTGTGACTTGTTTCCCGAATGTATGGCACATTTGAGTGTTTTTATCGCCACTCATGAGGGTCGTTTCGAGGGACGAATTGGACCAAACGTTGAATACTGCTTTAATTTCCCCAAATGGTGATATCTGCTGCCTTATGATCAATGGTGTTTCTATTTCCCATATTTCCTCTTCTGAAAATTGTGGATTGCTTGGACGGTGTAAGCTTTTTATCGAGATAATTTCCAGTTGGTTGACCAGTGTTCTATATCATATATTTTCACATGGATTTCCTTATTTCATTTATAATATTGACTTCCAAATCTCTATAAGAAAAAAAAAAAAGAAATATCAAAAATTATAACGAATATCAAAAATATGAGCTAACAAGTTATCTGTATGAAATTATATAGAAACCCAGAATCACATTTGAATTATTTTTCTTGAGAAAGGTGAAGCAACTTCAGTGGTTTCAATGGTTCAGCGCATTCTCCAATTCGTAAGGAGGGCATTTTCGGAAGTAATTGCACAAGTGCATCAAAATTACCCATAATTTTGCATGACAGCGTGTTGTCTAAAAACTGCATGAGTTCATTTTCATTTTTGGAGAAAGAGCTCGACACCTAAGGTGGAGTATCATTTTGATACACGAGTGTAATTCGGGTGAATATTTCCCGAAATTGCTAGGGATACGAGCAGTGCAATTATCGCAGGGATCTTTCGCTCTACAATACAATTATCGCTGTAGTTTCGATAATTGCATTCTATTTATATGAAGTTTTTGACAGGAGGGAAATATTCACATTAATCCAAATGCATTTAAATCGTTTCAACAAAACATTAAAATGTTTAAAAAATAATTTTTGTTTGTCGATTCATTTTTTTTTCTGAATTAAGAAGGGTTCGTGAAAACTCTAGAATCTAGAATAATAAAAAGAATTGACTGAAGTTTTTTCTAATTTCAATGAATGCATGTAGGATGTCCTCAAACATGAAAAATTGAGAACAACAAAAAAATGTTCATGTTAGTTTTATTCCAAATGAATATCTATTTAGGATTTGAGTATGTATTCAGTCTTGTGCAACGTAAAATTTCTAGAATTGGTTACTAGATACGGTGAACAAATTACACAGAAATTTATATGATTATATAATAATGTGTTCAAATAGATTATAATGAAAAACATTAATCAAGAAGTGAAATTGAGACATTTGAGAAGAAGCTTACACAGCAAACATAATTTTCGATATTTTGTGTGAAAGCTGACTGCATTAATCGGATTCCATTTTCTGTTATGCGAAATTATATTCAACTAATCAAAAACTATTTTTGAAACATAGATGAATTCAAAATAGTAATCATCGAAATGAATACTATTTTCAATTCCCAGGCTCAGAGATCTTTTATCATGAGGTTGGAGAAATGATATTAGATTTTGTCACTGAGATGAGAGATATACTGGTTTCGGCCTTGTTGGGCCTCATCAGTATCCCGCACATTTCAGGACAAAATCTTCATAAAAAACTTCGAAATTTGAAGCAATTGTTTTCGATGATTACTATTTTGAATACATCTATGTTTCAAAAATGTTCTCGATGTGCTTCCGTAAAGGCAAAGAATTTTCTTTTTAAAAACATCTGGCTTCACAGTCACAAAAAGAATTGGGCGTTTTCCATCACTTTGAGAAACTAGCAAGCTGGCCCAGAATAGAGCCACTGCTAAAAACTCATTCAGTGATAGAGGAAGTACAGATTTCTTTTTTTGCATTTGATTGGAGATGTGAAACTTCATTTTGACGCAATTGGATGTCACCACCTTAGTACCTTGTAATATTTTACTCATTACTTCACAACCAATTGCTTCAAATTTCGAAGTTTTTTATGAAGATTTTGTCCTGAGATTTTTGGGATACTGATGAGGCCCAACAAGGCCGAAACCGATATATCTCTCATCTCAGTGACGAAATCTAAAGCCGCGTACTGACTTGAGCAAATTCACGCGCACGAACGGTGTGCGCGCAAAAATGCTCAAGTCTGTACGCGTTCGCGAATGAAGTTTACCCGCACGAACGCTATCCATCCGAAGTCGGTTTCTCGAAAACATCAAAGAATATTTACGCGCCAATTTGCTCAGTCTGGACGATATTTGTGTACGAAGTGGTTGTGCGCGTAACTGTGCGATTGATTTAAATTGAAAATTGCTAATAATATTGAAATTTCCGCAAAAACGATGGAGTGGAATAACGAAAAGTGTTTACAATTAATCGATGAATATGAAAAACATCCGATTTTATGGGAAGCGAAACATCCACAGCATTTTTCTCGAAATATGAAATCAGATGCATGGCAAAGTATTGCTAACAATCTGAAAATACAAGAACATGAAGCGAAACAGAAAATAAGTACGTATGTCGAGGACATACGTACAAAATTTTGAAATTGTCCACTACATTCTTGAAATTTTAAATCTCTCAACAAAGTAGATCCACTATATATCTGCCTGCTTTTATAAAACTGTGTAATCCACCATCGCTTATCCCGCTTTTTTTTCTGTTCAAGTACACTACGAATTACTACGTAGGCCGCACTTGCAATTATTATCTCTCTTCGTCTTGACATCTTGAAACAAACTGAACCATCCATAACTGAACCGACGCACAACCGGAGCACCTATACGTGTACAATATTCGTGGTGAATCAAAATCACTCGCACGCATGTGTGTGCGCGCACACCGTTCGTGCGCGTGAATTTGCTCAAGTCAGTACGCGGCTTAATATCATTTCTCCAACGTCATGATAAAAGATCTCTGAGCCTGGGAATTGAAAATAGTATTCATTTCGATGATTTCTATTTTGAATTCATCTATGTTTCAAAAATGTTCTCGATGTGCCTCCGTAAAGGCAAAGAATTTTCTTTTTCTTAATCAAAAACTAATTGAGATTTTTCAATTAAAATGAAGAGTTTCATTTTGATATCACATATAATTTCTGAGTAATCAAAATATTTCTGTAGTCTTGATCGTTAAAACGATTTTTCCATTGAAATGAAGATTTTAACTTTTCTAAATTTTGCTTTTTTGAATCTCGACAATTTCAAATTGTCGGTGTAATGTAAGTAATCATCTAGTACTATACTGGGTGGGCCATCCATGACTTTTTACCCCGAATTACGATTTTTTGAATGAAATAACGGAAAAACTATCAGACTGGTCAAATTTTGTTTGAAGGAGGACATAAGGGTTTTCAAATGAGTTTGATATCTCTACCCTTCTAGCTGCAACCCCAAACAGCTCTCATTTTTCAATAGAGAAAAGGGGTCGAGCAGTACCTTGTTAGAGAAGCCATTCAATTTCCTGCATACGTGTTTTTTTTTCTCATCACTTTATTTTTATACAGAGTGACTCAATATTTCATCAATAACCTTCATACGCTGAATGTGGATCTTTGGGAGGTGAAAAACGCACGGACGGGTCAAAAAAGAATTCCAACAATTATTTTTGAATAAAGATGATAAGACGAGTAGCTTTATTTAATGTGTATATTTATTGTTTTTTGACCCGTCCGAGCCGTTTTTTTCATCTTAAAGATCCAAATTAGTCGTGTAAAAGTAATTGATGATATACTGAGTCACTCTGTATAAACATAAAGCAATGAAAAAAATATACTCCTGCAGGAAATTGAATTGCCTTTCCAACACCTATTTTCCCTATCAAAAATGAGATCTGTTGGGGGTTGCAGCTAGAGGGGCAGTGATATCAAACTTATTTGAACATCCTTATTTGTCCTCCTTTTCAACGAAATTTGACCTGCCCAAGCGTTTTTTCGTTATTCCATCCCAAACCTCAAAGTTCGGGGAGGAAAGTTATGGATGCTGCTCCCTGTATATTATATTGTATACTTTAAGGGGATAGTACTTCACCCGATGCTCTTCATGTTTTATTCAACTTGATTCGATTAGAAAAACCCTTTTTGTTAATATTTCGTTTCAACGAGAAAACTTTATAAATTTTTAGTTATTGCTCGTAACTAGAAATTAAGCCGTGACTGGATTTTCGAGGCCGACCGCGATAAAAATAATTTAACGGCTTATAATAATTGAGTTGAGTTTCTTTCTAGAAGTCAGTTCATGCTCTGAGGATTTTGTACAGTCCATTTCTTATGTTCATAATTTTTCCACTGCCCACGAAAATTGTGATTTAATCACATTAAAATCAAATCGTTCGGGCAAGATTTTATGTACGTTTACAATAGTATACGGTTGCAGAATGGCGAATGCACTCCACCCAAAGACGAAATTACATAATCGTTTCTACTGATGTATTCGAAGGTATTCCCTCAATATCCAGAGCGGAATCTCATCTTTCACTGAATAGGCAGGTGATAATTTAATCCTTTAGATGAATATCAAGAAAATTAAGGAATACATTTCTCAATTAAATTCTGAATGTTCCATTTTCGCTTTTACCTTTAGTGAAAAGACCTTCTATCCGATTATATGAACTGAATGAAGACTAATTATGTTCCGTAGTAAATTAATTGTAAGCTACGAGTTACGAGAAGCGACTACTGAACAAACAGAGAAACACGAAGAATAGTTTTTTCAATCCTCGTGAATAAATAATTATTTTTCGTTTTATTCAGATTTTTTCATTGAAATTTTAATTATATAATCGAAATTATTATCTCTTGGACCTAGTAAGCGAAGAAGGTGTTTCTTGGAAACCGTGAGTGAACAAAGAAAAAAAAAACATTCGAAATACTTTGAAATTCTATTTGAGTTGTATAATAAAAAAACTTGGTGGTCGAAAAATACTTAAGTTAAGGTATCTATATAAAAAATTATGATTGGGTATAATGTCCGAAGCTGTGTTTTTGATGCCATCAATGTCGCAATAAAACCACGCTCCTAGACTTTCCCAGGCAAAGAAATTTGTGGTTTTTCCGCCGACTCACAATAGAAACAGCCCATGAAGCTGCCACGAGTGGAGCTACAGGGTCTGCTGAATGAAAAATATGAATATGAATATCTTTTGTACTGCAGCAGCCTGAATTTGCATGCTAAGAGAGTGAGAAGGGCTTAGTGGGCAAGTAAAGAGTTGGCTGAGCTGAGAATAATTTATATTTGTTTTCCTGAGATAAAAGTCAAGGCTCCTCAGGATGTCGTTGCATTAATCAAACCATAAACAACCTCTTTTGATTTGAATCAACAAGTTGTATGAAGAACGAAAGATTCTCATGGTTATGACTTCCGAAGGCTGAACCAAGTTCAGGATGATGATAATAATAATGAATTTCTAAAACGTATCAGCCTTCTTCAAGTTTGCTTCATTATAAATTTATTCATCTTGGGGATCGTTTGAGTATAGCCCATACTCGGTATCATGCAGATGTTTTTCTGAAACCACAGCAATGAGAGAATTCATTCGAGTTTGAAGAGCAGGAGGCAACCTCAAATAAACTCCCATTGGTAATTAATATAAAATTTTTCAGACAAAATACATGACTGCAAAACAACAAAAGTTAAAATTTGTTGCATGCTTATATCGATTAAATATTTCTGGTCAGTGGAAAGAGGCCTTAGAGCGGAAGCTCGAAAAAAACTTATAGTTCCCACTATTGATTATCGGACAGTGGAATTTGCTTGGGCAATTTCTCCATTGTTCTTATTCAGGAGATTTAACTAAACCCTGATATTCTCAATATCCCACAGTTTATAGATGAGAGCTTTTGTCTTTATGCCTCGCTTTATGCTGAAGGCTAGATATGAAATCAGAAAAAGGAATTCCTGCAATTCAGCTGTGAACTATATTTTACTTAATATTTACATAAGATGTATCTCAATTTGAGTTTATCCTATGTGGGAATGCGAATGTTCTTTTATTCCCAGATAAGCTATGACGTCTTTATCTGTTAATATCTGAAAAATTGTAGCAATGAAGAAGTAGGGGCTTTGGTGCGCTCACTCAAATTAATTTCTTCAGCGCTCATATATCCAGATATTGAAACCATGCCACACTTGTTTTGGTTCAATTATAATCAGCTCAAAAATGTTCATATCAAAAATTATATACAGGATATATACTTTGGAACCTTGCCTTCATCATTAATATGAGAAATATAATATGCGAATAATAATATTTGACAATTGAATTCAAATTTCCCAGTATCACGGAATTCATTTCATCGAATTAAAACTTCATTCGACCGATATCGCACACAAACCATTAATTTCGCACCAACTACCTCATCCGATTTGTATAATATAAAGGTTTCCATAGAATCAATTTCCACCGCTGCCTGCCATTTGCGCCTCTATTCCTATAGGAAAAAATTCTACACAAAACTTTTGTTCTCCCTCTGCTTCGTGAATGTGAGAAATTGAATGAACAAGCATTAGGGATAGAGTTCCGAGAGAAATACCGCAAGCCTTCGGGATCAATTCGAGTTTTCTGGAACCGCAGAGACATCGAGTTTCATAATCTGGGAAGGAATGGAACACAAATATAACGGATCGGATATATATTTATTTGGACGAAGGACTGCGGTTGCTCTCAGTAAGAGCTGACACGAAAGAATTTATGAAAACAAGAGTTCTCATATCCATCAAGAAAATTTTACCCTTTTCGATAATTGAATACCCCAACGTACAAATATTTATTTGTTAGATCTAAAAATATTTATCTATTTCTATTGTATTTTGATTTCATCTCGCAAATAATGATTAATGAAAAGGTCTTTTATATTTGTCACAAGCTCATACCCGCAGTTCTGCGCGCGTTATGTTTCAGTTTAAAACGGTACTTATAGGTCCGCAACCCCACATTCATAAACTCGTATCGGAGGAGATGTATGTGTACATGAAAAACGACGTCGCGTAGATTCAATAATTTCTTGTTCAAATTGACACTCGTTCAACCGGCTGTAGCTTCCAAGGTATCCATTAGAAAACTATACATTTTTACATCAGGAATAAATGCCGCAGATAACAGTCACATTCATTTTTATATTGATTCAATTGATGCCAGTCAAAAACCCTCTTCGTATCGACCAATATTTCGGATTGAATTAAAAATGACATTAAGAGAGTCTTCCAAGCTTATTCGCCATGGTCTATTAGGAATTACTACACCTAACGTTTCGCCCACAACTGCGGTAGGCATCTTAGAAGATTCTTGGTCTGAGGTTGTAACTTGACCGCTGAATTTCCAAAAGTAATCACTTTCGGAAGATGCCTACCGCAGTTGTGAGCGAAACTTTAGGTGAAATAATTCCTAATAGACCACGGCCAATAAGCCCGTAAGACTTAAGTCAATATATCCGGTCGTGAAGGCCTGAAACTATGAATTAAAAATGTTAAAAATGGTTATCGTGGGTTGTCTTCTGAGCACTATACGAAATTGTCTTTGACCATGTTTCTTTATCTCTTATTGTTTACGCAGAGTCGGCCGTATAAACCCGAAAGTACCGGGATTTTTCATGAAAAATCAATATTTTTTCTTATTTCTTCTTTATATAGGGATGAACCCGACATGAAAATATCCCAAGAAAGATCTCTACAATATAGTGAAAGTTCTATAAGTTCTATAAAAAAATCATCTCAGATGCGAATGTTCTCCCTAGAAGTTTTCATGAAAATTTTTGAATAACTTATCTGGTTATTGGTGTGATATTTTATTTTCAGAATAGGAAAAGTTCGTCAAAACATGGGTTGATTTATTTCATCGAAAAAACTCCAGAACATTTTCATTGCGACTATGTATCTCTACCTAAGAGAAATGAAATGGTTCCTATGAAAAGCAAAAATAGAATGTTCGAAAATTACTGTTCATAGTTTTCAAATTCTTGGAAAATGAATTGAGTAATCAAAGATTAAGTAATATCCCTGAGGAATCTATAAAGAAGATGTTTTCTATGTTTGTTCGCTATTTGTTTTTCATGACCAGAATTTGATATATATTCATACGTTCTGTAAATTTTCGGCGAATGAACGAATGATGTGTTGACATCCACTCATTTTGGTAGGGTACCAATGTGTCACAAATTGGTTGAGACTGCACTGTATCTTAGCTATTATTGAAGATAGAGACATGCGGTTTACCATACCCTGTAACTGCGAAATACTTCCAAATCCGCAAACGGAAATATTCCAGATACTTTTGTTTCTGAAATACAATGGCAGTTGCTTATGACAGATATTTTTCCGTAGAATTCAGTACCGTATTTAAAAATTTTTTTCAGAGCACTTTTTTCGAGATATAGCACAAACGTGGTATTTTTCACATGGAACAGCCTGTATATTTTAACCCTAAATTTTAGCATTTTTCATTCTGAATAGATCGATTTATCTCAACCTAACTTTTGATTCCACATATGCATAAAAGTTGAATATGCAACAAAATATTTCAATATTTATATTGAAATTTCTATAGTTTTCAACCTTTTCCAATTTCTGTTGAAGAGTGATATTTGGAGTACATAATTGAATATAATAAAAGGATGAGTTAGATACTTGAATCAACGTGTGACAAAATGCATGGCCTACTTTTGAAAAACAAAAATAAATATGGATCGGATCCTTCTGATTCTTGAACCTGAAATTCATAAAATATTAAATTGTGATATGTACATCAATAAATTCTTGAAAAAGTGCAAAAATTTTACTTTGAAAATACCACATTTGTGTTCAATCTCAAAAACAGTGCTCCGAAAAGAAAATTTCCACTACGTGAAAAAATATATCATGAGAAGTTTTAATTTTTTTCATTTCATACAGGGAACGAGAAATAATTACATCTTCATAAGTATACATTTTCGTTTTCGCTCTGTATTTCAGAAACAAAAGTAGATGTAATATTTCTGTTGTTGGATTTAAAAGTGACACAAGGTCACGAAAGTCGCATGTCTCTATGTTGATAAAAAAACCAATTTGGGACACAGTGTACACATTCGGTATGATACACAACTTCGGTTTCACAAAACTTCGATTGTACCGTTAAATCAATTGGAGCGACCACGATTCGTTGAAATTTCGAAACGAGTGATTCGATTGGTTCGAATTTACGTGAGGTTTTTTAATTGTGCAATTAAAGCTTTGTGAAACCCGCCCATAGTATTGCAAGTCCTAAGATGTTTCCCAAAATTCCAGAAGTTCAAAGAGTTTATTAGATCTGTTCTCAAGAAAAAAAGCGGATTGAATGAATCCTTCGTTCAGAAAGCAAAAAGTGAATATAGGAATTCATATTTTTCTCGTTTTATGAAACTACCCTTTGAATTTTTTCCTCAATTGCAGGAGGACTCATTAGAAGCTCCATGAGATCTTCCGGGATTGGAGTGAAAGACTTTTGCTGGGATTTCTGCTTCGAAAAAGCTCGTGGTTTGTCAAATTTTTCCAGATTAATATCATGATTAATTTTCAACATAATTGCAGTCGGAGGGAATGACTATAAAGGAAAGGGATTTTGTTTTTTTTTTGTTCTTAATTCAGCACTTGGACTTGAGGAGTTTCTTCTGGTTGTTCAGGAAACTAGTGAAAGGTTATGAAACGAATGAATCCAAATGTTGTCTGAATCATAATTCACAAAAGTGACATGTCATAACATGTCACTTTTGTTTAAATTATGATTAAGTAGGGATTTTACTTTGTCTGGGAAATAACTTGGCACGGGCTAGTTCAATAAAATGTTTAATAAATGGGCCAATAGAAGTAAAAGTAAAAAAAAACGTCAGTGTCAGGCATCTTCAGAGGTTTCTTGGTTTAAGGTTATACCTCGAACTATGGCTACAGAAGTTGTAGGCTAAACGTTAGATGAAATGTGAAATTATTCCTAATGGACCACGGGCCATAAGCCCGGAAGAGTCTTCTTTGTCAGGTCGAGAAAGCCTTAAACTATTTATTACAATAATTTATTATTGTATCAATTTTTCAGACATAGTTCTAGTTTGCTGTTGTTATTTTTGTGATAAGTTTGCATTAGGGCCCTTATTGTTGTTTGAATGATGGTTCAAAAATGTATGTAGGATGTTGTCTTTGTTATCAAATGATTATTATTATCTTATCATACTCTGAATATAATTTTCTAATTACACGTTCCACCAAGAACAAAAAGCCGAGCAGGTCAGAACAGGTTCCGTATTTTGAGCATAAAAGTAGGGCCACATACAACTGGACCATTACACAATTTCGAAATATGATTTTCCGCAATGTCAAACGTATTACGCCACTTGTGGCCTTAGCAAACAAGTTCATTTGTTTCCAACCGACAATCATCGACGTTATACCTACAAACATGAGTTTTTCGAGCTCTGTACGACTAGAGTGAAGACCGCTGATTCGGAATCATCCGTTATATTATCGAATCGGAGCAGTGTGAATGAAAACCCAATTAAGCACGAAGTAATTATGGATTCGTGCCCATCAATTACAGGAAAATTGTTCGGAGCGGGGAATTCGTTCTCGCCTGGTCTCGAGGTCTGTCTGTCACATCTATATTAATTTCGGAAACCGCTTTGCTGATGACAATGACGGGCAGATTCGAACATTTGCCCATCTAGTTTCGAACCTGAAGACAGTTCGGAAGGAAATTGGAAGAACGAACTTCTGTCCTCCATCACATGATGGGATTATTTACCTCTGTTTTACAGGGTGGCCCCGGGGTTACACCCATTGTGTAGGAGGCTGTCCAGGGTATCCCAAATTGCTTGATTTTGGCTGTTCCTAGTACTTCTGGACTGAAAATAATGAAAATAGTCCGGGGCTCAATTTTCGTGAAAACGCCATGAGTGGAAACCAAAGTGAAAAAAGTTTCGCGATATCTCCATTTGTACTGAAGATACAGCCAAATTAATCACTACAAATAAGACACTACACTTAAGTTTTCTGTCTCAAATTTTTCTTGTATGATATAAAATGAAGAAATGTCGTTCATGTTCAAAATAAAAATTTGTTTTTTTCACCCTTATACGAGATTTCAAATCTAATTGGTGTCTCATTTTCAATGAAAAAAATGCCTGTAGAAAGTTTTGATTGTTTTCAGATATTTTCGACGATGAAAAAACATGGCACATTTTCGAAATCGATTAAATATCAAAATCTGAATATACAGAGTGTCCGAGGAATAACTATCTGTACTCTCACCAGAGATTTAGTTGAACTAAGTGATAAATGATTGATCCGGTTTTTAGAAGGAAGCTAAATTATGCTTCAATTTATGATATTGCTAAAAGTTGTCACATCGAAAATTTTTTTTACGAATTTTTGAATTTGGATAAAGTTCGAAAAATTGAATTCTTCACCATGAAGAGGACTGAAAATCTCATGTTTGAATATAAAATGCGACAGTATTAGTGGAACATTTTCAAAAAAGTTCAGAGCTTCAATAAGCACATTCCATAACGAAACAATAACAAATTGAAGAAACTAAAATATAGTAAAGAGTACCTAATAAAAATGAAAAAAGAAACGAATGAATTGCTATTTCAGAAGAGGTTCGGAATGAAAACCATTAGCTTGTATACATTTATCTTGCTGATTTACTAATTCAGTTAGAGGTCTTCACATTGGAAGAATTATCAATTTGGTTTACATCTTTGTTTTCGAACACCTGGTATACATTAGAATAATTTTGAAATATACTTAGGTATACCTACCCTATACACTTCACCAATTTTTTCTTCGAAATATACCTTGATTTACTCCATCGCAATGAGATCCGCGTCTGGAGTGGCCACCTATTATATCAACCACCTTTTATAGTCTTCCTCACCTTCAATAACTTTTTTAAGAAAATTTATTATTTATTTTCGAATTCCACAAGACGACCAAGTCCTGTTTAGGTACTTAAATTTCGAACTTTATCCAAATTCAAAAATTCATCAAAATATAATTGTTGATGTTACAAGTTCAAGCGATATCACACATTGAAGTATAATTAAACTTTTTTCTGAAAAGCGAATATATTATTCATAATTCGAAATACAAAGTGTTTGTTTTACCTTCAACATTTCAAATGAAGATTAATGAGTCCGGCCCTGGAATAATGAAATAATTGATATCTTTCTGACTCGACCTCAGCATGTGCCAAAAACCTACCAAGTTTCAATGATATCCGTCAATAAGTTTGGATTTTATGATGGTCTAAGTTTTTCCATGAAGTTGAAAAATCACCCTGTTGCTTTCTAAGGAAATCCTGAAATTAATTTTTAATAGTCAATCAGTAATCACCTAGTCCAACTCTATCTCTGATGAGAGTATGTACAGTTATTCCCGGACGTCCTGTATAGTCAAATGGTCTCCACTAATTATGTTTTCCATGAAAATTGAGCCCAGGACCCTTTCAACGTTTTTAGCTATCTAGTCCAGAAGTAGGTACCAGATTTCGTCAGAATGCAGCAATTTCGGATAACCTATACTCAGTATTAGAATACCACTGTATTCGGTTAGGGCTGGTATTTTAAACGTGTCAACCGAGAATTGAGACTGGACCTCAGCTTGAAAGGCCATTCTGGCATATAAACCGGTCTTCAAGTGGAAGACGAGTCTCAATTATCCATTGACACGTTTATAATATCCGGCCCTCAATGGTTCCTATTTTAGTCTGGGTTGAAAATTCCAGTATAATTCTACTTAATTCTGTATTTTTTTTAGTATTCAAGTGCACCCAATGAAAATCTAGTATTTTCATAGAATATGCGCCATTCAGTTAGAATTTTAGGTTTAGATGATGGGACTTCACAACATAACGTACAACAATAGACCAGAGATTTCAAACAAGACGGCTTTATGAATTTTATATTTTCATTGTGAGTACTAATCTACTGAAAGAAATCGAGAAAATATTGAATTAACTAGTATTGTACTCAAAATTCGACCAGAAACAAAAATAGTATATCAGTGCGGGGGGCAAGTTCCCTTTCCATTTACTCTACGGTATTCCACAACTGAATACAGCCTCCTCCAAAATCCGTGAGTTTCCCTGGGTACGTTCCAGGGAAAAACGCATTGCTGCAAGCAACGCAACAGACATAAAAGATGATAAATCGAGGATATTGGTTGACAAACAACTATATTATTATAGTTTGTTCCTTGATTAGGACTTATTCAAGCAATGAAACATACAGAGTTGCCCTTGAGCAATAAAGATAAGAATTTCGTAGACTAGATTAAAAGTGTGTTCATGAATTTTTTTTGTCGGATCAGGCACTGTGAAGTTCATTAGAGACACTGAATTCAGTTGAAAGTTCACTTCTAGTATTCCGATTGGTTCGAATTTTAGTAAGTGTTTTCTCATCGGAAAATAAAAGTTGGTATTCTCCACAAATTCCTAAAAACCGAAACAACAGAAAAGAGTTCGGAACGAAAGAAAAGGAACTAAAACTGAAGAAGATGAGTGTCCCCTTTCCGATAGTTCATGTGAAAATTTCATTCAAAGGAGGTTTTTTCAAACAATGATGGAATATTGTGAAAAAGAAACTATCATTATTTATTTGAGTCGATTTCTGTAGTAAACATTGCGGCTAAATATCAGGCTAGCGGCTCTTCTACAACATGAGGAAAATTCATATCGAACAAGTCGTGTGAAGATATAATTATCATAACTTTGCATATCAACCTGAATTTATATGCTTTGTTGAACTTGAAGATAGTGCCATGTTCACTCACCGACTAAGTGGTTGAGTTCAGAGTCTTATCTCAGGAGGAGGATAATCGTTATTCGTATGATGAGAAAATAAAATGTTTATATGGTTTTCAGAAAACTTCAGGATGAGAGGAAAAAGTATGTAATTTTTCGCCTTGGAAAGGAACATATACGGCACTGATCAGATATTCATTAACCACTCGAACAAGCTTCAAGTAGCTTCAGAAGCGTTTCAGATAAACCCAGATATACATCAATTGATGCAAATAATTTCTTTTATCGTTTACATACGGATAATCGCCTTTTTATTAATACATCCAAGGAAAAATATCAATTGAATACCTTGTTTCAAGAAATAAACCGAGGGTTTTCAGAGAGTCTTGAACATTCTCATTCATCAAATCTTATGAGGAATGAGGTCGAACTACTCATAAATGTATTCTTACATATAATTTTCTTCCTGTCCTTCGATTGAAATCATAAAAATTAAGTTGTGACTTGGGAACTGAGAAAATTGAATGCTACTTCTGACTTCTCGATCTTATGTTTGGATCTTCTTCAGGAATGAAAAATAGTCTTGAAGCATAGGATCCAGTCCTCAAGCTACAACTTACCTATTCTAATAATGTGGTAAACTATGAGAATAAATGATTTTTCTATTCACATAGTCGAAAATGAACGTGAATACAATATTGCGAACGGGATTATCAGAGAACTGATATCCGATCCGCAATGACTGAGACGTCTGGAGATGAAAGAATAATCGCCTTTCGGACTATGTGAAATAAAGTATTCTCCAAACATTTTCATCAGTTATAATAAATAGTCGAACGAACTTATTATTTCTTATTATTAAGTATCACAGTGAATAGTGAACTTTTATTATATTTGTATGAATTTGTGTTAGACAATTGGTTTTATTGTCTTTTTATTTTTGTTTCCAGGAAATAAATTTTTATGTGAGTTACTTCTCTGGTTTCAATTCTCCAGAGAAACTCAAAGTTCTCTACGAGAAAAAATAACACTTAGATTTACTCTTCTCTGTAGAAGGCCTTGCCCATCCCCTCTCCGAGGTGGAGAGTGAGAGACCCAAATTTTGTTGTTACGTTGACGAGAAGCCGCTCCCATCGTCAACCGCCTTAACTACTCGATTATTCCCGTATGGACAAATCACTACTTATAGCAAAAGAACAAAGCTCATATATGGGTAACTATTACAACAAATGTATACAGTGTATCTCAAATTGCTTGATTTTGACTGTTTTACGTACCTCTAGACTAGGTAGGTAAAGAATTCGAAAAGTGTCCTGAGCTCGATTATCGTGAAAACCCCGTGAACACACCACACCGTTTAATGATATCTTCATTTTTTTCTCATTTTGAGAAATTTTCGATTTCGAAAATGTGCCACAACTATTTCATTAACGAGAATATCTAGAAACGATTCAAACTTTTTAGAAGCTTTTTTTCACTGAAAATGAGAAACTACACTGCGCAAAAAAATTAACGAACATTCTGAAAATCCAGATTTTAATCAAAAATAACACTACCTTGACTTTATAACTTATTCTCTATATTCTCTCGGGAAGGTTTTGAACGAAACAAGACACATTAAATGGAAGAAGAATTCAGGATTTCACCGAATCTCATGTGAAAGAGGAGAAATGAATAATTTTAAGAATACTGAAATCCTGATAAGTAATTCAATACTTGGTATTTCCACCATTTGAGTTAAATACAGATCATACTCAAAATGAGCGATTTTAAGATGTTCTGATCTATTGAGGTTATCTGAAACCTGCTCAATCGGATTGAGATCTGGACTTCATGCTGGGAATTCCATTCGATGCGCGTACGATGGGGTCTGGCATCATCGTCCATAAAAATTAAATTTTCCCCAATATATGAGGCAAATAACACTACATGCTCTTCAAGAATGTTCCTTATATACTTATCAGCATTCATAGCTTCATTATCAATGACCCTAGTGGTCTGTGCGAGCAGCCAAAGATATTTCACCCCATACCATAATCCATCCTCCCCCGAAAGCAGTAGTATTCAGGAAATTGCACTGAGCATATCTTTCATGTGGACGACTGTATGTATACAAGGTAACGTCGAGCACAATGATAGAGGCAGAATCTAGACTCATCTGTGAAGAGAACTCTTTCCCAATCGACCTCTTCCCAATGGATTGCTCTCTCACAAAATTCAAACGCGCCCTTCGATAGGCCCCTTGCTGCCAACCGAGGCCTTAAATCATATTCTCTGAGGGGTTTCTTATTATCTGAGTTCTTATTTGCACCCCATGAGTTCGCTCAAGCTGATTTTGAAGGAGGCGAGCCGTTGCAAACCGTTGTCTCAACAAAGAAACTCTCAAGTAACGTTCCTGAATGGCAGTTGTTACCCGTGGTCTACCCTGTCCTGGTCTTCCGACATTCATACCTATATTCCTGAATCGCTGCAACATTCTGAACACACTTGTATGAGAAACTCCAAACCTTTCTGCAATTCTTATTTATGTCCACCCTTCTTCTCGCAAAACTACCGCTTGGGCACATTCCTCTTGGGTCAAATTGTGTGTTTCGCGTTGCATAGCCATCGAGTGTAGAAAATCAAACGAACGAAAAGCTATTCATCACTAGAACTGATCGAGAACAACTGATTTCAGAATGGAGCCAATACATTCAAAATCTGATAATATCTTTTTTTTTATTCCTGCTGGGAAAAAACATCTGTATTGAAGAAAAAAGTTGAAAATGTATAACATATGCATGCATAATTCTGATAAAAATAATTATCATTGAGAACACCTCCAGTTGTAGAAAAGTTTGAGATTTCCATAATGTGCGTTAATATTTTTGCACAGTGTATATCAATTTTTTTTTGTGGAAAAAAAAACATTCCTTTATTTTAAATACAAACCGATCTTATATCTAGTCTGGAAGTAACTGAAACGGCCACAATCAAGCAATTTGGGATACCCTGTACATATATCGTTAATTTTTGAGAAAACTTCACGGTAAAAGTACTGAACCAAGCAGATTAATTCGGACGTGTGTTTAGGAAACTTATGACAGCCATTTCCGTATAAGCCCTCAATCTTGGCTTTCTGAACCAACCGCAATCATTAACCGGATGGGATTAAGCATACTTTGTTATTCCAGACAATATCATCCAAGGATTAAAATTTTATGTACACTGATGATCTGGTGAAGAACTAAGTGGCTTATTCCATTTTCCTTCCTCGGAAGTTTCCGTAAAATTCGGTTCAGTTGGTTCTAACGATAGGGCCAGAATCATTTTGTTCGAAGGAGATAATGTTTTTGGACTCATTCATCCGATGCATTGTATATTCGCCTTTATAATGTTCAAATTAAGCTCACCTTCTGTTTAAAAAATGGGGATGAAGTAGAAAAAAAAATTTCGATTTCAGTTCCGCATAAACACAGTTTCCTCAAACATAGCATGAAAAATCCATATTCAAAATGATAATGACAATGACAAAATGACCGGATAACAAAACATAAAAATATTGTTATAGACGTTTTTTCATTTGTTTGAACTAATATGTATTGTATTTTATGTCTTCGTTCATATTCTTCATCTTGAGAACCATCCTGAAGCATTGCTTTCACATTTTGGTTTCATTTCAACGCATGTTAAATCCGGTTCTAATGAGAATCTGCAGAGATATGTTGTCAGCAGTCTTTTTATTCAGTCATAATAATTATTCGGAACGTTTATTCCTGCCGTTTAAAGGCCCTTGCTCTATATTGAAAATAATGAGGTTAACTAGGGCCAACCGCATTTCCAGTAGAGATCGTGATTCTGCTTAACGAGGTGGATATAATTCGGAAGCCTCGAATATAATATGAGATAATCATAAAGTTGAAATTGTAGAGAATCTCTACTCATTCTTCTGGGACTGGTAATAAAACTTGGATCTTTTTCGACGCAATTTTCGGCGCGAATTTTAAACATCAAAACTCATTCCGGAAACTCTCATAATTTGGAGGGGAAATATGACTGATTTAATTGAAATCAAGGAAATTCCTACGTTCCACGGAGTGAGGGCGATGGAATTTAATTCATGGAGAGAAGCACCACTGGTGGACACGATATTTTGCGTTAGTTTTGCATAATGATAGAGATGAAATCTGCCAACAACGGTTCAAAAGAAAAACAAGTAATCAGGCACATTGCTAGCGGAATCGTCAAGCGGCCTGCTCTGAGAAATTATTCGGATAAGTAATGACACAAAAAATCATGCACATGTAGGTTTTTTCATTTGAAAAATGCTTGCAACCAGCATTTTACTTTCGTCCTTTTAGAAGTTCTTCCAATCCGTTCATTCTATATTTATATTCTAGTACTAGCTGACCCAGAAGACTTCGTACTGCCTCAATCGATAAATAAAAAAAAATGATATAAAATTGTCCTGTACAATATGTGGTTCGCCAAAGAATGCCGTCTGGAAACAGGTGTTATATTATTGAATGTTGACCAAGAAGTGTTTAGAATAATTTCCTATCCCAGAAAATAAAGGACGTAAGGGATCTGGTGGTGGGACCAATTGTGGCAATTGGCAATTAGATAACCTATTAGCTTATTAGCTCAGATTCATTCAGTTATCATGAAAAATCTAGTTTGTATTTGAAATTTGAATTATTCAGTATTGAGTAGACTGAATCGAAAAATGAATGTTTCTACGCATGGTGTTTCATTATTATGCCATTGAATACTTGATTCAATGTTCCGTGATTTGATCTCTGCTCAGAACAACTGTCAATACGAAGTCATTATTTCCGCTGAAATATAAAAATTTTAACATATCATGTTTCTCGTAGTTTGCGAACATTTCCGTATTGCCTATTAGTTTCGGACCCATGACGCGTCGTATCATGTTTGATACATACTTATTCTGAGATGCAATACGGTTCATAATGAATTTTCGCTCCAGAATATAATTTCTGGCTTGTTTTCATTTCCATAGTGTAGCTAGTTGATGTCATGTCAAAAGTGTGGGGTGATTCAGACTAGTTTATACATTTATTTATCGTGAAATTGAATTATAAAAAACTATTATTCTCTGATAAAGGTAAGATATATACTATATAACATAATTTTATTCGTTTATCCAATATGATATTATAATATTAGACATATTTTCAGTCGTATCAAATCTGATACATAGCGCATATTTGAATTGAATTGATGAGATTGTTGCGACATGTTCTTCTTGACAAGTATTATTTTTTCTTCAGATATGGCTAAAAAATGGGATAGAAAAAGACCTCTCACACAATAACAACTGGAGGATGCTATTGCTCACTTGTCGGACAGTGAAGATCTCGATTTTGTCTCCGACAATGAGATCGACAGTGATTCTGAAAGAATCAGTAAAGAACAACTCCCACTGGAGTTTGAAGATGATACCATACTTTTTGACAGTATTTTCGCATGTTCCTCCAAAGGACGTCAGGACTGATTCTAGTGGTCACTGGCCTTTGTATGAAGATTTGAGACAAAGATGTATTATTATTATTATTATTATTATTATTATTATTATTATTATTATCCTGAACAGGGGTCGTTGTGGCTACGTTCAGCCTTCCGGGAACTTCGACCGCCAGGATCTTTTGTTCTTTACCCAACTCGTTCATTTAAATCCCAAGGAGGCCATTAATGGCATTGATGAATCCAACGACATCCTTAGGAGCCTTAGCTGTTACTTCATGTGGATTCAGAACGGACTTCCCCATGTGAAGAGACAAAGATGTAAATATCCATCTTGTAATTCATTCTCCCATTTGAAATGTTCAAAATGTGGGTGTTCATTTGTATCTCAATAAAAATAATAATTGTTTTGTTAATTTCCACAATCCGTGATATACACTATGTATCAAATTTGATACAACTGATGTTTTTCAAAAATAAAACTTTATATAAACTCTAGAATTTTTTTCTCATTTTTACACATATCACTCCAATACAACGAATCGAAATAATATTTTTTCTAACAGAATAAAAAATTTGAGAAGTGTAGGGTTAACTGACTTCACAGTGTCAAAGATTATTTCGAGTCAAGAATAATTCTTTTAATATTATATTCGTGATAGTCCTCTTTCATTTATACATTAGGGGCTTTAATTGTACGATAAAAAATCCTTACGTAAATTCGAACTAATCGAATCAGTCGTTTTGAAATTTCAACGAATCGGGGTGGCTTCAATTAATTTAACTTTACAAACGGACCCTAGACCTTCTTATAGAATCAGATTTACTGCAGATATTGAGTTTCTTATGGTTTCAACCTAAAACAATAATTTTCAACACTGAGAAGCGATATAGGAACATGGTCAAAACTAGTCAAGACTGAAACGTCAACGATGACAAGGTGGAAGTAAAAAATCAAAAGTATTCGGTCCGATGGATAATTGAAGTTTGGTCAATACATTATCGTACCGTATAGATCACGTTTGCTTTCTCCAGATATTTGTAATCGTAAATTTTTGATGGTCGAGAGGATAAAGAATCGCTGCTGCTCTCTGTTTCCAATTACTGTGATGTAGTTTCCGATTCTTGTTCGAATGCATGCCATGAAAGAAGACTTCAGCTCATAGAGGAATGAGGTTTTCAATTTATTTTTATTTTTGTTTCGATCATCTGTTGCGGAAAATTAAGTATCTGGTTTCGCTGAAAATGAAGTTTAGAGTTCTGTTACATGTGGGTTTTTCGACTTCGAAGGATTCAACCGGAAAGCATAGATTTTTTTTTTTTAAAGGGAATTGTTAGAGACTTTATTGATTTTGTTGTAGATCGTCTTATTCCCATCTACAACAACTTCATCATTTCTGCCATAACGAAAGTCTTCCGGTCTTATTCGCCGTGGTATATTCGAATTTATTCTACCTAACGTTTCCCTGAATCTGTGATAGGCATCTTCAGAGAATTCTTGTTCTGAGAGTGTAACTCGAACGCAGAGTTACCTACAGGTCTTTCGCAGGTTTCATCCGTATTTAATAGATCCGTTAATGGAAATAGGGGTCCTTAGGGGTTGATGTGTCCAATGTCCATTGATCCATCGCTTCTACTGCGTAACTCCTTATACATTTCAATCGGGTCCTGCCGAAGACTGGCACTCTTGCTCCATATTTGTTTAGGTTTATAGATTTTGATTAATTTCATGTTCATACTAAGAAAGCTCGTAAGAAAGTAATTTTCAATGTTGAGGATAACCTCAGTCTATGAAAAAATTATGTTGTGTCTTTTGATTAGAGCATGTTGCCCTGGTGTGTTTGTAGTCAACAGCGTTCTTGTTTCTTGAGTATCATATTGATACATTTGGTAGTGGGTATATAGTCTTATTCGCAGTCGTACATGAAAACTTGACCAACTGATTACCACCAAAGACAAAGTCAATCAACTTTCACAAGCTAGTATTCACCGAAAAAAGAAAAAAGCTTACATTGGTACTACGAAACCAAGTATCAAAACTTTAATCAAGGAGCACAAACGTTGCCGACGACTAAGCTCTGATGAAATAATTCCTTATCTACTACACCCAATAAGCCGGAAGATTAATGCCATTATATCTGGTCGTGAAAGTATTAACAGTCTTCATTTCTCTGTGTCAACAATTCGAGGGAGATCTAATTTCTGCCATTCATCTGTTTTTCAGGCCATCCGATCAGGAAGAAGGCGAATGAATTAGCAATGTTGAAACTTGTGTATCAACACAGCTGATATTATATTGATATTTGATTATAGGGTACAATATCTAACAGCGTCTATCATCGACATGGAATTAGAAGGAGGGAACTTTTAAAATTCATTGATTTTTCTACTCAAGTATCTTGTTCTTTCAACCCCTCTGCAAAAGCTTTCCACATCGATCCACAGGTAAAAAATACTGTTTGTCATGAGAAAATATAAAAGAAAAGAGAGAAATTGTATGTTGAATCCTTCAGTCTGGTGACTGAACCATAATTTCATATATTTCCAATTGTATTTATATTGATGATATAATATATGATGATGAATAATTGTTAGCACATTGATTTGTCTTGCTTTTTCCATTGTAAATAATCTGAAAATCCTGAATACATCACTGCAAACACAATCCTGTTTGCCTTTCAAACTTTATAATCTGAAATTTCCCTATCCTCTATCACAACATTATTTCAGGCCTGAATCGGAATTTATAAATATCAGAGTTATCAGGGAGAACGCCACAAGGTCAACAGAAGATACAATAGAAATATGGCTTTATGGCCCCAGTTCACGCACTAGATATTAACTGCTTAAAATGGAGTTATGGAGGATGAAAACCATCACTATCGATTTTGAATTTTTTCATTCTGTGAATAAGTGATTCTACTGGTGGCGAATTTTCCTGAATACATTCAATTCTTCATGAATTATTATTATTGTTCGAGAATAGATTTCAAATATGATTCACTCATAATGATAAAGTTTATCTCAGTGTTTCAAAAATGGATTGTTGTGTTTTTTCAAAAGTTTTTTCAGGGTTTTCTCTCCCAATCTCCGGAAAAAAATGAAAAAATTTATCATGATTGTTATGAATTTTATATTTCAATATCCTAGAGTCGATTCGAAACGATGGCGATGTATGATGTATATAGGTGATTAAATTGATGAATTTGTCCAAATTCTTGTTGAATTCATTAAACAACATGGACTTGACGGCCTCCTTAGAATTTATCTGAATGAATTGGGTAAAGAACAAAAGATCCTTGTGGTCAAAGTTCCCGGAAGGCTGAACGTAGCCACAACGACCCCGGTTCAGAATAATCATAATAATAAACAAAACATAGACATTAACAGTAATCAGTGTTGGTTTAATTATTCCAGGGTTTAACATGATTATCTTCTATTGAATTTGTGGAAAATTTTATTGGCTGCTATTTCTGAGGTTTTCGCATTATACTGAAGTACATTATCTATGTCTGTGCAAAAAGTGGCAATATCGAAACGAAATTTTTTTATTTGTCTAGCAGTGAAAGTAAAGGTCATTTTTATGGGTTGTGTTTCAGAGGATAGATATGTAGCTGAAACTTGGGGCTGCGATAAATATAATTGATGCTTGAAATTTGGAGTCTGCCTTGAGCATATCGGATGCAAATCACGTCTCCAACGTATCAGTTTCCACTTCCAACTAATCGAAATTTAAATTTCCACTTACGGTCGATCGATTTTCTGCTTGAATCTAGACCCAAGTTCGGCATATTAATCACTGATTATTAGTTGGATGAATCGCTTTGAACTTCATAGATGAATATCCTCATGTCAATAATAAATAAGCAAGCTATCAGAAATTCTCATTGAGACTTATCTCCCCAACTACCGATGCGAACATATATTTTTTCGTAACCTTCTCACTCTGGAGTTGAACATTGCCCACTGAAATATTTACTGCCTTTTGAAACTTTCTCATAAAAACTTGAAATTTTTTTTTAATCTTTCGAATGAAAACTTCATGAAAAAGTTTCAGATGGATGGTGATTCTTGTGAATATTTGGTTGGAAAAAACTACATTTCATATGCGTGAATAAATTTTTCGAGTTATTTTCGTTAGTTCTGTTTCTGAGGTTCGTCACAATTTGTGCCTTTGGATTTTGAGGTTAGATGACATTAATTGTTTGATGTATGATCTTAATAGGTTGTAGTATTTTGTAGCTTCGATTGAAGGAGTAATGTTGCTACCGGAACGATTCCAGAGAACTTGTTTGAGTGGTAATAAATATCTTTTTTCTATTTCAGTATCGTAATGAGTTCATTACAGTACTAAAAGAAGTGCTGTAATGAAACTTATTACAGCATTGTTTTCAGTTATATTATTTCGTTTTTTGGTTGTCCGTACTGACCTCCGATCCTCGCAAATCGAATCAATTCAAATCCGTATCCTGTCAAATTTCGTAAGTGACACCAACTGCCAAGATACAATACAAAAGTCACTAATCTGAATTTTCATTTGAATTTCGGAAGTTTTTCACAAAACTTGACCGAAATAGAGAAAATATCGTCTAATACTCGTTACAGAAGGCAATTCCAACACACATGCTTTCGGAAACTCCCTTCTTCGTCGCTCGTTTTCGAATTTCACATTCGTGTTAGAATAGGAGCTCATTCTGCAACTTGTTTTAGAATATACTATTCCATTATAGTGTTTTTCTACATCTATGCACTTGCATACTATTTGGGTGAACGTTATTGGAGGACCTACAGAAAAAACTTCCTAGTGAATGAATGAATTTCTTTATTTCTTCAGTAATGATAGAATAGTATATTCTAAAACATGAGTGTTGGAATTGCCTTCTGCAACGAGTATCAGACGATATTTTCTCTATTTCAGTAAAGTTTTGTGGAAAACTCTAGGAATTCAAATAAAAATTCAGATCAGTGACTTTTGTATTGTATCTTGGCAGTTGCGGAATTTGAATTATTTGATTCGAAACTTGATTCGATCGGAGGTCAGTACTGACAACCATAAAACGAATAATATAACTGAAAACAATGCTGTAATGAGTTTCATTACAGCACTACTTTTAGTACTGTAATGAACTCATTATGAAACTGAAATAGAGAAATAAATATTCAAACTATCTCAAACACTCAATTTTATGGTTTTGTCAAATATTGAAATATATAATGCTGTTAGTTTCAGTTGTAAGTATGAAATAATATATTCTCTATTTCAGTATCGTAATGATTCCATTACAGTACTGAAATTAGTGATGTAATGAAAGTCATTACAGCATTGTTTTCAGATATCAGTACTGACCACAGATCCCTTCAGTTGACAAATCAAATCAATTCGAATTCCGTAATCTGTCAAATTTCGTAAGTCACGACAACTGCCAAGATGCAATACAGAAGACACTCATCTGAATTTTAATTTGAATTTCGAGAGTATTTCACAAAACTTGATTGAAAGAAAGAAAATAACTTATGATACTCGTGGCAGAAGCAGATGGCAATTCCAACACTCATGCTTCCAAATTTAGCATTCGTGTTAGAATTGGAGCTCATTCTGCAACTCGTTTTAGAATATATCGTGTTGAAAACCTGCTTTCTAGTATTCAAAGTCACCTCATAGTTTCCCTAAATTAGCCAGCTTAATTCAAAGTCTAATCGACCCCGGGATGTCTGTTCAACCCTCTTGTTAATGAATGCCGCTCAAAGATCGAAAGTTATGTAAATAGGATAAATTTAACAGTCTAGTAATTTAGCAATCTTCATTCTCTTGTCACATATTGGCGTCCATGAACGTGTTCTGGAAGGATCTATTCATGTTCAGACGACTGTCTTGAAGCTAAGCGAAGTTCCCCAATTTCCATTAAGTAGTGGTTATATCGGTTCGAAATATCACTGAGAACTTCAAGATGGAGATTAGTTGCAGGTTTCTGCTACCGACCTGAAATGTTTCCATATGCATAAAGAACTTATCTTCTACGTTATCAGAAGCTTTCAAAAGTTATAGATGAGATTATCACATGGGTAACGAAAGAACAAAAATAGAATAATTACTCGTCCAGGAAACTATCACAAATGCTAGAGAATAAGGGTTTCACAGCAATGCATAAAAGAGTACAAATGAAGATAAACATAATCAAGTACATCAAAACTTCCTTCCTCACGCATCCTGAAGGCTTCCTGTGAGGGAGAGAAGATATCTTGTTCTAGTTCTCTCCTCCTGGGTAAGATTTTATGTAATTCGAAAGATAAGGTGGAGGAGTTAAAATGCAGTGGTTTTTATTGATATGAAATAATTGTGCGATATGTCAGACAGACTAGAAGAAGATTGTAGGTCAGAATAAAAGAGCACTTGAACAGAATCTCAGTCGTCATCATTTGGTCACATTTAAAATTCGCAGGTCATTCATTCATCTCGAACCATTCTTCACAAGATCGTAGCAAATAACTACAATATCGAAATGAACCTCCTGGGAGGATATTGAAATAATGCGTGATATAAACTCAAATTTAGAGTGTGTGAACACCCAAGTGAATTTGAATCTTAATAGCAGTTTTGCCCCGTTATTCAAAAGTTTGACTCAACTGTTTAAGTGTGCATTTTGTCGTCTTTTATTTATTTCTATAGCAACATCAAAAAGAAAGAATTCAATGTGTGATGTTATTTTGAGACTTCCTCTAGTGCATTACGCCTATGACTCTTCATTCCAAGTCATCTTGCTATCAACATTAACAATGTGTTGATAGTTTAGATATTTTCCTCCTTGTCGGGGTTTCTCGAAATTATAATATTTTACATTATTTTACTTCAATCACGTCGCTGAAAGAAGTTTTGATATACTTGTTTATGTTTATCATTGTTTGTACCCATTTGTTCATTGCTGTGATGCCCTTATTCTCCAGCATTTTTGATAGTTTATTTGATGAGCAATTGCCCTATTTTTGTTCATTCTTTACCCATGTAATAATCTCATTTACCCTTCCGGAAAAACCCTGATGATGCTCTTCAATCATACCGAAAGCGCTTGATTTTAACACAAAAAACAATCTAACACTAAAGTACTCATCGATTAATTGATTAATCCATGATTTATTTATTTTTTTATAACTTTGTATTGTAAAGTCTCCCTTTCATTCAGACAATAATTTGAAATTCCAAAAGTTAATATTGGTAAGACCACTCTATGCTAGCTGGCTACTTGAAACTTGGATAGACTAGACCAGGATAAATATAATAATGAAATACTAGTATAAGTACAAATAAAAATTACTATTTTTCTTTGAAACAATCCGTTCAACATAGTTTATTTGTTTGGACTTTTTGAGATACGTCAAGTTAAAATTAGAATATTCAAACATAAAATATTTTCAAAATCAGAAAACAAAAATTTTCTTATACATATATTTTTCAGCCTTGAAGAGCTCGTCCCAAATTATCTCGATTAAATCATTGTAATATATATATATATATATTCTTTCGAATAAGAGAGCTAAAATAATACAATAAATGTTGAAACAAAAAGAACCTAAGCTGAGGTAAAAAAGGAACGGGGTACCACAACATTCTTCGTATGATACTATAGTATCATACGATACTTTCATCACCAGTATTATACGATACTATAGAGCCAGGGGAAAAAACCTCAGCCGAAAAAACCTGTCTCCCCGTTAAAAAAATAAAATAAAATTGTTGTATCTGAATATTCTATATAGAAGGACATCACGATCAGCGGGACGGCTCTTCGGAGGAAGGATTTCCAAACACAAACTCCAACCTGAAAATAAAAAAAGCCAGAACAGCAAGAGAATTCAATTTATACTTCATCAAATTGATCTGAAATTTTCAACCCATTGCAAAAATGAGTTTGATATATTGTGTATATCTTGGAATTTATAAATCGAACAATTATTAATTAGGTGTTCAACTGTTTCCTCTGATTCACCACATTCACAATTAGGACTATCAACCGAATTCCACTTGAAAAGCATGCTGTTGGTACGACCATGACCTGTTCTTATTCGATTAAGAAGGGACCATATTCTCCTGGGAAGGTTGAAACCAGGAACTTTATTCGATGGATCAGATATTAGATCTTTATTAGATAAAGAACATACATCCCATTCGGATTTCCAGATTTCGTTGTAGCTGAAGTTCGAATTCAGAAAGTTATTCGACCAAATAGGTTTACGAGATTTCAGTCTTGGAATTCTATTTTCTGGAACGTAGGAAAGTATCGGAAAAGAATCCGGAAATGAATTGAATTTATTCCAAGAATTCCAAGTTGCAGACTGTCTTTGAATATGGGGAGGAACTATATTCGATAGCACTGGTAGCCATTGGATAGGTGTAGATCGGATGGTTCCAGTAATTATTCTCATTGAATAATAATGATCGAAGTCTATGCAGTTTTCCAGGAGTATCTCATGAATATCCTATCGTGAATTAATTTACAAAAATGTAGCTGCGTGGTTATATCAAATTAAATGAATGTCTTTTTATTTTCGTTTTTTTTTCATTCTAACATAATAAAGAAGACCTCAATCAGATCAAAAGTGACATCGATGATTGAAAAATTTTTTTTTCCTGCTAAGGTTACCTTAAAATTTAAGCTCCCTTATGAGTTCCACCCTGGTTCAGTCCTCAATCATTGTACAATACTAGGAATATCGGCTTCGGTATACAGTAAACGAATAGAATGGATCAATTTCACCGCAATTTATGTATGCTTGGAAACATAAAACGACGTAGTTTATGACCAAACGATGAAATAACTACCGGAATTTGAATTCATGCAATATAAAATGTTAATAGTGAATTTCTATTTCATAATGAGAATATACATCAAATTCTACCATTCAATTCATTCGTGGGAAACAATAAAAGAACGTGTGCAAAAAATTCCGTCAACTGTGCGAGTGAAATATTTCGTTGGAATAGTTATTGATAATAAAAGTGCAAAAGGCCAGGGTAGACTTTCCCACTGGGCAGGCTAGGCAAGAGCCCTGGGACTCTGATCGATAGGGGTCCCAAGTTTCTGTCATGACACGGACAGAAAAAGATATTCAATATTCATTATCGAAGTCGACTTATTGAATTTTTAAGTCTCAATTCGAAGAGACAATGTTGCTGAAATCATAAGGAAGTCTTCAATGAGAAAAAGCTGAAAATACAATGTATGCATATTAATATGATACTTGAAAATGAATTAAATAAATAGTATATAATCTTCTGAAAGAACACAAAATTAACGATTTATTCACGAATGTATTGAAAAACAGTTTATCGAAAAGTTAAATTGCTAACTAACCCATCAGATCAGGAAAAAACAATAGATCATGAAACGAATAGAAAATGGTTCAAAACATGAATTCTCACCAAAATGTGGTTATCCCCTCATAGGTCACGAGTCGCCAATGATCTGAAATGGCGAATTCGATGGCTTACCAGAGATCAAATATTAAACCAAGAAGTACATCAAGAATACCTTTTTTCTCAATTTTCCTGCATCCGGGAATGATTTTCTTTGATGTCTGATGCTAGTTATCCGAAAATATTCGAACATGGTTGTTCATATAGAATCCCTCAGTCGTGAAAGTCTGATGAATACATTTATTTCCATTTGGAAGGACATGTTCGAACATTTTTCAATTCGCTCCGATATCATTCCCTGTGATGTTTGTAGGGGTCTAGAGCGACAGTTACAAATTGAAGTTCGTTCTTCTGTCGGTCTGTTTCATGATGGCAGGAATATATCGAGTTTCAATCGCAGGTGAAAATGTCGTCATACAGATTTGTGACTCGTGCAGTCATGGCGGCTTCAATTGAAAGATTTATCGTAGTGTGAATGACGTTATTTTCTGAAGAATTATCATTGCTAGAGAAAAGATCCCACTGCTGATCTCCCCTATTCATAAATCAAAGGAAGTCTTAACCGAATTTTCTCAGCCAAAAATATACAGTTGATCCTCGATAATTCCAACTTCAAGGAACTAGTAAGAAACTAGTGAAAAGTGCATATTAAAACATATCAGCACCTCAGAGGTAAAGTGTGTCAAGTCACATTTTTTCGGACACGAACTATCTACAATATTGGATTTACATTAGTAAATTCTAGCTAGTGAAACTCATTTTTGACTCCCTGGGTATATCAAGTCTCCAAATAATGGCAGTAAACATTCTTCCAAACAATAATCGAACTGAAAAATCTCTCTTTTGTCTAGTTTTGATATTGTGACTCAACACACTTAACCTCTGGGGTGCTGATATATATTTGTAAGTCATGAGAAAATTAACATTTAAAAAACATTCGAAAAATGACAAGCATTTGTACTTGTGATTCATACTTGTATTGGTCTATAGGAAAAAACAACTGAAGTATTAATGATCAAGAATGGAAATTTTAACGTAATTCATCGTTGGCGTAAGCTGAGCCTTAAATATAGAGGGTATGAATGAAAGAACTTCGAATTATAGAGTGTTTTTGTTCTTCTTGAGATTTTTTAGCTTCGAAATAATAAGTAAATCTGCATGTGTATTGCATTGTAATATTTCAAATAAACGAGTGATTTTCATCAACCCGACAGTTATTTCGACTTATCGAAAGTTTCGAATTATCGAATAGGTATTTGAATTGTTAATGAAAGCCGAGTGTACAGGTTTGGAAAAATTGGTGACACCTGAACTTTTTAATGGTGAGAGATAGAGGAAAATGAATGACACGTTACAGTCGTCTTTTTTGGAGAAACTGATAACATGGCAACAACTGCATTTCTCTTTATTCTATTGTTTTCGAGTTATAGGCCAAAATTGAAATTTAGGCAATTCAAACTCAGGCGATTATCCCCATTTTTGTTTGTGCTAAGATGTTGAAATGGAAACATTATAGGGGAGACCGAAGTGAGTTGACACAATTTTGACATTTTGCTGCCTAATGCAAAAACTATAAACGCCAACGCAAGAGCTTAAGTATCAAATTCAAGAAAGAAATATTATTCTGTTTCAATTCCCTCATACCGAGGTGGGTTGAAACACATTATTACAAGGAGAAATTATGGTTTGTAGATGATTGAAGATGGAAAAATTTGAATATATACAGGGTGAGTCGGGAGGAACAGACCAAACTTCAGGTGTGTATTCTGCAGGTCGAAATAACTTCAAAAAACTCATATGTTGTTATCCGATTTTTATTTGTTTTCAAACTATAGCGTCATTAGAAAAAAACAACATTTTCTACATTGAAATGGTTTCATTTATAGCATTATTTTGATAAATGCTCAAAAATCCGGCCTTTAACCTATAAACACATTCGACTTCGTCTGCGATGGGCTCTTGTTGCTTTTCTGATTGATTCGTGTCTTTCTTTAATAAGCAATTCCGCATTTCTAATGCGTCGAATTAGGGCATCCCGAGTGTTAACTTTTACTATGTATACCTCGTTCTTGAACCAGCCCCACAAACAATAGTCCAGTGGTGTGAGATCCGGAGATCTTGGAGGCCAACTAATAGGACCACCGCGACCAATCCATTGTCCGCGAAACTCTTGATCTAAATATTGTTTAATCTGACGAGCGAAATGCGCGTGAGCTCCATCGTGTTGATAATTCATTTGCATTCGGATGTTCGAAGGAACGTCCTCAAGTAATGCTATTAACTCATTTCGCAATAAAAAAAAATAAGTCAGCACCTACAGCATTTGTGATAAGAAGCGATAAACTAAAGAAAATTATTCATTTGAAATATTCTAATTACCCTATAGTTTGAGAACAAATGAGAATCGGATAACAACATATGAGTTTTTCGAAATTATTTCGACCTGCAGAATACACACCTGAAGTTTGGTCCGTTCCTCCCGACTCACCCTGTATATAATCAAAATCAAACTTCTGGAGATACTTCTCCAACATGTCGAAAATATTTTGTATTCGTTATCACGATTAAAAGAATATTAAACGGGTAATTGTAACCATAACCTAACTAACATAATATGACATCATTACAACGAATGTAACAATAATGAGCAAAACGGTATTTGGAAACAGAAAGGAAACTTTCACATAATATATCAGATTTCAGTCAATCAATCTATTGAAATATTTTATAAGAGCTATTTACATTTTCCTGAAAATTTTTCTAGGGTTTCTATCCTAGTCTTTGAAACAAAAAACAATTAGAAAAATTTTGGAATAATGAAAGAAACATCCATGTGTAAAACTGGAGCACCTATTCATAAGGGGCCAAATACTTTTTGAAAATTGTTGCCTGTTTCGTATCATTCCGTATTCTATATTAGACCTCTTTGTTACTGAAATTCTCAACTTCATGAAATTATTCTTGATCGTGAAAATTTTCCAGTTGACATGGTTTTCTTTGTTTCAGAGAATGTGAGAAGAAATTTTGAAAAATCATCAACTCTAATCAGTCTTCAGATCCCCATGATTCTAGTGTCTCATGTAATTAAAAAAATCATGTTCATGGGAACTCTTGGGAACAAACATAACAATCAGAAGGAAAAGAAAGAAAATATTAATAGTACAAGATTCAAGAACCCAAGCTTTGAAGTTTAGACACTGAAATTTGATTGATGTTGTAACTGAAACCAAACATCGCACCTTTTCATTTCATAATCAGTAGGCATGCTGAAATGAAATGAACGGAAAGTAACCTGAAAACCCATTGGCTAGGAAAAAAAAACTATACAGACTTGCTACGAGGTGAATTCAAACACTCTGGTTCAAATCCCCTCAGTGCAAAATTGCTGAAAATTCGTTATTCACAACAAATTGTGAAAAAAAGCACTAGTAAATCAGCTGTAATGATATGATGCATTGAATCCTGAATAAACGAGCTTTTGACTCATTTCTATTGTAAATCGTAAAAATTTATTTTCCACGATTTCTGAGACGTGGTTTCCAGAACGGCTCAACAGCTATCCTAGTGTCACTAGCAATCATTGAGAGTTTGCGCGTGTGTGAAAAGTGATGTTTTTTGTTGTTTTCTTGCTAACGATTTCAAGTTTCGGGAAATCGGTGTTGATATCCCACAGGCACTTTTTTCATACCGATCCAGTAGCGTACTTTTATTTATGGAAACAATTGTTTGAAACAGCTTAGAACGAATTGTTATTTTTTCTCGTTTCAGAAATTCACTGCCCTCTATATCATTCAGATATCATGAAAAATTCAGTTTGTATTTTAAATTTGAATTATTAAGTATCAAGTAGGATTAATCACGCTTGGTAGAAATATTATTCCTCGATTGAATGCTTGATTCAATTCTCAATGGTTTGATCTCTGTTCAGAACAACTTTCAATTCGAAGTCATTATTGCGTCTAACAAACCTTCAACATACCTATAATATTTCTCGTAGTTTTTAAACATTTCCATATTGACGCCAATAATGACTTCGACTTTTAATCGTTGGCAGTTTTTGAACAAAGATCAAACCACGGAGAACTAAATCAAGTATTCAATGGCAAAATAATAATGACATCATGAATTTTCTAACTTTTTTGAATTATGAACAGTATGTATAGTATCTCTTGATCTGTACAGAACGAAAGTCAGTTGCACTGTCGAATAGATTGGAGCCACTGATAATCCTCGATATCATAAAAATTTGATCAGAAGATACTGGCGACAAACATCGACTGCTTAATGAATTCGATAGTGAATATCGAACCTTGTCATCGGAGTTGACTTCTCGATACCAGAACCTCACACATTGTGGATACCGGTTCCTGAATATTCAATGGTGGTTTGACTTCACTTTTTGATCAAGTCAATTTCGAAGGGAAGCAACCACAAGTCCCGAAGCTGAATTTCCCAAGTTGCAAAAGGCTAAGTTTTGGGTAGGAGGAAATCTAATTGCCTCGGGCCATCTACGGACCCTCACATCGGTTGACGTGAGGGTGTTGTTTGAATGTTTGTTGAAACATTAACGTTCGATTTGTTCATTAGAATGAAGCAAATACAGGGTGAACATGCGTCGAAAAATCGAGAGGTTATTTTTGAAGTATTTTAAGAATATTTTGTCATCTAAATATTTTTGAGAAAGAGCTACATTATGTAGATAGGATGAAACAAATTTTCAAAGAGTAACAATTCAAGTGAAATATAACATATAGCATTTCTTAACCTGCAACAATTTTTGAAAATGGCTACCTTCAGCTGCGATCCAACCATCTCTCCTCATACATTGCCGAATATTTTCAAAACAACCAGGTTCATCTCTCATTGAGTTAAATCTCTCACGGGCAATATATATAATATAATGACATCAGATGGCCCCATACAAAATGATCTAGGGAGTTTGAGTCTAGGAATAAAGCAGGCCAAAAGTGAGGCAGACCTCGACCAAGACCAGCGGTCTCTGTATGTTGCAGATTGAATCTACACTAAAATGAGCATCGTGCATAAACCATCTAACCATCTTCTGAATAAAATTCGACAGATCAAGCTCCTTCGATCCACTTCGACAACTCTTATTGGGAGTCTAGGACTGCCTACCCATCCAGTACACTATTCATTTGATAAACTAAAGAAACCCAAAGGTGGGTTTCACATAACTTTGATTGTCTGATCAACCGCCTCAAACTTTAATTGTTCATAGACTCTTCAAACAACACGGACATCATGATATAGGTTCATACTTTTTCTTCAATTTCCTCCAAAACTTTTTCTGAAATTCCAAGAGTATGAACTCACTGTTTTCTGGTATTTCTTCATTTTCCTTAGAGACAATCTGACGTAGTTGTATAAGCGACATTGATATATTACTTTTTATAAATTGTAAAATATTCACTCCGAAGAAATTTGGTTTTCATCGCATTTCTGAAATGAAACGTTTTCATCATCAACGAGGCATGTCATCAATACCAATTATCCTCTCCCCAAAACAATATTTCATTCTGAAATTACAATGTGTTAAAGTTGAGATATTATCCTTTACATCCATCGCTGATATAACACATTTTGTTCGACAAAACGACCATTTATTATATAGGTACGTTTCGATTTCAGTCAGGGATGATACACTAATATCCATGTATTTATAATGTATTCAATGATGTTGATTGATTGTACGGAAAGCAAACCTCATTATACACTTCCTGTTAAACCGTATTCTGTCGAAAAGCCTTTTTTGTTTGTCATTACATATTAATTTATCCTCTTGATGTGAATAAAGTGTTTCAATAGGACTGTTCTAGGAATTAACTAGCATTCATCAGAGTACGTGACAGCTTGTGAAAGCGTCCAATTCAAATCTGTATGAATGAAAATGAATTGGTGTGCGTTAGGTACACTAAAATTTGAAAACGGTTTGGACAAATTGACTAATTATGATCTATACTTATTCGTGGAATTTCAGAGAAGGTTTGAAAGGTCAGAAAATATAAAAATGCGAGGAATTCGATGTGGTGATCAATTTTCGATGATCATAGATTTTTGACAATTGAACATCGAGATTTTGATAGTTATTTTCCTTTCAAGTGCAGAAAGTTTTACTTTTCCGTACGAGAATGCTGTTGCCCGAACGACGCGGAGTGGAGTTCGGGAAAGCAATCGAGTACGGGAAAGATATTTTCTACACATGATAGGAACATAATTTTTTCTACGACCCCATATTAAAAATATATATTTCATTTCAACATTCAAAACATTCCATGAAAATCCATAATACACATGAAATCTACATGTCGTTACCATCAAAAATTATAGAGTTAGAAAGATAGGAAACGCCCTTTACATCTGTGGTACTAAAATCCGACTACGATTTTCGGATAGTTTCTCACTTTTGACACCTAGATGGCGCTGAAAACATAATTCAATACAGAAAACTATTTTAATATTCGAATTATATTTTTCATAAATTTCCATTAAATTGAGTATTCTTTGTCGAGCTTTTATAAAAACATCCTGATCGACAAAACAAAAGCAGAGCTCCGTTTTTTGATCAGGATGATATTTTTCATCAACACATTGTTTTGGATCGAATGAAATACCCTTCTGGATTCTTAATATTTTTATTTGGAATGATCGTGTAAAATCAACTACAATACAATAATTATGAAATTGAGAACATTTCAAAAATTTGTTCACATATTAGACAATTATTATAACAATTTCAAGAACTTATTCATACAGTGAACTCTCGATAAATGGAACATCGATAAGTCAAACAGTTGTTCTGGACCCGATTCATACATATCTCACGCAGTGTATTTTAACCTCAATGAGTCTAGAGGGTCTAGTAGATGAGTCGAACTGCTAGAAGGGTCGTCAAGAGAACCACCACCTCTATAAGTCGTTCTTCTGACCACCATTGCCTCTATGAGTGGAACTTTTTGATCTAATGAATGAGACCGAGGAAAAATCCATTTGACAATCCTGAAAATAAAAAGCAATGAACAGGACAGTTACATGATACGAGTTTCCATTCTCTTTGGTAATGAAAAGAATGCACATTCAAGATTATTCTTTCTATTATTTCTGCAATTAATCACCACGCATTTCGAATGTCGGCCAGTTTTTAACACCAAATTTATAACAGAAAAACACACAAACCAAGATTATGGATTGAGCTAGGTGCTACTCTTGTAGATTTCGAGTTATTTCAGTGGGAAATACGCGAGAAAATACAATCATCATTAAAATTTATCTGATTTTATGTTGGAGGAAGTTGAGGTTCTCTGGGAACATTTCCACAAAAAGGTCATCCATTTGAACTGCATCGATCAGTCTGATTTTCCTACTCCGCTCAGATAACAATGTCGTTATCTTTCAGTCCATCAATATAATATAGTGAAGGTGTGTTGTAGTAGTGTATTGGTAGACCTCCGGAAAACTGTTTTCTCATACATATTTGCTTTTTTATTGTATTTATTCAGTGTCTGAAGAAGGTTCTTATCGAAATAAAAAATGAAAAAATTGCTCGGGAAATGAAACAATTTCAGAAAACTTAATAATAGTCCGGCGCATTCGCCAATTCGTATCCATGGTATTTTTCATATTAATCCACTCGAAATGACTCCACACAAATTGACATTAGACACATCACAAATCTCACTGTACCAAGCGCTACAAAACGGGTATTCCAGTCTTTTACCATAATTAATTTTTTGTTTAACTGTCGAAGAAATTCACCATCGAGTTTTTTCCAACTAGACTAATGTCTATGAATTTCTTTTATCGAGAATTTTTTCAGCCTTTCTTCTTGTCTTCTCGGTTGGTGCCTAGTTTAGTTTTTGTTTGAAGGGCATCTTTCGAAAATTTCATCAGAATCTCGCTATCACTTCACTCTAATATTTGTCCAATTTTTCGGTTTTCAGCAGCTCCTGTTGAGAAAACCAGTTCTGGTATATATAAGAGTCATTCTGACTCTTAATAAGCAACACTAGGCTTCCAAATATATGGAGCTGAACAGAATCTCATGGTCGTACTATTACTTAGTTTCCTCTAATGAATTTCCTTTTATTCTTCATAAGCTTTTCAAATTTAATTCATATCCCCCCATTATTTTTTCTTTTACCGGAATTCCGGATTTTGTATATTACATTGAAATTAAAACTCAAATGACACAATCGGTCTTAACAGTTCAACACTCTGAATAAAAAAAAAATTACGAATATTGTTGTTTATGGGTGAATGAGTAAAATATTTCTTTTCTTATTTCGCGAAGTTAAACACAAACGTAGTTGTTTTCCAGTACAAGAGATATAAAAACGTTTACCATTTTTATACTCTTTAATGTTTGGATATTATGTCAAGCAGTGTTTTTGGTTGAGTTCAGAACATGTACAATCAAGTATTTGCAGCGAAGATTTGGACATTTCGAACGAACTGCTTCAATTTTCATTAATTTCGTGATAAAAATCAGGAATTTAAAAACTTGAGGTACCTTTCATCAAATTTTAAATATATATGATAAATTGCATTAATACTCCCTATATCAACTAATTTAATTGTCCAATTCAATTGGTCGTAAAGAACATATAGGAAATCGCCTAAAAATTGCTTTGTTCGGAATTGAATCTTCCTCATAATCCGATTTTTGTTGTTCAATATTAATTGAAGATACTTTACGAGGTGTTTCATTGGTGGGATAATGAGAATCCTTGGGGAAACGTTTAAGACTCAGATGCGTTCTTTATTCGTCCACCCGAACACTGGATAATCGTAAAATCCAAAACTACTTCTTTTACGAGTTCTTCCTAGTTTGAATAAAGCTTCATCTTCATTGAAGGCCGCAATAAATATTTATATCATTAATTCAACCAGGTAATCTGTCATAAGAAAGAGATAGGAGATGTATTCGCCAACATGGTATTTAACTGTTCCTTCTTCTCACAGAGTTTATAAATATGTATCTAAACTGTATTTCTCTTATTTGGTAAAATCATCTAATCGTAAACCACTCTTTATGTTTCCCAATATTTTCATATCTTTCGGAATGTAATGAAGTGAATTCGTGGAAAAATTCTTCATTTCACGAGTATTCCTCTTGAAGTGGGTTGATTTTTCTGGAATATTTCATATAATATTTATTGAGTGAAAAACAAAGTCTTCAGAAATTTTTTGACTATTCCTGAACCATGAATAAATTGAAAATAGTATCATCAACGACTACTATTTTCAATTTATTTCCCAAATGTTCTCATCTTAGTGTATGTATGTGAAGGTGAATACTTTCTTGTTATTCAATTTTTTTCTTTCTCTTAAGAAGCTCCTCTAGTTTTGGTTCGACAATTAATGCCTGCTTTGTATACGTTTATAATTTTTTCCAATTGGATATGTCGAAAAATTTATTGTATGACGTGCAAATACTCAGACAATCGATACATCGGATAAACGCCACAAAAATTAAATCGGCACCGCCATATTCGAATAAATTCCTGACTTCAGTATTAGTTAGGTCGAATTATAATCAGGTATGTTTGATGCCAAATATAACAACCATCTGATCAGTGGCGTAACGTTCACCCCCTCGGCCACCCCGTATCTTTTTGAGAACCAATTGGCAGTAAAAAACTAATTTTCTGCTGATTTTGAATATTTATATATAGATGTTTTTGTGGTATTAGGCTCATGAGACGTTTGATATGATTGCTCATATAGAGTCTCGTCCAAAAATTAAATTCAAATAACAGTCGAAATGATAAAAAAGATGTTCTTATAAATATGATTCATAGCGAAATCTTTGAAATATATATCGGTTAAATTAATGCAATTCGTTTTTTGGATATTATAATGCACTACGGAACGAAAGGATTGAAGGATCAGAGTCAAATCGAAATTTTTTGTAATGTCAGTTGTTTTTGAGAGATATCAGAAAAACCAACAACAAAAACATTTCAAGCTTTTCCAACTTTCGTTTTTTGTCCACGAGCGTGTTTTTGATTATTGACGTCGCAGCCATCATCAATGATCACACAGAAAGGGCACACAGGCTGAGAAACGTTACGCTACTGCATCTGATTCCGGTGACATTGCTGATATCATTTCATTCGGGCCTCTGGCAATAAAGATGTATACTCATAGAATGCTGACGTCTCCACAAAACATATGAAAACAAATACGTGCAGTTCAACAACGAACTCTGAGATCACCCCGACTAAAATTGAAAGTAATATAACTCTTCAATAATTTTTGTACGAAAAATTATTCCGGGAAATCTTCGCATTTCAATTTGAAAGAAAGTCAACGAATGCTTTTTCAACTTTGATTAAAATTTGATTTTTTCAAATGAGAATACCATCGATTGTGAGATACATAAAATGAAAGGGGATTTGATCACCTATTCAGCGACGTGGCTGAAAGTAGAATCGGTAATGTTTCATGAATGTCTCAGAGTCCGAAGTAATAAAAATTTTCACATTTTATAAGAACCCTGAAAAATAACTATCAGACACGTCAGAAGCTCCGGTTGGAATTCACCTACCTGGAGATTAAATAGACACTGATCCACTGTGACTGAGCGGAAGGAACGTCATGAGCCGTAGACTTCACCTATAGAAATAGGATGACAGCGATCTTATGGAATATGTAGATGATTCTCTAAACCCAGCCAGAATGTCCCCTGCTGACTATGTGCAGCTTATGTAATAGAAGGGGAGCCCTCGATGCTAAATTTACTCGAGACTATTCGGTTGCAAAATTCAGATTATAAAAAAAAATGCAAAAAAAAAACTGTTACATGCACATACTCGAGCGCGTCATAATGATAGCATACATAGACTACGTCTTCTAATGATGAATATAGCCTGATTTGACCATTTGAATGTTAGGGCTAATCTGGCTCTATGATTATGACGATGTTTCACATCCCGAATCTGAGTTTCTGAAAATTCAGATTTTTGAAAACCGCGACAAAACACTTTTGAAATGAAATAATGTCCCAACGATAAACTAAACATCTTATTACACAAAAAAATCGAATTACGAGATGTTCTAAAAATTGTCAAAATAATATTATGCAGATGCACTCATTGAATTATCTCGACGATTTTCTGTTACTTCTTACTTCTTTCGAAATAAAAAAAAATTAGCCGCGCTCGAGCATGTCCAGACTAATTTCAGTATTCTGCTTTTTCTCTTCAAGCTACAAATCTGTAGCGTACGATTGATCTGTATGTGGCTAACTTATGGATTAGTAAATAATGAAATTCTGGAAGTTACTCTGTAACTGTCGTTTCAGAAGTGTTATTTTTGAACTCCTGTCTTCTCGTCACTCTCAAATTGTCAGATTAGTGGTAAATATACTTTTCACCATATAATCAACCCACTCTCTCAGCAAATGAGAGCTGCGGACTATGTGTATCAGAGTCTCCAGAGCTAGTGGAACTAAGAACCTTTCACATGGGGAAGTCGGTTCTGGATCCCCAAGAGATAATAATTGAGTTGATTAAATTAATTGATTGTAATTAATTTACAAATGAAAAAACTTTTTTTCCTAATAGGCTAATGAAAGCTCTTCATATTTTGATCACTGCATGAAGAAGTGATGTTCAAAATCCGTCATGTGGGATATTATAACAACGTAATTTCGAACTATTTCGAAATGATAAACCTCCTCATCGCCAGTTTTGGTCCCTGTAAATTGACGTGTCGTTCCAATTTAGGAATCGGAATTATTGGCAATAACGATTTCATGCATTAATTCAACATTGTCTATTTTCATTGCAGAGAGTTCACTCAGCAATTCGCATGTTCATTACAACCTTCATTTCAGATATATCCAGTATCCAGAATATCATCTGGGGCTTCTAACAAAAAAAATAAACTGTCAGCTGTCAGCTCGTTATCGCTCGGACACAAAATCGTTCTGGACTAGCTAACATTGCTTACATTTCTTATGGTATAAAAAACTATTTTCCACTACTCACATAGTGTTACTATTTGGTTGAAGGTAGAATTACTTACTGGGATGATTTGGGTTACTACTCAGTAAATACTACGAACTGAGATAGATTGGGACACTGATGACAAGTAGGAGTAAAAATTTACCTAGGAAGGTAGGTGGATATTGATTCAAAACTACAATGTTAACAATTGAGGTTGTCAAATCAGGTGAAATTTTTCAGGTTCATAATTAAAATTTGGGTTATACAATATAATCTACTAAAATGAAACACTTTCATTTGTTTATTTCAATCGGATTAACTTAATCGCTTTACAAGTTTATCTAGAATTTCAGGAAATAAAGTTTTATTTAATTCCTATTCGTTTCCGATTCAGAAATGCTCACGTTCTTCGAATAAAATATCTTTTCCATTTATATCTTGTTCATAATTAAGGAATATTCAAGGTGTAGACTCATCCGCTGGGGTTCATACAGCTTTAAGTATGGCTCAGGCAACATATTCATCTGAGAGACCCTTATAATACCATTCGTACATGAGATAAAAGTTTCACAAAGACCACGAGAAAAGAAAGATCCACAGAGACGTCCAAAGTTCAACCTTAATTCACGTTTCCTGTTTTCCGTTATCATCCTCGGCTTCCGGATGACCAGAATATATACCACAATGCTCATGCATACTCTGTCATACTCCGATTAGATCCGTATGCAAATGAATTAATTCCATTTTCTCCACGAAATTGGGATTAGTTGGTCGCGAATAAATAGCACCATAATGCGTCTGGATCGCTCATGGAGCGAACTGAATAACCGCAGAACTCTGTTGATAATTTATTTACAAGCATGCATTCTGTTCGGTGGAATATTTCTATGAAATCTCGAAAATTGATTGTTGAGGAGGTCGAATTCGTAATTGACAGAAATCGATACAAATGGGTCCAGAACACTCTGTATCTAAACAAATTATGGATTTCTTTTCAATTTTCCAGATTCAGAAGTGAAGGATTTCAACTTTTGTAATGTTATGTTTGGATATCTGCGGATTCAGTTTCAACGCTATTGAATATCATCATTCGGTCAGCGTGCACCGAACTCTTCACTTCAAAAATACCTTTCGAAGACTTTTAATTTTAATCGGACTCTACCTTCATAAGACACTGAGGGCCGGTTTAACAATCAATGGTTACCAAATATGGTTAGGTTATCGACACTCGATGGTTCCTGAAACAACTTCTGGTTTACCCACGCTTTTCGTAATGAGTTTCATTACAGCACTTCTCATTAGGATACTGAATAAGAGAAAGGATTTTTCATCTCAGAATGAAATGAAGTTATTGAAACATGAAATGATCGAATGTTGCAAAATATTCTTGAAAAACTTACTTAGAGTAGTGCCACTACTTGAATATATTGCCTTATGAATGTGACTCCTTCATATCTTTCATTCATGGAAAACATATGGAAAAAGTCGTGTTAACTTTCGGTCGTGGGGTGCAGGACATTGAAAAAAAAAATAAATTGACTCTAAACATTCGAAAATCTCTATTCATGACCTTTTTGCTCACATCTAGTGCCCAGCCAAGGTTTCAGAGATTAAAGCTAAATAATGTATATCGTTTCCAGTCAGTCCGTGCATGTCGATCGATCCCTATGACAGATACCATAAAGAATCTTGGAGTTCATGACGATCAATATTTGCGGTGGTATAAATATGTCGACGTTCTTGTTGAGAGAGTGAAATGCCTTTTACATGTTTTTTATAACCGGAGGAATATTCTTCCGAGAAAGGCACGTTTCAGGGTTGATGACTCCTTGGTGTTGACTATCTTGAAGTATGGAGTAACTTCAAACTAGAATTAGTTCTGTGCTGAAAATGGTACTTCAGTTGAAAGGAGTACATAATTAGACTGATATTTTTGAGGATAGTCAACAACTCAGTGTAAGACAGTTATATATGATGAATATATCAAAATCGGCTTTTGTTGTTTTAAGTTAATAAAGATTTTGTGAACTACCTTCGGCTTAATTACCATATTATTTGAAAATAGATATCTATCCATTATCAATCGATTTCATATTATCGAATCAGTTGAGAAGAAAAAAAATCAATTTTCTTCTTTAGTTTTGAAAGACGCTGAACCATGAAACTCTACATAATATGAGACACTTATTAGATGTAGCTAACGCTACATTTATTTGTATTTGTTTTACCTCGAATATCTTTCATGTATTTGTATATACAGGATGTTTCATCATAAACTGGACAAACTCATATGATGTATAGAGAACATTGGGGGAATCATTTTTTTCTTATACATATTTCCCGTTTTCGAAGCATAAGGGAGATATATGGTGTTTAATGTCATTTTCGAGCGTTATTATATTGAGTGTGGTCGGTTATGTATAAGACTGGAAGTAATGGTTTCTTGTCATATAGTAGTATTTTTGGATGCTTCATTCAGAAATGGTGTAGAGCTCCGAAAAGAAAATTACAAAATGGTGGAAAACCTGCAATGTTCGTGATTTTTTTTTCCGGTTGCCAAATTTATTTTTATTTCCTAAATTAGCACAATTTTTAAAGGATATCTGTGCAAAAAATTTTTCAAAAATCGAACACAACTTTTTTTTAAATGTCTACAGCGAAAAAAAAAATTTCACTAGAAATTTATGAAATTTTTCATGATTGTACTTACTTTTATACCTAACACGAAAATGAAAACAGAATCGAAAAATATTAAACGGTTTCGTTTTTACAGCCATTCAAATGTCCCGTTCGAATATCTGAAATAATAAAAAAAAATGACACAGCTTGTGTTCTTAGGCCCATAATTTTCGAATTTGTATGTCGAAACATTCCAGATTGAAAAATGCATACTTTCTCCGATTTGGATACCAAGCTAATAGGATTAAAAGGAGTTTATACCACGTGATTTTTTCAGTAACTGTCAAACTCATTTCCTACAGCGTTTGAAAATTCATGAAAAAAATGAAGAGCCGAGCCAAAAGTAAGAATCATGCATAATAATTTCATCACCAGAAAAATGAATCGAGTAGTAGTTTTTTCATTTGACTCGCCCCCCAAATATCCCGATTCGCGTTTTTAACTCATCGCTTCAATGGTGTAGACTTTTTCAATAGTGTTCGTGATGCCAGTTATAGAATCATCGGTTTTTTCTTTCATTTGATGGTCAATCCGGCATTTCTCGTGGAATTTCAGATGGAAATACACCGTGAGCTTACATGAGGTCCAGAAAAAACATTGAAAAAGGTTTACTGTACTTACTGGAAGTTGCTCTAACCCTAAATGAATGGACGTTTCGCATGCCATATATTACAATTAACAGATTCAAAATTCTTGAATACATACATCGAAGCTATAATAAATCTCATCAGGTTCTATATGAAATAACCCCAAATTAATTATTTTTATAATAAAGAAAAATTTTGAAATTCCTATTACGATAATCAATTCAATTAAGAAATTGTTGCAATGGAATTAAGCAAATCACTTTCAGTAAGAAGAATTCTGGAAACAACAAAACTTGAAATAACAAAGAACGTCAAAAATTACGAGAAAATCAATACCTATAAATGGTAAAAACAGATAATAGTCCAATATCTAAAGAACCCTCCGAGTAACGGTTTGTCTTTGAGGCAAGAAATTCTTATAGTGATAGTTCATAGCATGCTGAGGACGGAAATCATCGCCTGGCACACCTCATTCCTGCACGACATTGTGAAAAAAACTTGTTCCTGTAAGCTTGATTCATACGATTTTTGATAATTCATTGTAAAGTTGAAATTTACAAATGGTGTAAAATATGAACAAAAATGAATTTTTTTTTCTGTACGACCGAAATTTATATTTGTTTTCGTCTGGGGGAATGAAAAACTAAGTTCTATTATTGATCTCCATCATCATCTGATATATTATCATAATTTTCTTCATCATATATTACAATCGTTTTAAGCGTAATACACTGTGTCCTAAATGGGTTGAGACTACAGTATATCTCAGCTTTTATTGAAAATAAGAAAAATGTGTGTAAAATTGTACACAAATTTTTTGTTCATGTACCGTGATTCCGATTTCTAACATAAATACAATTCATATGCCTGCATGTGATGACAGCGGTTCTCGATTATCAGTGGTAATGTTGATATCGGTCGAAAATTTGAAATTCAAAATTGACAATTTTTTCGAATAACATCTATTTCATCAGACTGAATGAACTTGGTAAGTTGGTATACCACAGTTTCACCCGTACCAATTTATTAGTATTGTATATAATAATTTCTATTTTTATATTAAATTGTTATGCATGTGATGTTTTATTGAGTTGACAGCATTTTATTTATACATTTTATCATTGTTGTCATTCTAATTGCGTGTATCAGTATGCGTTATACTGATACATTTTAATTGTACATCTTTTGTATTCAGCCTCGAATATACGGACGAAACGTCGGCATTAGTTCAACGTAGTCTTGTTCTACACTACCTGTCCAAGCTCCTGTTAAAACACCCAATATGTACAACAAAGACGAGGCTCATACTTCATTTATTCCAACTACTTTTGTTTCTGGAATACAAGGTGAAAAATGTGCACTTTTTGAAAATGTTATTATTTCTCGGGTCCTGTAGAAGAAAGAAAAAATGAAAACTGCTTTTATGATATAGAAGTCAGTGGCGCGACTTGAAATTTTTTCGAAACTTTTTTTGAGATTGAATTGGAACGGAACGGAATTTGTCACATGGAACGCACCATGTTTATTTTAACGTCAAATTCTTACATTTTTTTTTCTCACACAGGGCTCGAAAAATGATGACATTTTTGAAAATGATGAATGAGTGAATAGTTTTGGTTTGTCGATAATAGATAATTTTGATGTTGAAATTAAAAATAATTGAATTTGAAGTTTAATATCAGAGACTTGTCTGAAAACTGAATGAAAAGTGTGAAATATTTTATTTACTATATTTTTTGGATCATTCAAGTGCCTTTATCTACACAGACTTTTCTCCATATACGTTTTGGTGTGCATAGTCAGTCACCGAGTAGATGAAAGCTCACAAACGTAACAAACATCTTCAAAAAGTGGACTTTTTCAGTTTCGCCCTTTATTTCAGAAACAAAAGTAATTTGAATATTCCTGTTTGTGGATTCACAAGTGACACAGAGTCGCGAAAACCGCATGTCCTATCTTTACAGTGTACTACGCTTGAAACGACTGTACTACATGACGAAGACATTGATGATAACATATCAGATTATGATGAACATTAATAAGATTCATTCCCACAGACGAACACAGCCTTACCGAAAAAAGTTATTTTTTTCGAGTCGCCTGGCAGGTACTAGTGCTCGTCGAAATCGCCTGTCAATTTTTTTTTGAACTTCACAATGAACCAACAAAATCGTATGAAAATTTCAAGCTTACAGGAACAAGTTCATTTTTAATTTTTTTTTTTCATATAGGGGTTGATACCATGTAGGGGTGGGGGTACCAGACGGTGGTTTCCATTCTCAGCATGATATTAAATACCACTATAACAATTTCTAGCCTATCAGACAAACCGATACTTTGAGGGTTCATTAGTCCTCTCACTATAACCGATATATAACGGGGGTAAACCCGCTATATAAACTATAACCCAATCGAAGTATTATTCGAAAACGAAATATATGAAATTCCTCAGGATTATGAGGAATTGATGCCGCTACTAAACATTCGCCTGGAGGAAGAGGTTAACTTGAAGGTCCAAGGATTTTGAACGTCCGCTTCTGTATCCTTGGAATTTTTTTTCTTTTTCGCTTGGAATGTTTGTCGAACTCCTAGTTATTCGTACAAGGGTTTATGTTATTCCCCAAAGATCTCTCATCATTTTTTCGTCTATACCGACTTTCCTGATTGCTCGAAAAATTCTCGAGGAAAACGTAGGATACGGTAAATGAAAAAAATTCTTGCTACTTATTGTTTTCACCCAATATATCAGATCCATCATTTCTTCCTCGAGAGAAAACTGACCAAAATAATTCAAAATTCTCGACAAATCGAAATATAATGAGCTTTATGAGTTAATTTGTTGATTGAAAAATAATTTATTAAAAATGAAGCTTGATTTTCTCAGGGTGAGGAATCAGACTACAGCCTATTTGGTATTCGTAGCTGTACGAAAATGGTGAACTTCGACCTGATCATATTATCTAGTTTTACTTCAATCTTTCATTCAAAACCATAGGAATTGGTACAATAAATATACAATGATGAAAGAATATATGGTTCCAATGATATTATTTGAATCATGAAATCAAATTATGTTCCATGTATACGGATTGAAATTTCAATAGTTCATTTTTCTCTATAGGTCGAATATAATGTTGGTTGCAACTAGTTCACTTCAAAACTTTGTTTTTTTTTTAATGAAAATAGAAATAACGAAAGACAGCAGCACAATTCATTTGTGCTATTAGTTCTCTAACAAATTATTTCAACGGTAGTATTTGACCTAATGTCAGTACAATTCAGAATGACTTTCTATAATTTTTTTTCGCATTACAGATACCCAATGAAACTGACTACACTTTTCTTCAAGAAGAGGAAGATGCAGTTTCTATGATGTCCATTCTTGTAATAGGTAAGATAATTATCAGATAATGGCAATATTGATAAAAATAATTTTTCAATATTATCTTTATACATTTGTTTGGAAACTTTTTTCGGATCAAGACCAAGTGAACATAAGGCGTTTTGAAATTCGCGTTCTAAAACCTTACACATGCGAATGCGTATTTCGAATTCAGGAAACGCATGAGAGTGTATCATTGGAGCACTTCAGCACTTGTGTTTTGAAACGCAAGTTAGCAGAACGAGCGTTTCTAAACGCCTTATGTATACTTGACGTAACTGTCAAAGGTTTTAGGCACTCGCAAAGTCCTAGGAAGGTTTCGAAGATTTGATAAGTTCATATGAAATTATAAATAACTTCGGAACCATTAGATACATTGATGAATACTTCGGAATATGCGTTTTCTAATTAACCTATATTTATTGGGTACTTGGGAATTTTCATAAACTGTGTAGCACTGAAAGAATGAAAGTTATAATTGTTCTTATGAAGACAATATTCCTCGAACAATATCTCTGAATTTAGCAACATATGGTACCAATAAAGCCTCTGGCAACCCTTCTTATTGATACATAGGTTTCGAAAATAAATGATTTGGAATTGGATTTGTCAGGGATTCGGCCCCATTCACTCCAAGCAGTTTCTAGTAGCGTTAGCAGCCGCTGCAATTTACGAGCGGTTATCAGGAATACTATTTGTGAAACGTATACGCAAATAGAAATTCGCAACAATGCGTATACGCAGAGTTGCAAATGACGTCGAGAATAGAGCGATAGCAGCCCAGGTCAGGGCAGCACGTGACGTACACAATCCCCAATAGAATTTCCCATCTCTCGACAGCTGCATCTCCAATATTTCCACGTAGAATTCCAGTATATCTTTAATAGACACGAGACAATAATACTATCAACCCTAACCCATAAATATACTGTTCCACAAGAGTTAAGAATCGTATTTAATCGAAACCCGAAACAACTTGAATCAATCCAATAAAAATCAGTATGAGACATTTCATAATTCTGGTCGCCTTTTTTCTGCAGTTGAGTTCTTTGCATATGCTTCTTAAATGTTCATATTTTGAAATTGAGTCAGTATATCAACGGCTTCGATTTGAAACGAGTTTTATGAAAATGCCAAGACGTGAATTAACAAACGCTGAGGCTGATAGGGCTATCGGAATGTTTCAAGGTGGCCTAACTCAGGTTGTTGTAGCGGAAAGGCTCCAAGTCGGTCCAAGTGTGATATCTCGACTTTGAAATAGGATCAGGGAGACAGGTTCCATGTTGGAAAGATCAAGGCTTGGCATCACCTACATCTAGGTGTAGAATGCTACGGAATACCCTTCAAAAGGCAGATGGGGTCCAAGTTCCCATCGAAACCATCAGACGACGTTTGAGAGAGTTGAATATAGGTCCTAGACTTTCATTACGAAGAGTTCCATTAACATGTGACCATAAGTGTCGAATACTGGAATGGGCAAGGCGACATATCAATTGGGACGATCAATGGCGTATTGTCCTGTTAACTGATGAATCCAGATATGGACGATTTTCAGATTCTCGAAGAAAAAGGATATGGACAATCCCACGCTTACCCTGTAATGTGTCCAATTAGTCCATCCATTGCGAAGGGTAGTGTTATGGTATGGTCCGGGATATGTTTCGACTAGCACACAGATCTACACAATTTTCCTGGGAATATGACCGCCGTACACTTTAGGGAGCATTTCATTCACAATGTTTCGCGATGTTATTGGTGTGTAACTTTTCAGTTTCAAGAAGATAACGCTAGACCGCACCGTGCAGCCATAGTTGAGAATACGAGAGAGGAGCTCCGCACTCACCACATTAGATTTGCATAGAATATTCACATGGGATATGCCCCAAAGAAAATTAGTTAATCATCAACCTACCCCAGAATCCTTAAACGATCTTGAAAAGCCCCGTTCATGAAACCAAATTGTCCAAAAAATTTTCAACAACCTCGTGTATGGTATGAAAGGAAGATAACAAGCTGTTATTGGTGTAAACTCTGACAGCTCGCATTTGCATTCCCCACAACTCAGTTGGATAGTATAGAGCGCAAAAGTCCAGACGGAACAAGTTTGGCAAAGACCGGTCCTTCTCAGGACCAACAACACCCTGATGACGGCAGGCGAATACTTGTCGAAACGTCGGTAAATACCTACAATATAGATAATGGAAATAGACCAAATAATATCCCAACATTTGTACATGTGATCGAAATAAATCATCATTGCAGATGCAATCCTAAATATTTGCGAATCTCACATCTATACTTAATTTGCTTATATAAAATCACTCTGTTGGCCATGATTCCAGTTCTTGTTGTTTATTCAGTTATGTTCTCGTAATATGAAAAATGAATATCTTTCATAATGACCAATGTATCATGCTCAAAATCATTGTATGAGTAAATGCAGTCGATTTTTTCTAAAACGTCTGAATTATGCCCTAGTCAATGTAAATTGAGAGAATTTTTCACTGACTGCTCTACATTATTTTCTCATCAACATTTCATTCACATATCTCAGTCCCACAAACAATTCAGTAAAACGTCATATGTGCGATGTTTTCGAGGTAATGCATGACTCAATGTACCATGCTGGATCTTGATTTCATGAAAAAAAGAATACATTTTTTTTCTATTAATTTATGAACGGAAAATTTTTTGTTTGAAATATGAGAAATTATCCCTCTACTGTAATGTACTCAAGATCATTCTCAATGTATTCACAAGAAGTTTCTGCGAGAAGCCCTTCAATCGATTACGAACACAAAAGAGGTGGACTATATTAACGCCTTGAGGTATTCCGAACAACGTAAATAAAGCAATTTATATGGTAATATCCTAGGAAGGTCCTGCTTAGATCGAAATGAGAAATCCAGCTTACGAAATGGAAAAGAAATGCATTTTAGACGAACCATGTTGCCGTATCACTTCAGAATGAGCTAGACGATAATCATTATAGCGTGAGAATCGCTGAAGTAAATGATTTCTAGAACAAAAAAATGTTTCAAAATATAACAAGCAAGTATATTTTTCACTTTGAAATTTCCGAAATCATTCAGAAGATAACGTCAACCCTTATAATGAACAACAATATTTCAAAAGAATGAAGAACGTATAAAATATCAATCTCATGAATCAATTTTCGAACTGTAATTAATTTTTTTCAAATTTCCGTTGAATAATCATCCGGTACTTCCACAAGTATAAGCTTGAAGTCATAATTTGAAATATTTGATTACAGCGTCATAAAGTTTCATTTCGTCATGATAGCCAAATCAAAAAGTACCTTCAACTAAATACATATTCTGTACTGTTGCCATTTCCTACTTAAATTGAAAATTATGTAGGCGAAAGAATAGATCAACTGGTGTCTTGTAATACAATTTTCAGAAAATAATTCAGTGCGAATATTATTCTGGGATTTACACTCAATTGTTTGTTCTATATGCCGCAATGATTCAATTTTTGCATACACACATCCAATCGATTTGCGTTTTTGCTGCGAATACGTATTGTATTGTGATTGTGAAAAGTGTATTGTGTATTGTGAAAAGAGAATGGTATATAAAGAATGTAGGCAGAAATTGAGTTTCAAAAATTTGAAGCAATGATATAGTATAGGTACGAACCTACATAAGAATTCTGTCAAGAACCTATTCGAGTTCACATGAGGGGAACCGCAAATATTACCCTCGGAAAAATCAGAACGCTTCGCAAATTTCATTCCTTACCGCTCACGATTCAGTGAAAATCGATTTTAAGGGTGATTTATTCTTGAATAAAATCCAAATTTATTCAACTTATCATAAGTATTACTATATGCACCAACAAGGCCCATTATTAGAAGCAACAGGTTTCTTTGATGCTCCTTCGCGAATTGAATCGAATTGTTGGGAATTTATCCAAGAATTCATTTGGTACGGTGTTAGCTCTTCTAGAAGTTCTAGATTTCATTGAAGGTCTTACCCGAGTATTTGTACTGATCAGTTAAAAACTTTCGTAGTCAGATAGTATAAGATGCAGTTGCAAGAATTGAAAGATACAACAAATGATTATTTGTCACTTCAAATTACAACAAAATTTTAATATTTCCTCAGTTCGAAAAAAGAGCAATTCAGCACTGAATTATCGTGTAAGAGCAAAACTGAATACTGGTGTCAGCTGTGCCTCACGAAATATTCAGTATACCTTCCACATTTAGAGCGAGTAATATCAGTTGATACCGCTCACAGATAACAAAGCAGTTGATACTGCTCATATTCTCATATCTCATACTTCAATGGGGATAAATCTATTATTGTATAGCAAAATGTACATATAAGACGGAGTTTCTGGAGAAGGAGAAAACTGAAAGAGAAACACTCTGGCAGAATCTCTCAAGTTCCTTCGGAATTTCGAAACTGCAAGATCCAAAAAATATTTGGATCTCAATAAGAACCAACTACACCTCCTTACTTGCTTTCTTACAGGGCATTGTCGCCTCGGAAAGCACTTGCTGAGAATGGGCGTATCGGACACTGACGAGTGTAGATTCTATGGGAGAGAAGGAAGAAACTCCTTTTCACCTAGTTACAGAATGCTATGGCATTGTAAACCAAAGAAAACAATGCTTTGGTCAAGACACCTGTAGGAGTGAGGAATTAGCCTCACTGAAACCTTCCGAGATGTTGGATTTCATAAGATCTCTGGGACTGGAAGGCGAGCTGTAAAGCTTTGTCAGGAGGCACAATAGACCATCAGGTCGCAGTGGATTTTGACCCTTTAGAACTATAATCTTTTTCAAGCCCAAGACTTGTTCGTCTCAACATTGGACCACCTTTTTAATTGGGCTTCTTTATAGCATGAGCATGAAACTTCATGAACTGTTCAGCAAAAAGTGAGTGAGTGAGAAATCCATATATTCATACCGGGAACCAAATTTTGGTGGAGAGCTAGGGTGCAAATGAAGTGTCAAAAGTCCCTATCGATCCTGTGTTATTTGGTTTTATTTCTCGAGAACGGTTCGCTTTATCCAGAAAAGCTTCATACAAAAACTCTATACCTTCGAATTATCCACAAAAATATTCAAGATGATTTTTTTTCTCAGGGCTACAATTCCTGAATGTTCACCATTTCATATGTAGTAATTATAAGGTTTCACTTCAGATTCGAACTCTTCCTGAACAATCAGAAGAAATGTCACTTATATTCTTCATTTCAAATTTAACAAATCTGTTGGCTTTACTTATGATAAAACAATTAAAAACATCTGGCAATTTTTATAATGAACGATAAGAATGGAACTATCTGGCTTTTAGGACAGTAGGACTCAAAATGACAGTACGCAGCGAATGAACTTAGATCATCTTTGGCTTTACAGGCTGGTGTTATGAAAAATGAAAGTTTTCGGGGTTTTCCCTCCCATTCTCCGGAATAGAAAAAAAATTAAAATAATAGAAGAAAGACCCAGCATAAAACAGGTGCACTTATTTGTCTGGGACCCATTATTGAAATTGTTGCTTGACAGCAATGAAACAAGAAGAAACAAAAACATTTCGAAATCAGACTTCTCCGTCAGACATAATCCTGAATTCAGGATCATGAGAATTTTTTTTATTTTTGACATTCAGAAATTTTTGTGAATGATCTTCGTTCCAGACATTGGGAAAGAAAACGCTTGAAAATTGTAAGATAAATTTTTCTGTGGCCTTTTTTTCTACAAAAATTCATTAATATGGTTTTGTCTCGAAAACTGATTCCTAAGTTATCTGCAAATTTACGGTTCACTCCCCAAATGGTCCTAAAGACAATGCATTTTTTTAAATTATCAAAAGGTCCTTTTATACGTATATGTAAATATAAACTATCATTATTATTATTATTAAAATGGCATACCTGAATGTTTTGTTTGTCGTAAACCCTCGTGGAAATTTTTATATTTCTGTTGGTATTTATTATGCCGAGAAAGACTGGTTTTCATGTTTTAACGAAGCCTGGCCGTATACTTTTTATAGATACACTTTCGAAGGGAAAAGATTGCTCAACTCTACTTATTATCTTCAGTATTATCAATGTGGTGAATATGAGAGGAATCAAAGAAATCATCGAAATATCTGAAAAAATTCATTTTAACAAAATGAAATAGAGACCACTTGAACAAACAGAATCATAATCTGAATTCTCTCCTGGAACAATTGAAAAAAATTTCAGATTTTGGGAAGCATTTCAAGTAAGGTACCTAAACCAAATATTGCCATATTCCTAATACTGCCATCCGTTCCAAAATTATGACATCAGTACTCTGGCGGCTGATATCAATACTAAATCTTGTTTGAGATCAACCAATCCAACGCAATAAGAAATTGTGCAGACTGCCCGAATCGTCAGACTTTGAATGGATCTTTGTTTTTAACCTCTTTATAAAAAACTTTACGGTTTATCTAGTCCCTATAGACTTACAAGTCAATATAAATTCTGGAAAACATTAAGTAAGGGAGTCATGAAGGACATGTTCTGTTTTGGTAGGGTTTGTTATGTTTGATACAAAATAAATCCTAGAAGTAGACAGTTCTTCGTGCTTCATTTGCAGCACGAATAAAAAACTTGTTTTGAAATTGAAGATTTACAATGAAATAATAGTTTTGTTATTTATTATGCATTATTGCAGTGTTTATAATCACAGTCCAAATTCACATTGTTCTTTAAAAACCCTTCTGAAAAAATGATACTGAAATCAAAAATATTTGGTATACTGGTCTATGTAGAAAACATGTAGTAGATAGAATACTTTCCTTTAGTTATATATTGATCCAGCTAAAACTGTTGAAGCAAAAAATCGACATTCTTTATGGTGGCAATAGACTTACCTTATTAAATAATATTAAAACTTGAAAAAAAAAATCCCTGACCAATAATTGGATTATAGCTTTGTTAAATCCTTTCAGGTGTATTCCTGACGGTACTCATATTCACATCAGTGGCTGGAAATATCCTAGTATGTGTCGCTATCTATACAGATAGAGGTCTAAGAAGAATAGGAAATTTATTCCTAGCATCCTTGGCAATAGCAGACCTCTTTGTAGCGTGCCTAGTGATGACATTTGCTGGAGTCAACGACATTCTAGGCTATTGGATTTTTGGTGCTGAATTCTGCGATACATGGATCGCATTCGACGTCATGTGTTCAACAGCTAGTATATTAAATTTATGTGCTATATCGCTAGATAGATACATACATATCAAGGATCCCTTGAGGTAAGTAATTTTTACAATTTGAAAAATTCTTAACCAACCGATCATAATGAAAAAAATAATAAAACAGTAACTCATCCCTACTGCTGCCAACCGAAGTGATGTAGGATTCTGTATCTTTCATAGTAAACGAATACGAAAATATAATCGAAATTTGGGGAAGGCTCTATTCTGTTTCTCACTTTATTTCTATCGTTTGGTTTGACACTTCAGTAAGGTGGTCAAATTCAACCAAACAGAATTGTCATCAACAGTTTGTTAACCCAAACGATACCTAAATTAAGAAGATCGTTTCGTTTCGCTATCGATACGCTTTGACGATACAGAATCCCACCACAGATCTCTAGATTCAACAGTGGTCTTCCACAACTTAATTATAACAAAAGGCAAATTAAAATTTCTGCAGTACCTAATTATGAGGGAATAGGCACTCGTACGACACTGTTGGTCATCTTTGTACGATGTAGTTTCACCAGCCGGAGTTGATAACGAGCAGAATCGATTTTCAGTTTTCCGATTTTATCAATCTACCGCTCACTTATCTTTCCATTTTCCGGGACCTGCTCCTCAACCCTCAATGTTTTCAACGAGCATCAACCCCAATTTGCTTCCAATGCCTTCTGCACGCCAGGTTACCTAATAATCCATTAAATAACTTCGTGAGGAGATGGGATACCTATCCCAACTTCTTATACTCGAACTCCTTCGTCGCGGAATAAGGTCATTTGCCCGAAAAAATTTCTAAAGCTTCATACAGATTAAGACAGCGTGAAAGGATGTTTTTTGTGGGGATATTCTCGCTGATGATGACGAAAAATTCGATCTGAATTATTCTCCTCAGAATTGATTGATTATTGATTTATTAGTATGATTACATAAACGAAAGCGCATTGTGATTTGGTAAAAATGGAATATTTTATTGTGAGCCTGGTGAAAAGATTTATGTCTCATATCAAACCTTCAGTCTATTTTTTGATCATTCGATCATTTACATTTTCCTATTATGGAACAATGAAGTTTTTTCATCACTAGAAACTGTTTTATTACATGGCATTTTACGCTCTGAATCAGAACTCGAATTAATGTGTTTGGTATTGTTTGAATATTACTGTTAGTTCAATTATTCATAAAATAAGCATTTATCTGGTTTTCGAAACCGCTTTAATGTTCCACCTAATCGATAACGAGATTTATTGCCGTTACCTGTTTTAATTGGATTTTCATTCAATCGAAATTATTTGATTATTCAATAACTTGTTCGGATGGGACGCAATGTAATCAATCAGAAAAATAAAATTTGCATCTTGAAATTGTTTGCTATCATAATTTATTAATTCATTTATTAGCTGACCTGAAACACCTCGATTTTTTTTAACGTAGACAAATTGAAAATAATGATCTCCGAAATTAATATAAGTTTATAAACTCACAGAAAACAAAATCTTCATGAGAAGGTCTGGAAAGATGAAATCAGATTTCGTCACTGTCAGTAGTTAGATTGCTTCCGGCCTAACTTGACCTCGTAAGTATCCTATCTTTTAGAAACATAATCGACATTGACTGAGTCCTCCGTGCTTATTGGCCGTTATACATATATTAGGAATAGTTTCACTTAACGTTCCGCCTACAACTGCGGTAGGCATCTTCATAAGATTCTTATTGTAAGATAGTACCTAGAACGCTCAATTTCTCAGTCTAACGTGATGCTAAATTCACTCTCGCGATGTTGATTGGCCCGTCACTCCCGCTTTGAATTGGCTTGATTTTGGTTTTTTCTAAGATCAGGAAACAGGCGCTCTTTTTTGTTCATGTTATTCTTTTGTTTACAAATTTCAATGGCTTCCATGTTCACCCTGGGATGTGAGCTTTGGGATGTATGGTAAGATAGCTCTTCCATTGTGGGTGATTTGTGATGTGTTATCATCAAGTGTTGAAAGTGTTGGTCTTATCGCCCTCTGAATTTCTTTGGCATTATATCTATTAGCGATGAATGCATGCCGTAAATATTCGAGTTAATCTATTCCTAATAGACCACGGTCGATATATAAGACTCTTTCAATGTCAGTTTATCCAGTAGTGAAAGCCTCAAATTATGCAGGAACATAATCTTCACGTCAAACTCCTAGCTTTGAACCTAGTAGTAAGTAGAAGATGAAAATCATTTCGATATTAACAATTAATGAATCTATCTATGTATTCAGTATGTACAGTACAAACAATTTTATTCATAATTTTTTCCCAGAATAACTGTTTTTTCTTGAAAAAAAATACTACATTCTACCTATATAAAGTTTAGGTATCTTTCGAAAAAATATATAAAACTATTGTTATCGGAATTCCAACCCGAAAAATTAGAAACTCGGCTGTCCAGGGACTTCTTCTTCTTCTGGTGCCTTGTCTGTCTTCATGCGTTGGCTATCATCATAGATACGATATTTTGGAATCCTTCTTATCGGCTACTGCGCGAAATAGTTCCTCGGCCGAAAGACCACACCATTGCCTGATATTGCGAAGCCAGGATAGCTTTTTCGTCCTATCCACCTTTTACCTTCAACTTTATTATGAGGCGCAACAGATGGTATTTAAATCCTCTTATTATGTGTCCAAAGTTCTCCGTTTTTCCCTTCTTTATGATATTCAGCAGTTGCCGTTCCGTATCCATCATTCTGAGGAAATCTTCGTTGATAGTGTGCGAGACCCACGATATTTTTTAGGATCCGGTGGTAACACCAGAGTTCAAACGCTTCTATTTTGTTCATCATTGTGGCCTTTAGTGTCCATGTCTTGCAACCATAAAGTAGGACAGACCACACACATAACATCTCAAGATTCTTTTACGAAGATGCATTGACAGATTTCTATTACACAGCACTGTTTTCCATGTCATGAAAGTATATTTCAATCCTTGTTGTTATCTCTTCAATAGAGTCCGCACACCGCACACGTATTAAGCGCTCTATCTTCTCCCCACCGACCCAAACCTGCCGTCGACTTACATTTATTTTTCAACTGCCATCCACTTTGTTTTCGCAATGTTGATATTGAGACCTCTCCGACGACTTGTTTCATTCACTAGATTTACTAATGTTTGAAGGTCTTCTACTATATTCTCTGCCACAATGGCTTTATCATCAGCGTATCTCATATTGTTGATATTTTCTTAGCCGAGTCTCACGAAATAAAGCCTCTCTGGTCCCCAAACCATATCTGAATCCAAATTGTTTGTCACTCATTTTTTTTCGCATAGTTGGAATATTCGATTTTGTATTATTCGCAAGAAGATCTTGAGCGTGTGATTCATCAGGCTAATGAGTCTGAAATCGCCGCATTCAGTGTGTCTGCTTTTTTGTTAAATATTCGTGATTGAAATGAGGAGAAATATTGTTTCACGTTGAAAGCATTTATTAGAATGATCGAAAAATACAATGCAAATGAAAAATACAACATATGTAGCATACGGCGATAACATTATAGATATCTCATTTTCAGGATGCGTATGACTATATAACATCTCTCTCCTTGAAATTTTACTATTACCATTGAGTATAAATATAACAAGAGGCGTAACGTCCTTATACAATTTGAAGCCGAATTTTTTGCCCGTCAAGTGGCGGTACATAGCATCTGAAATAGGAACTACAATCTGACTGCTCAGTCATGCCCATTTTTGTAGCTATTCCTTTACAGCAATCTGTAGTAATATTTACTACCCTCGGGTACTACGATACAAAAGCAGGGTCGGATTTGTTGCGGTTCGTTACGAACGCCGAGGAACGGACGCAAAGGAGTTTGTCAGGACCTAGTAAACCAAGAAACTATCCCTATTGCTTGTCAGAAGTACCAAACAAATCAAGGAATTGAGACTTATTTAATTTTTAAAGCAATACCATTTGAAGTTTGAATTTATATATCCGAAAAAAAATTATCAATTTTCACAAAGTAAATTGCTTTCATTCTTGTTCGTGACTGATCAATCAATGATAGACATATTCTATATGTGAAAATAGAAGTTTGAAAACCTCATGAGAACTTAAATTCAAGAAGGCTCTGTTTTTGAAAAGAGACTTTGAGTTACATTAATTGTTTTTGCTCCCTCAAACTATTAGTTTTTGCGAGTGAAATTCCCACATTCGTTCACGAGGATTTAACTACTACGAATAATTCAAGTGAAGCCAGTGACCGGTAATACTGAAATAGACAAATTGATTTTTTGCTTTCAGATTTCAATTTTTAGAATACGAAATCTTATGCTCGTTTAGTTCACTGTTTCTGACAAACTCTCTGTATGAATGTATTTTAAAAGTTTCAATTCTACACAACACGTAATTACCATGATGAAAAATATTTATGGATAATTTTGCAAACCACAAACCCTTAACCTTTCGCGGCTGGCGAGCGGACTCTGACTCCGCATCTATCTTGAACACTTAGTAGTTTTGAAACCACCCACTTGATTGTTTGGCCACCTTATATACCTTCTCACAGTAATAATATCTGAGTTAGGATAAAATATCAGTAGAATTGTGACAATGGTCAGAAATTTATGAGCAAAAATCCGAGTTCCAGCTGGAAATATTGAATTTTTTGAATTTCACATTCGTGTTGGAATAGGCGCTCATTCAGCAACCTTTTTTAGAATATACTATTTGTTTGAGAATCTAAATTTCCAAATTCATAAACCTATCAATAAAATTTTGTTATTTGTTTTTGTGGGCCAAATTAAATTAGGAAGTATTTGTTTTTCTGTAAATAATTTTCGAATTTCGCGGTGATTGCAAGTTACACCACGAAAACATCTGCAACTGCTGTTTTTTTCGGACATATGTGAAGTCAGTATTGTTCTTACGGCCGAACTAGAGAGTACTCTCGCTCGATACATTAATATTTACTACGACAATCAGAAAATTACGATCCATTGCTGTGATCCATATCTACACTACTCCGAACATCCAGGAATCAAGAAAATAACGAGGTAAGCAGTTGCCCTATTTTTTTTCTCTTCGAGGTGTACTTGCTCGTATATTGTTTCATAGTTATTCTCTTTCTTTTTTTTTTAACCAGCATTCATTCCTACGTTGACACTATTATTTGAACGTGAAAGATAATTTCTTTGTTTTCCCCTTGAATGAAATTGATGTGGATGAAATGTTCATCATATTTTCGTGGTTGGAGCGCCAGCCCCGGCGCTAATAGGAATAATAGGATGTAATTCTGCGGGCCCTCATATCTTGTACTGTCTTCACCGCTTTTTAGTCGGTTGATTGGATTTTGGATTATTTGAATATAATATTGTGAAAACATATGACGAAAGAAAAAGTTCTCAACTGAATATAATGGACACTAGTGAAATTCTCAAAAACATATCAGTTCAAAATTGTAATAGGTGGGAAGGCAGCTATTTCCAGACTATTCCCTCTCGAGATTCTCGTAGGTTCAGACCTGATGAAGAAGAAAACTTGCAGAAGAGTGAATAATTTTATTGCTCTATGACCCAATAAACCCAACTTTGCGATAAGGAGAATTGGAACACATATTCTACCTGTTTTTCAAGTGCGTCACCCGGTTTTTTCAATCGCACAGACCAAAGTTTTTTGAAACCGATCCTACATGTATTTTTTGACTATTAAAATTCCGTTTTTTATAATATTGAGGAATGTTGCGATTCGCCTACTTTTATAAATCGAAATAGAATATTTCAGGATCCACGGTAATTTGTTCAACATCTTGTTGAGTGCTTCCTTAAAATCCGACAAATATTACCTCTTTTGACTCGACGAAACTTGAAAGCAGGCAGGCAATGAAATACAAGGGAAAGCGGACCAGCAATTTATGACAAACGTTTTGCCGACGTATTTAGTATTCGGGTTCCGAATTTTAGTCCAGTAAACGAAGGTCTGAAATCACTTTTTTGCGTAAAGAGCTGCATTTTTGATATAATGATTGTCACTAGAGTAGGAACTCATGGTCAAAAATGCAGGTTCCCAAATTTTCAGAAACCTTGGAAAATTCGTGAAAATTTCAAAAAAGTTACGTTTTCTCGGAAACGGTTTATCGAAAAAAGTTTCAAACAGAAGTTGCAGAGCGGAAAATTCAAGTAAACATTATGGGTTCTCGCATTCTCGTGGTGTTGATATTGACTAGAGATGCATTTATGTAATGGCGTCAGTTGCTAACTTCATTACGTTCGGATAGCCGAAGACGCTCCAAGAGAGCTTGTGGTTTTACCGAGGGTTTTATTATTCCCTTTTATGATGTATATGTTTATGAACTGCAGGGCGAAATACCAGCACCCTTACCCAATGCTATACTATGCGAGTTTAAGAATGAAGACAGCTTTCGTTAAGCAGCATTTTCTTTCAAATCTGCCGAAAACTGCACCTATATTTGTTTCTCTTGTGATTTTACACCTGATTTTTTTAATCGGATGTTACCGGGTAATCAGATGTTAGCATTCCATGCAAGAATATAAAATTTCATCGAAATATCTGTCATTTGGAATTTTGAAAATAAAGGAAATGAAAGAAAAATTGTTGAAGGCACACCCTCAAGAATTTTTCAGAAATATGTTGCACAATGTATAAAACTCATACAATCACGGAAGTTCAATCTAATTTTTTTTTTAAATATAGATAAAAGTGAGTCCAAGAAGCTCATTGTACAAGATGAAATTTTTTTTTGAATTTTCATCAAGCTTAACACTGTAATAAAAAAAATAGTAATTTTTGGAAAAATTCAAAAGAAATATTCTGCTCTAAACAGAGCAGTTTTAGTTTGAAAGTTCTGCATTCCAACGGATTGATTAAAAAAAGGTCAGATAATGATTCCGATGTGAGAAGATCGCTAATTTTGTAGAAGTTTGAGTTGTTTAACTCCTTGATGAAGTAATGTATTTTTATATTCGAAGGAATTCAAACTCCTCCTAAATTTACCGAAAATGTAATTATTCATATAGCACCGGATAAAGATTAACATTCTACATTACTACAGAAAATATGCTATTCAACGTTACCTAAAATTGAATGTGATATACCTATTGTGATATATACCTTATTCTTTTCTTCGACAGGATTTTTTGTTCCTAGTCCTTCATATTAGATTTGAATATTTCGATTAATTTGATCAAACAAATATCGAGTGAGGTCACATATAACAAATTTGTTGTGTTCCACGCTTTAGATTCAGTTTCACATATCCTAATTTATTTTGACAACAAAGTATAATAGTATATTCTAAAACAAGTTGCAGAAGGTATTTTCTCTATTTCAGTCCATTTTTGTGAAAACCTCTCGAAATTCAAATGAAAATTCAGATTAGTGACTTTTGTTTTGTATCTTGACAGTTGGTGTGACATACGAAATTTGACAGATCACGGAACTTGAATTAATTTGATTCGAAAATTGATTCGATCGGAGGTCAGTACTGACAATCATAAAACGAAAAATATAACTGAAAACAATGCTGTAATGAATTTCATTACAGCACTACTTTTAGTACTGTAATGAACTCATTACGATACTGAAATAGAGAAATATATATTATATTAATACTCAATGGTTATATCGAGAATTTGAATTGAAATAGATTAGGTAAAATCTTCTCACGACTATTCATAAACGACGACCTTTATTGCGATAGTATACTGAATATCCTATTACGGTCCTGATTATCAACAGCTTGGAGCTCAGCTCGGTTATGAAATCGAACCTAATAGTTCATCTACCCACCACCAGATGTTAGGGGCTGAAAGTTGCTTTCCTTGAAACACACAAGCGCCTCTATAAAGCAAAGAAGGAACTTCATCTGAAAGTAGCTTCAATTCCTTGAACTGGGTTGCTGCTCTAGTTATATTAATACTCAATGCTATTACTTAACAATGAATTCAAAAGACATAATCTAATCCATTTACAACACTACTGCTAGCTTATCACTTACAACTATTCATCATTCATCTACAAACAATACAGTATCAAAATTATCATAATGAATATACATTTAGAAATGTAAAGACGTAGACGTCTTTCAGTTTTCAAGTTCCCAATCTTTCGATTTTTCTGACATTTCTTTTTTCTTTCCTTAGCAATCGGAAGACTTTCGCGTTTATTCTCGTCGTTTTCATCGATATCATCATTTTCTGAATCAGTTTCAGTTACTGTTACATTATCGTTGTTCATTTCTATTGGATCTGTTGTAATCGGAATTGACATATCATAAAAATCAGTCTTCAATTGATATACATGCTTTTTCAAAGTAACATTTTTTTCTATAATAAATACTTCATATACAACTTTGCCAATCCTTCTACTGATAATTCCTTTTTCCCAAAATTCTCTATTATTTTTATATGTTTTTACCATTCTTTTTAATCACCGGAATAATGGGTGTAGCCCAATCCGAAAAATCTACTGGAGTTATGACACCCAGTGAAACAAGTCGATCAAGTTCTTCCTCAATTTTAATTCTTGATGCGTAAGGTACTGGAGTTTTGAGTAACAGTTTTGCTTTTGCTTCATTAAATGCTCCTAGACCTAGACCTTCTTCAAAAAGTTTCAGAAATTCCCTATACAAATTGATTTCAATATTATTCATATTTCCAATTTGGGTATTTATTCTAATATTGAATTTTGAAACAAAATCTCTACCCTATATTGGGGGTCCTCCATTTTCTATAACATGAATAAATAGTATTTCGCTGATATTATTATAGGAAACCCTTGATTTAAAGTAACCTAGAGGTGACACTGATATTCCATTGTAAACATGCAATGTTAAGTTGGAATCTTCCAAATCAAATTTTCGAAAATATTTTTCATAAAAATTCTTCGATACAGCTGTAATACTAGAGCCAGTATCGAGTTGAAATGAAAACTTTTCATTTTTTAAAAATATGTCTATCATTATCGGTTTAAATTTAATTTTAGTATCTAAAGAATATAAAGTATTGGATTCTTCTCTTAAAAAATTATGTGAATTTTCACTCTTACGATTTCGGCAAACTGGAGCCATATGACCTTTCTTCTTACAGATGTGACATGAATTTTCTTTATATCTGCATTCCGAGGTTACATGAAGTGGAAAAGTTTCTATGCTTCTTCGTTGACGTAGTACCTTACGATTTCTGATTACTCGATGACGTTGTCTTTCCAGCTGCTGAGTACTTGCGCATCTGATACAATTCACTCTTACATGAAAATGGCGGAAACTGTTCCTCTTGTTTAATTGATGATGCTTGTTTTACGACTGCTATTCTCACGGCATCCTCAAACGAAATATTATTGGATTCTTCAAACAATCTGTCCCTTATCGATCCTTTTTCCAATCCCATGATGAATCGATCTCTGAGAACCACTTGTAGCTCTTCGCCAAACTCACAATGTACAGCAAGGCTTCTGACACGTGCGGCCTATTCTTGTAAAATTTCAGAACTTTGCTTGAAAGAATTGTAAAATTTACTCCTTTCATTGAAAATGCACTTATGAGCACTTATTGAATATTTCGATTATCTCATTGAAACTTCGTGACTCTGGTGTCTTCGACATGCACAAGTTGAATAATAGACGATATGAATCTTCTGATAGAATATTCAGGAAAACTGACCTTTTTCTTTCTTCATTCGTGATGGAATTTGCCTCGAAGAAATTCTTTAATCTTGGTTTGAATATAGACCAATCATTTTGATGTAGGTTGACCTCTTATGTCCAATTAACGGAGTTTGCGTCTCCATAATCACTAATGATCTTTATTTCGTTGGGTTTAATTAATTTTTCACTCGTCACCAATTGTTAAATATTCGTGATTGAAATAAGAAGAAATATTGTTTCACGTTAAAAGCATTCATTTGCAATGATTGAAAAATACAATGCAAATGAAAAATACAACACAAAGATTATAGAGTATACTTATAATCTTTGATACAACATACCTATGTAGCATACGGCGATAACATTATAGATATCTCATTTTCAGGATGCGTATGACTATATAACAGGTAGAGTTATGAAAAGTGATTCTAGCCAATCGTTTGGTATTTTGCCATGCTGTATATTTTATTAAAAAGTGTGATTAAGCACGTGATACTGTCCAGGGACGCCACTACGTTAAATTCGGAACTAATCAATGTGAAATTTGCACCGAATTATCGGTGTAACAGATAACCGTCTCAATCAATTCTGGAAAACTAAAGATGTCGGTACTTCAGGCCTACGTTGCATCCATCCACCACTACTGAAGATATTCGGGGCTTCGGGTTAAATTTATGATGCGATATTTGAATCCCATAATCTCCAAAATGGCCATTAGATCCAAACCCTAAATCCCACGGAAACGAGGAACCTGATACAACAAATAAACTCGATCCAACGCGAATTTGTAGTTGTTCCCCAACCCATTGCATTCGCCATGATTCCGGCCGCTTTTCTAACTGGACCATTTCGTTAATTATGAAATTTGAACGAGTCGAGCAATTTATCTTCCATATTGGTCATTTGGGGCCCCATTTCATAGTAGTTTTCAAAAAAATTATCCATGATGTGATGTGCTCTCAGTTTTACCGGCTTATATAATTATGGAGCAATAATAATTCCTTACTCTGAAATTACTACAGACACCACAAAATCTGATTATTCCAAAATTCTTTTTTCGTCATGATAAAATTTTATTGATATTGCAACATTTATCTGTGTTCGAGAAATCATGAACTAGAATATCAACTATAAAGAATATGCATACCAAATTGTACCTTCCGAATATTTTCATTCGGATTCAGTGTTTCAAGGAAATCGATTGAAAACTATCTAATCATTATAAAGAGAAAATATAACTAATGAATATATTCCATATTTGAAACAACCATCAATTGTTCTCTTGGCTGCATTTTCCGATTTGTTCTATGAACTCAATTTATTATTTGACATATACCTGTGAATCGAGAGATTCGAGCATGCATAAACAATGTAATATTATTATTATAGTGTGATCGCAGAGCCCTATGCTTTAGATGAATTCACTCAACACGTATAGTTGTTGAAAGTATACCATTATTCCGGTCGTTCTAATGGAATGCCATGTGCAGAAGACAATTGCACTGAATGGAGTACATTCAAACAAGAACTTCTGCATATCTATTCAAACCTGAAGATTAATGGCGTATATTCATTCGAATGTCTTTCTCTCGACTGGGATTGAACATGGGTTTCCGAATCAGAATATGTACTTTATTATTATATACCGGTTGAAGCAGAATATCGAAATTTATAGATGTTCTTGACTATTCAGATTCCTGAGTTTTCCCTATGTGAGAAAAACATGAATACCTCTAGCAGTGAAGGCTAATCTTGGGTCGGCAAAGATTATGACCTATTCGATTGATTTCCCCATCTCTTCTACACCAAATCACTCATCTTTGGGCATGTTTTTCAAAAATAGCGTATCATCGTTAGATAAATTTATCAACGCATCAATTAAAAAATTTAGGATTTTCGGATATTCACAAAAAGCTACTAATTCTCTTACCCGTTTTTTAACCATTTTTTTTCAAATAAAATAATTAATTTTCTGGAAGATACACTAAAATTAACACAAATTGAGACTAATAATACTAAATGAGGTTGCGAATAGCTAAAGTCCCCAATATCAAAAAAAATTGAAGCGGCATCCTGATGCAATACAATCGATATCAATCTAAGAACCCTGACATGAAGTTAACGAAACGAGGCATCCTTAGTACAGCATGACTCCATTTGCCTCACCTGGCTTTAGGCTACAATAAGCAACTGCTCAGCATTTTTTTCTAAACTAAAAGTCCTCTTAATACACACATTCATAAGTATCATTATATTCAGTATATAGAATGACAATTCTCGTAATAGTCTTAGTTTTTGCTCCTGAAAAATATTCTGTTTTCTTGTGTTATAACATGTTTGGTTTATCTATGGGAGATGATTGCCTTTCATTGGGGTCCCGTAGCGGTCTTCAAACATCTGAAGTGCCGAAAAATCATCACCTGGAAGGTCGTATCCGGTTTGGAAAAACCCTCACGACCAGAGAGCAACAATTTGGGGATTTTGAATTTGAATATCGAAGGAATTTCGAAAGACGAGTGTGATTACGTCTCCAAATTAGCTGATGAACATGGTATCAGAGAGATTCTTCTGCAAGAAACCCACACGGCATCAGAAAAAATTCCTCGTGAAAGAGGACAGTTGGAATTAAGTTATGTATTAATTGATTTTTGGTAAGTTTAGCTTATTATGTTGAAAAATTATCAGTTTCGTAACTTTTAACAGATTCGGAAAGGAGAAATTGATGGAGTTTTTTTTTCATTTCTGTCATAAATGTTTATAAACCTCCGAACATTATTTGGTCAAGAAATCTTAATGTTGATGTTTTTTTAAAGTAGCAAATGCATTTGATTTATTCTGAATAATCGGTTTCTTTTCTGCTTTTGTCTTTTTCATTTCAGATTAAGAATTACGAGTCGTTTTGGGAAGAATCTGTGTATCCGTGCCCATCGACGGATAACATGAAGATGATCACACTGATGTCTTTCAAGATTTTCCTGATATTTAATATTTTATGTTATTTTTTTTTTACGGGGAGACAGGTTTTTTCGGCTGAGGTTTTTTCCCCTGGCTGTATAGTATCGTATGATACTAGTGATGATAGTATCGTATGATTCTATAGTATCATACGAAGAATGTTATGATACCCCGTTTTTTTTTTACCTCAGCTTAGGTACTTTTTGTTTCAACATTTATTGGTATTATTTTAGCTCTCTTTTCCATTATATATATATATATATATATATATATATATATATATATATATATATATATATATATATATATAATATATCTATATTCAGTATACTGAAAAACTTTGTTCTCAACAACATTTATTCATACTATAAATTAAATCACTTTTGTCAATCGAACGTTGTTGAGAAAGTTCATAATATTTTTAACTTCACACTTTCCCATCAAAATGTCTTTCAAAGTCCCCGTTATGAGATGTTTGGTTTTTTCTATTGGTCACAGTCACATAGGATATGTTTGACACTTTGTTTAACGTTACAGTCTTCACAGGAAGTTTCTTGGGTCCGGGCATTGAGTATTAATATAACTAGAGCAGCAACCCAGTTCAAGGAATTGAAGCTACTTTCAGATGAAGTTCCTTCTTTGCTTCATAGAGGCGCTTGTGTGTTTCAAGGAAAGTAAATTTCAGCCCTAACATCTGGTGGTGGGTAGATGAACTATTAAGTTCGATTTCATACCCAAGCTGAACTCCAAGCTGTTGGTAATCAGGACCGTCATAGGATATTCAGTATACTATCGCAATAAAGGTCGTCGCTTATGAATAGTCGTGAGAAGATTTTACCTAATCTATTTCAATTCAAATTCTCGATATAACCACTGAGTATTAATATATTATATATTTATACTCTGTTGTCAAAATGAATTATGATATGTGAAACTGAATCTAAATCGTGGAACACAAGAAATTTGTTATGTGACCTCACTCGATATTTGTTTCATCAAATTAATCGGAATATCGAAATATTCAAATCTAATATGAAGGACTAGGACTCAAACAAAAATAAAAATCCTGTCGAAGAAAAGAATAAGGTATATATCACAATAGCAGTGGCGTAGCGAGCTTAACTCGCGCCCGGGGCACAAAACCTTCTGAGCGCCCCCCCCCCCCCTTCTAAATTCATAAAGACATATCGTCGGTACAATGTCACGAAGGTGCTTTTCGCCTATGTGGACTATATAGCGATTATAGTCATGGTATCAATGCCAAAATCGCGAAGGAGTTGGCTTATCCCTCTCTCCTACTTCTAGCCTAGAACCACAAAAAGCAATCTATATTTATAGCACTGTCTTGAATTTTTGAAACACGTTTTTCTCGGAACATCAAAAAAAGATCCTCGTGACTTTGGCATTGGACCGACGATATAATATTGCATGTGAAATTTACCAAATGAATGAAATGAAATAAATAAAGTCATAGGCTCAAACAAGGCTTCAAACTTCGAACAAAAACTGTAGTAGAGAAAACAAGAATAGATTTTGCGATGTATGATCATCTAGAATTAAATTAAGATGTACTTATCATTCACTTCATATAAATAAATAACTGTATTTAAGGCCATTGACCTAAGTTCTTCAGCGCTCATTTCATATATTTATTAAGAAATATTAAAAGAAACGTTTTGAAGTTTTGAAACTATAAAAAAGTAAATATTCATTATCTTCAAGGAGATGAAGATTCAATAATAATATACGAGTATTACTATAACTTATGTATGACTTCTCCTTGCTTTTGATAAATCAAATTCATGAATAATGTCATCCAAGTAAATCATTTTAAAATTTTCTCTTTCCACACTTGAAAATGCCAGGTGACTTAGACCATCCCATCGTCCCATCGTTGATCGTAGGTATGTCAGAAGTAATTTTAATTGATCGTTGCAGCTATCAATTGAAGCTGAGAGAGTCAGAAGTATTTGAAATGAAACTCTCATACGAGAGTCAGATTCAGATTCAGAAATTCCAGAGAAGTTCAAGGTTCAATTTTTTTTCTAGTGCGGAGTTAATTTTGCAATCACCTAATTCGTTGAAGAATTCTATTCCGTTAAAATCAGTATTATAAAATTTACCCAAATTTTTGCAATTTTCTTCTTCTTCGTTGTCAACATTATCCTTGTTATAAATTTTCAATATCTAGTAAAAATCCAAATTTGATAAAGGTGAGGGTCACTTATTCACTCGTGAACTCATTCTTGTTGAAGACGATCAAGAATGCTCTTAATAACTCGAGAAATCTCATTTTTTGCGGAAAAAACAACCTGGGTATTTTGCAGCATCTCATCAGCCATTTTTTACAAAGTGACCTCTTTGCAGAGGTTGTCCCGAATTTCTACTAGTTCAGTCGCTAATTATTCAAGATCATGAAATGATTTTCAATCTAGGTCTTTGTAATCTGACCTGTACACGATCATAAAATTGTAGCTTCACTTTTGTTGTTATTTGTAATGGTATCTTCTGCTAGTTTTTCTAATAGTTCTGACATATTCCCAGCTAGCTCATCTACAATAACCCTAATCGCTTATATTCTGGCGCTGCACGTTCGACAGTTTTTTCACAGCATTTTTTATATTTTTCCATCGTAACGTTGAATGTGAGGAAAACAAATATATCTTTCAATTATTCCAAAATATGTCATTTGAATATTGTTTAGCTGCAGTAACTCCCACTTAATACAGCAATTTTTTGTTTTGCGAACCATTTGGCGCCCCTATATGAGAAGCGCCCGGAGCATGATGCCCCCCCTTGCCCCCCCCTCGCTAGGCCACTGCACAATAGGTATATCACATTCAATTTAGGTAACGTGGAGTAGCATATTTTCTGTAGTAATGTAGAATGTTAATCTTTATCAGGTGCTATATGAATAATGACATTTTCGGTGAATTTAGTAGGAGTTTGCATTCCTTCGAATATAAAAATACATTACTTCATCAAGGAGTTAAACAACTCAAACTTCTACAAGATTAGAGATCTTCTCACATTGGAATCATTATCTGACCTTTTTTTAATCAATCCATTGAATGCAGAACTTTCAAACTAAAACTGCTCTGTTTAGAGCAGAATATTTCTTTTGAATTTTTCCAAAAATTACTATTTTTTTATTACAGTATTAAGCTTGGTGAAAATTTAAAAAAAAATTCATCTTGTACAATGAGCTTCTTGGGCTCACTTTTATCTATATTTAAAAAAAAAATTAGATTGAACTTCCGTGATTGTATGAGTTTTATACATTGTGCAACATATTTCTGAAAAATTCTTGAGGGTGTGCCATCAACAATTTTTTTTTCATTTCCTTTATTTTCAAAATTCCAAATGACAGATATTTCGATGAAATTTTATATTCTTGCATGAAATGCTAACATCTGATTACCCGGTAACATTTAAAAAAATCAGGTGTAAAATCACAAGAGAAATAAATATAAGTGCAGTTTTCGGGCAGATTTGAAAGAAAATGCTGCTTAACGAAAGCTGTCTTCATTCTTAAACTCGCATAGTATAGCATTGGGTAAGGGTGCTGGCATTTCGCCTGCGGTTCATAAACATATACATCATAAAAGGAATAATAAAACCCTCGGTAAAACCACAAGCTCTCTTGGAGCGTCTTCGGCTCGGTCTTCAGCTATCCGAACGTAATGAAGTTAGCAACTGACGCCATTACATAAATGCACCTCTAATTAGTCAATATCAACACCACGAGAATGCGAGAAGCCATAATGTTTACTAGAATTTTCCGCTCTACAACTTTTGATTCAAACTTTTTTCGATAAACCTTCTTGTTTCCGAGAAAACGTAACTTTTTCGAAATTTTCACGAATTTTCCAAGGTTCATGAAAATTTGGGAACCTGCATTTTTGACCATGAGTTCCTACTCTAGTGACAATCATTATATCAAAAATGCAGCTCTAAAATTCGGAACCCGAATACTAAATACCTCGGCAAAACGTTTGTCATAAAATTGCTGGTCCGCTTTCCCTTGTATTTCATTGCCTGCCTTCAAGTTTCGTCGAGTCAAAAGAGGTAATATTTGTCGGATTTTAAGGAAGCACTCAACAAGATTTTGAACAAATTACCGTGGATCCTGATATATTCTATTTCGATTTATAAAAGTAGGCGAATCGCAACATTCCTCAATATTATAAAAAACGGAATTTTAATAGTCAAAAAATACATGTAGGGTCGGTTTCAAAAAACTTTGGTCTGTGCGATTGAAAAAACCGGGTAACGCACCTGAAAAACAGGTAGAATTTGTGTTCCAATATTCTCCTTATCGCAAAGTTGACACTATTGGGTCATAGAGCAATAAAATTATTCACTCTTCTGCAAGTTTTCTTCATCAGGTCTAAACCTACGAGAATCTCTAGAGGGAATAGTCTGGAAATAGCTTCCTTCCCACCTATTACAATTTTGAACTGATATGTTTTTGAGAATTTAACTAGTGTCCATTATATTCAGTTGAGAACTTTTCCTTTCGTCATGTGTCTTCACAATATTATATTCAAATAATCCAAAATCCAATCAACCGACGAAAAAGCGGTGAAGACAGTACAAGATATGAGGCCCGCAGAATTACAACCTATTAGCGCCGGGGCTGGCGCTTCAACCACGAAAATATAATGAACATTTCATCCACATCAATCTCATTCAAGAGGGAAACAAAGAAATTATCTTTCACGTTCAAATAATAGTATATTCTAAAAAAGGTTGCTGAATGAGCGCCTATTCCAACACGAATGTGAAATTCAAAAAATTCAATGTTTCCAGCTGGAACTCGGATTTTTGTTCATAAATTTCTGACCATTGTCACAATTCTACTGATATATATTTTATCCTAACTCAGATATTATTACTGTGAGAAGGTATACAAGGTGGCCAAACAATTAAGTGGGTGGTTTCAAAATTACTGAGTGTTCAAGATAGATGCGGAGTCAGAGTCCGCTCGCCAGCCGCGAAAGGTTAAGGGTTTGTGGTTTGCAAAATTATCCATATATATTTTTCATCATGGTAATCACGTGTTGTGTAGAATTGAAACTTTTAAAATACATTCATACAGAGAGTTTGTCAGAAACAGTGAACTAAATGAATATAAGATTTCGTATTCTAAAAATTGAAATCTGAAAGCAAAAAATCAATTTGTCTATTTAAGTATTAGCGGCCACTGGCTTCACTTGAATTATTCGTAGTAGTCAAATCCTCGTGAACGAATGTGGGAATTTCACTAGCAAAAACTAATAGTTTGAGGAAGCAAAAACAATTAATGTAACTCAAAGTATCTTTTCAAAAACAGAGCCTTCTTGAATTTAAGTTCTCATGAGGTTTTCAAACTTCTATTTTCACATACTGAATATGTCTATCATTGATTGATCAATCACGAACAAGAATGAAAGCAATTTACTTTGTGAAAATGGATAATTTTTTTTCGGATATATAAATTCAAACTTCAAATGGTATGCTTTGAAAATTAAATAAGTCTCAATTCCTTGATTTGTTTGGTACTTCTGACAAGCAATAGGGATAGTTTCTTGGTTTACTAGGTCCTGACAAACTCCTCTGCGTCCGTTCTTCGGCGTTCGTAACGAACCGCAACAAATCCGACCCTGCTTTTGTATCGTAGTACCCGAGGGTAGTAAATATTACTACAGATTGCTGTAAAGGAATAGCTACCAAAATGGGCAAGACTGAGTAGCCAGATTGTAGTTCCTATTTCAGATGCTATGTACCGCCACTTGACGGGCAAAAAATTCGGCTTCAAATTGTATAAGGACGTTACGCCTCTTGTTATATTTATACTCAATGGTCCGGGTGATGAGGTGTTCGTGTGTAAGTCTATTATCTGAATAGAATTCCAACGAAAATTATTCTAGTTAGAATTGTTTGCTCCTTAGATGAATACTGAATAGAGATTCTCGAGGACTCAGTGAACTTCTAAACATTCTGGAACGCAGTAGCTTCTTATTATTATATGTTGATCCTGTGTATATTACCTAAATAACCATATTTCATGTCAAAGACCCCAATCTTGATTTGATATACGCTCAAAGTGGAAGAAATTAACAGCAAATAACTTAAACTAAATAAGCAATCTACAAGAAGGAGAAGTCTCTTGATTATATTAAGCTTATATACTTACACTGTGAACCTGTAAAACAACCATAATATAAAAAAAAAGTTATGAATTAATTTTCTATATCTTTCAACGAAAACATATGAGTGGTTTGAATGGTATGTCATTTTTTAACGTTTTTAGTTTCAATATTTATTGAAATATGATTAATTATTATTTTTTTTTTCATTTCCACTAAAATACTGACCACCTGCCTTCAAATGTTCACTTATGAATTCACTCATTATGAGTAATGTTAAGTTGGGTTCTCCAAAACTCAAATTCACTCTACACACTCTGGTGTGGGAAGCGGCTATTGAATTCCTCTGTTTGATTTATTCGACACCACCTGAGATTGTTGTCTCCCGGAATCCTCTCAGAGGGTGAACTTCGATCTCTTTTATGTTCAAAGGAATAACTCCTATACCACTTTCCACTTAACTGTGGGACTGTGGGTTCAAAGCTTTTCTTTTGGGAGTTGCATTTTATTTATTCAACAGTTAAGGTGGAGACAAATACAGCAGTAAGTATTACTGAAAGGAACATTAATTCAGGTGCCTAAAAATATAACCTGCTACGTTCATATAAAGAGAATTCTCTTTTCAATATTAAAGATTCAAATCAAGGGTTTTAATTGCATCTCAGGTATTATTCCAATTTTGAGCGACAAATTTATCCAAAAAGGAACAAAACCATACAGGTTAAGCCAGAATGAAATTCATTTATGTTATAAGAATGGGAATTATGTGGATTCATTAAATCAAATAACTTGATTTTCATTTCAAAATAAAAAATTTATTGCCTAAGAATAATATCATCCAGATATTCATCTTGTATAGAATGTTAGAGCATTGCAAACAAATTCGCCTTATTGCCCTTTTGTTTCTGATCGTGTTTGTAACAAATATTCTCTTCTTTACTTTCTAGAAATTAATGAGTGGGTATACCAAACTTAAAATGAGTTCATTGCTCCTCACGCGTTCAAAACTACAAATGAAACTATTATTTATTAAACAAATAACTACTCATAATATTCGTATAAATTTTTTGAACTTTGTTTCTTTCGGAAACATAAAAATGGAAAAATCTTCTTATGTCAAAATCACATATAAAAGAGATTTGTTACTTGTGATTCACTCCGGTTTTATTATTATTTCTGTTGTTGTTTATTCCAACTTTATTATTATTTATTCGATTGTTATTCATCTTAATATTTTTGGTTTGATGATCTTGGCTGATTCATTTCGGTATATTCCTGATGATTAGTTCACTGCAATGTTTAGTTACTTCTCATCCTCACTTTTTATTAGTCCCATACCTTGTGTTCCCATGTTTGAAGTGAAAACTGAAAACTGATATATATCTGCAGGCTTGAGTCTTTGTTCAATATCTTTCTTAGTTTGTTCAATATTCTGCAACGTTAACGGTGTTATTATCAGCGGAGATTCCGTATTTCCCATAATTTAGAGAAATAGCGTATCTCATTCATACTTACTTTGTACTAATTGCCTTGTATTTATTACAATTCATTTTAAAGTTCTGCTAGCATAAATTTTCTGATTGACTCGATTGTTGCAAACATCATATAGCCAACATAGATTTGCACCTTCCACTTGAGATTTTACAACTGAATCCAATCTTTGGAAACGGTTTCGCTTCTTGCACCATTGGTAGGAAAGTATTTTCGCATTTATGTTCAACCTTTCACCGCAGTGAGTAGGTACAAACCGTTATACAGGGTGGCCATTTGCAAACGAAACAGACGAGATTACAGACGAAATAAATTTTTTCGATAGAAATGCTCGGACAGGTCGATTTCTGTTTCGAGGGGGACAACTTAAGATGTAGGTTACGGACGCATAGCGCTTCAACCCTTGCTACTACAACCCTCACCCCCAATTTTTGAATAGGGAAGATGGGGTGAGTGATATCTCATTTGAAAGGTTTTTCACAAAAAAACACTACGAGTTCCATGAAAAAACCACTTCATTTTCAAATGCTTAGCCGAGAATATTTCGAGAATCTTAAGTTGTCCCCCTCGAAACAGAAATGGACCTGTCCGAGCATTTCTATCGAAAAAATTTATTTCGTCTGTAATCTTGTCTGTTTCGTTTTCAAATGGCCACCCTGTATTTCAAGAACTAATGCATAAAATGAAAAAACAATTGCTGTGCTGAAATCAGTATAAAAATACCTTTCAAATGAGGTATCACTCACTCCATCTTCCCTATTCAAAAATTGGGAGTGAGGGTTGTAGTAGCAAGGGTTGAAGCGCTATGCGTCCGTAACCTACATCTTAAGTTGTCCCCCTCGAAACAGAAATCGACCTGTCCGAGCATTTCTATCGAAAAAATTCATTTCTTCTGTAATCTCGTCTGTTTCGTTTTCAAAGAGCCACCCTGTATATATTTATCATGACATTCAACTGCTGACAGGGATTCATTTCTATTCAGCAATATTTCTGGTGGCATGATATTTTTTTATTCTCTTTTACTCTTCAGCATCATCACAATCGTTTGAATGTACTAGGTCAATTCAAAACATATCAAAACATTCGATGTAGTCAAAAATAAGACAAAAACTATGGCGTGATATGGTCTAATTGGCAAAAAAGTGGTCAAGAGTATTCGGGATGCGATCAATAAATTCTCACTCTCCTTACTCAGAAGTTCCTTAAATGAATAAACTCCTTCCCTTCCGAATATAAGTTTTCTTGGAAGTTGAATCTCCCTAGTTTCAGTGTTTGTTGCCTCGCATTTACTGAAATATTTCCATGAAACTTTGCACGGACCAACTCTGCTCCACTTCTAATTGAAATTTAGTTATTTCGCCCTCAATTCACCTTCATTCAATTATGGAACAAGTCCCAATTATTCGTTGTGAGATACGAGATTCCATAAAAACAATTTATTCACACTGGAGGCGTTCGTTAAGTTTAAAAAACGAGACCGAAATCAAATGGAGAATAAATTTTAAATTTCTGATGTTCATCGTGATATCAAAATTAAATTTATTAGGAAAAAAGGTTCAGAAAATAAAGTATATTGTGCCTCAGCTGATAATGTTTCTAATTGATGAAATTACAGGAGTATTGGATTTTAACTTAAACGACCAGCTGCAAAAATAGGAAATACCTACAGATGAGTGTTTATTTTACGTGAAAGCTTGTTGCATCTTTGGGCTTGTTTTGGAATGAAATCAGGTTTGTTATCATTATCCAGCGATATCTATTGAATCCAACGGTAGGAAAAGGAACTTGTTAAATATACATTTTTTACGTTCTTTTTTTGTCGATCTGAGAATTAAGAATGAATCGAAAACAGTGAAACTCTGGATGTACTACAACTTGGAGCTTCTTTTTAAATGGTGTGGGTACAGGAGTAGGGTTTTCACATTGAGAATTGTGAATCAATATTTCGTTACTGTTCCATATAACTCTAAAGTTGAAAATGAAAATGTGACCGTCATCTCTATAATATAATCGTTCTTAATCTTTTTTTAGCTTATCAATAGTAGGCAACCGGATTTATAGTTTCCATTGGCCGTATTATTGTCAGCTGTTTGAAATTCTATGATCTCTGCGACTTCACAGTTGAGTTATTTCCGACTGCCGAGTTACATTTCAACGGAAAAATCGTTTTTATAAAAAGTGAAAAAGTGGTTGAGGCTTTCACGCTCCGAAAATATAAGATTAGATTCATCTGGGCTTATTGGTCGTGGCAAATGGTATATCAGGATTTATTTCACATTTCACACCATTAGAATATTCTGGATCTAAGATTGTAATTTGACGAAAATTTCTTTTTGGCGTTTTAGTTTAAAGCACGGGGACAAAGGCAGATTTCAATTCTGCCGGGTCTATAGATGTTGTTGAAGATGTCAGCGAGCAGATTGCTCTCTTCAATGAGATTGATGATCTCTGTGTGAACACCATCGGGACCAGGGGCTCAACCATTTTTCAATTTCATGATCGCATATTTAATTTCGGATTTCAATAAGGGGAGATTATCGTGCGGTTTATTTTGGATGAGGCTTCTCGTTCTCTTGTCTCCAAAGAGGTCTTTTATGTATTTCTTGCATTCTTCCTTTATCTCTTCGGTAGCTGTTAGAATATTGTTGTCCATGCTCGTTAATGCTTTGGTAACTCCATTGTTCCTTATACCTGCCATCTAATCTTTCTATGAATCGATCTGTCATCATGTCTCTCCTGTAGTTCCTCCAACTCACCGCACATTTCTCTCATCCCATTTTCCTCAGTTTCGAATATTTTTCTCTGTCCCTGTAATGTCTCCTTGAGTTCATTAGTTCAATAATTTCTCTAGTCATCCACGGTTTATGTGGTACTTGTGGTGCTTCCAACAGGTGTTCTTCAAATTTTTTTAATGTCAGCTTCAATCTGTTCCAGATTTTTTCCACATCTCCATTTTCCAACCCCTCCGCATTCGCCCCTTTCATTGATCTTAAATTTTCATTTAGTTCTTGTTCGATCATCTGTTTTATTTAATTTTTTTAAGGTTTGAGTATTATCCTAAAATCAGCTGCTAACAAAGTGTGGTCAGAAAGAACATCCACGATGGTTAACGCTTCCGATTTTGTTCCTAAATCTTCGGTTTATCATGATATGATCTATTTGATTTCTAAAGCAATGTTCATTTATCTGACCTGCTCGCTGGTGATTCAAACCACGTGTTCATTATGGTAATGTTTTTTCTTGAAAAACCTGGAGCACTTTTCCCTTACCCACTTTAGCAGAGGACGGGTGTACACTCTCAATCCTAGAAGAGATAAATAGTGTTGGATTCACAACAATTTTCCAGTTTTCGAAGGACATACTATGTAATAGGCAGATGTATCGAATGAATTGATAAATTCCTGAGGCGCGTAGAGAATCTTTTGAATGAACAAAAATCATGGAAAGTTTCCGTTGACGATGATTTTTGTTTACCCCAAATACGCTCAACGCGCCCTCAAGAAGTTGTAAATTCATAGAATTACGCATGCGTATCGGCATTCTTCCCAATCGTTACCAGATGTTTTTATTAGGCGGTATCTTTGATGCGGAGTTCTTCAAAATTGTTCATTCCGCAATCAAGATATTTTCTTCTGGAAGAGGGAAAATATATTATAATCTTTTCATTTATATTTTCATTCTAGATGAAGAGTATTTGATTTCGAAACCGTTGGGACTTTATTCAGGGAGTATTTTTCGTTTTTAGGTCTTTGCCTCAAATTGTGTTATTGAAGATATATGAGTTGTTCCAATCTACAAAGGAAGAGATGCCGATCAAAAAGAGAAGTACAGGCCCATATCAATTTTTTCAGTCCCATCCAAGGTGATGGAGGTAGCAATCAAGGAGAGATTGGTTGGTTTTTTCAAAAAAAAATGGTATCCTAACATCAACACGACTACAGGGAGGGCAGATCGATTGTGACAGCTTTCTGGGAGATTCTCAAACTCACAAGGGCAGCTTGGGATTGCCATGATATTACTGAGTTATTGTGTATCGATCTTTCGAAGGCGTTTGACACAGTCGATCATGGCATATTGCTTGAGAAACTGTCGCACTATGGGGCATTCCACTTAAGTTTATTGCCTCATACTAATTCGAAATGGACAAATGGTTACCTAGTTTGATAACCAATCCACCAGTCAGGAAATAAATATTAGAGTTCCACAGGGCTGAGTGCTGGGCCCTGTCTTCTTTTTCAGTTTTATTGATGACCTAATCTGGAATCTGAAACTTTATGGAGCTGTGTTGATGATACCACTGTCATGCTGAGAGGAAGAGATGTGGACAAAGCGAGGAAACTACTTGGGAACATCTGAAAATGGTCTCAGGCGAAAAGGCTAAAAGTGAATGAGATATAGACACAGCGGATCACATCTCCCATGCCTAAGATCAGAGATCCTCCATCAAATTTCTGGGAGTTCATTGGGACTAGGCTAGAGGACCAACATCGATGCACTGAAAACAAAACTGTCAGAATCAATGTATTCAATACGAAGGATAAATATCTGCACTACATATGGAATGGCGAGGCTAACTTATTTCACCAACTTTTGATAGTATAGCCTCCTATGCTTTTTTTTGGGTAGCTTATCGGAGGCACAAAGAGTGCTTTTACGTCGGAAGAGGGCTATTAGGGATCTTTTCGGTCTTGGCCAGAGACAGGTGTCAGGGACACTTCCAAGGCTGGAAGCATCTTGACTATCCCGAGTATGTATATATTGTGTGTCCTAAAATTCGTGAATGTGTACTTTTAGAATTTTCCGAAGAATACGCAGAGACATCAGGATGGAACTAGAAATTTAACAGAGAGATAAGGACATAAGGAGGGCTCTCTTAAAGACTGCAGTATATAGGTAGTGTGGATGAAATTCTGAAGCGGCTTTCATTCTTTTTTACATGCCTTGTGGTCAAAATCCTATGGTCCTTCACTTATTTGACTTTTGTAATTTGATTTTTTGACATTTTCTGTACCTTCATACTGGGAAAAATAAAAATGACTAATTTTTTCATTATTATTATAATTATTCAAGGAGCTGATTTTTTCGTTTGTTATATTCAACTTTTTGTTTCTACAACGAATTCTCTAATAGATAGTAAGGGTCAGTACAGTTGCAGTATAAAATTTTTCTCTTCTAATTTTGGCCATAAAATGAACTCTCATCAATGTGCATGACGTCTCACCCATTATATTGATTAATTTACCAGAAGTGTAAGAGAAAAAAAACGTGGTAATCTTCGGGAACTGCTGATAGAAATGAAAACTAAGTAAATTGTATAATGGAGCGTCGAGCTATTATATTATTATTTCCGAATGGTTTTTAATTTATGAAGAATTATTAATGACCAATTTCAACTTCTTTGATCATAAATAGTTTTTTGTAAGACAAAAATAATTGGAAAATAATCTTATATTTCGAACATGGCCGGCAACGAGTTAGCACTACGAGAGTTGAATCTCTTGACAAAGAATAAGTTAATGCATGAATAAGTTAATGCAAACATATCTTTCAAAGTAGAAAAATACTTACAGTCCCTTGTCTGTTCATTTATCAATGTTTATTGTATGTGAGATCGCATATTGGTGAATATAGAACACACCAGGATATACATGCATATAATACACGCCGCTTAGATCAAATCTACACTGATTTTCATAGAGTTGATAAAATGAAGTGTGGGGTTACATATTATGGGCCTAAGTTTTTCAACAAGCTGCCAGCCACAGTGAGGGCGATGCCTATGAAGAATTTCAAGATATGTTTGAAAAGATACTTGTTGAGTAAATGTTTCTTTACTATGGATGAATTTTTTTGTAATGATTTTGTTGATTATTCATGATTGTATTTGCCTGTAATTGACGTTTGCAAACATTTGTAGAAGGTACTAGCATGAATAAATATTATCAATTATCAATTATCAATAATAGATCGACGATACAATTTACATGTTACCTAACAAAGGCAATTTTGCCTCATACACAAATGTGAAGAGAGAAACGAAATATAGCGAACCGGTCCGTGCAATAACTGCTTATGAATTCTGTAAGGCTGAGATATATTAATTACGATTGAGTGTTTTGTTATCAGAATTAAAATTATTTGTATGTGTTGTGTCCCTTTTTATATAATAATTTGTTAATTTTAATAATATATTTGTTGATTTCATTACCTGGAGCAATTTTGTATTATTTCGGATAATATTTCAGTTTCTTGTTTCAAAAGTCAGTGCTTGATTCATTCAATGGTCCATTTATCGAGCGTATATGTTTATTTCTTTTTATTTCATTACTCGTCTTCATCCAATGGCAATTATAATATTCATTTTATTCCCTATTCCATATTATTTATATTTTCCTGATTTCAGTTTATTACACTACTAAAAGTTGTGCTGTAATGAAACTCATCATAGCATTGTTATATTTTTCACTTTGTGGTTGTACTGACCTCCGATCCTCTCAATTTTCAAATCGAATTAATTCAAAATCTCGTAATCTGTCAAACTTCATAAGTCACACCAACTGCCAAGATACAATACAAAAGTCACTAATGTGAAAGAAAATACCTTCTAATACTAGTAGCAGAAGGCGCATCCAACATTCATGCTTTCGTATTCGTGTTGGAATAGGGGCTCATTCTGCAACTTTTAGATTATACATATCATTTTCCTATTCATATTTTTTCCTGGAATGTTATTTGTTTCGAAAACAGTTGCCATTTTATTTAATACACATAACCCTATGTTGTTGACATTGAAACATGTTGAAGTAGAAAAATGCATCAATGTCACTTTGACTCCTCCCACATAAGAAGAAATTCTGCGGGCGCCACTGCATGAATATAAAAAAATAGAAAGAAACGAAGAACTGAGCCTCATCATTCTTCGAGAATTTTTATTTTGCCCCCTCCTGAGAAAAACTGCTTGCGCCCATGTCTTTATCTTATCCGTACTCAGTGAAGAGAAAATCCATGATAATCTCAATCAGCTTTCAATCCGTTCGAATAAATTAAGTTGATATAATCGACAAGGAAAATAGATGTATTAGGTTCACAGTGATCCATTAATATTTAATTAATGAACAAGAAATATCGATATAGCAAAGCCAATCAAGTTCAACGGATAATGGCACAAATAATGGAACAACAAGAAAGTGAAGTAGTGAGATGTTGATTCAAATGAGATTATATCGCGTTGATTTACAATCAGGGCATCATATCCAGCCTTATGGAATCCTTGGAGAGCTTTCTACTGAATAGTTCAATGAACAAAGTGTTAGAGTATATGTATACCTACTATCTATCCACGTAATGAAACTATTTACGGATTGAACATCGTCATGAAGAGATATTGAGTTATCAATTCGTGGGATTTCAGGAGTATTGAAGTTTCATAAAATATAGGTTATATATTCGAAACAATATCAAATATATTGTTGAACCTGGTTCTCATGGAAAATTGAAATTCCACAAACGTCGAAAGGAAGAATGAATCTTCAGAGAGAAAAGTCAACTTAAAGTGAGCAAGAAGCTGGATAATGAATCGAAGGATCTGAAAAGAAGAGGAAAAAATAATAATGCTACAGTTTTTCCTCCAAAGGAAATGGCGAAGTCATTCGAGTCATCTTAAATATTCAGTATGGTATCGAATGTTCTCAGGATATTTTTTCCTATCCTCGAATTCGTCAAGAGAATGTTTCCGTATTCGTCATAATTCAAGCGAATTGGTGAAACGCAGCTTCATTTCGTAACATATTGTGAAATTGCAGATGGTGGAACCCCTCCTATATTCTGAGCCCACATATCGCTTTGTTGAATCAATTCGGTGCTCTTGTCGCATTATGTCAGAAAATTTCACAGCCTGTTGGGTCCAATAGAAAAAACAGTTAGTTGTAGAGTCAGCTATTCCGTTCACGACGACACGAAAAATCATTTTTCTCATAGGTTATCGGGGTGTGTGATAAACATGAAATTGTGTAAGGGGTGCATATTGATGGCTTGGTTCATTTGTTAATAAATTCTATAAAGTTTTGTTGCAGAAAGATTCATGAGTACACTTGAGTTTTTTAAGTCATCAAAAACTTCGAAAAGTTATATTTGATAATGTAATTTTATTAAGACCCCTCTGGGCAAGGGCCCAGGGCCGCGCGATCGATAGAGGCCCCGCTCAGATCAATTTGTCCGAACCGAAAGGAACGAAGATTTCCTCAATGACGTTTGGAAATTCCCTATTTCATAAAAAATTCCATTTTATTATTATCGAACAGATTTTTTCGGAAAGACCTTAACATTTCTTTCCTTCCAAATTCCTTTTCGCATAATAAAATTCTTTTCAAGTAAAAAGGCGGAAACTTTCATTCACAATAATGGACTGAAAAACTCGTGATATCAAAAGATGGCGACTGCATCAAAACTAACTTTTCTTTACATCCACTTTTCTCATGTTATAAACTTATACAAAGAAGATACAAATGTTATTCCTGGGAAATAGGAAAATACTCCTAAAGCAGAAAAAAACCATGGGCGTTTCAATTGATCCATGTGCTACCCTGTTTTTGAGGGTTTTTAATATAACGTCAAGTTTTTTGGGACCACATTGATGTGTTTCTAGTAAATTTTATATCAGAATTATATGTATTACTCTCATTTCTTCTGCAATCCCAACATCTCGAAATTTTTGAAAAAGTTTTAGTGGATAGGAATATCTACAAATCTAGAAAGATAGGTGACATCAAGAACAGTTTGCAAATATATTTATAATTCGGAAAAGCATGGAGAAAATCCTTGTCAGTTGTGACAGGAAGAACACCACCAAGAAGCCGAGAAGCTACCCAAAATCTACCTCCATCATAAGCTCGAAAACCTCCAACGGAGCTTGAATCCTGATATCTAGAATGAATTAATGATGTTTTACAGATGAGTCTGAAAGCTACCAGGGAAGAGTCATAATAGTAATAGATTCAATAACAATAAAAATATCATTTCGATGAAAAAAAACTTTCTGTCTAGTGAAGTTTGATATTAAGGAGATCCCGCTAATTGAATCATGCCTAGGAAAATAGGTTCCATAGTGCTTCTATCAACTTGTTATTTCCAGCATAGAGTTCCGGCATTCATAAGTAAGTCAACCTGTTGTTTTCGACTACGAACAAAATTTCCTATTGCGGAATACTCAGTGGTAAAAGAATTGGGAAACTCGTGAAAACAATTACTTATCGCAAACTTTGTCTGCGTATGAAGTTCGTTAAATCTTCATTCAATTCATTAATCTGCAGCAGACAAATAACCATCCGAAACTCTTCCTGTTCAGATATTTATAGAAAAAGATTGAGTAATTCAATCACGCGAAGATAACTCAATTTACTTTCTTACCATGTTCAACTGAAAGGTGGGGCCCATATAGTTACGGGATTCCTGTTGATGTACGTTTTTTTGGAAGATAGAACAATTGCTGTCATTTATTTCTCGAATGTCTTCCGGGAACCCTACATTATTTTGATTTGTCTACAGTTATATAGTACGTTCAAGAATTTTTGTCATCGACGTCGAAGTTTTCAAGTCTAAGTATAAAACAGCAAAAGTTTTCTGTATTTCAACTATTAGGGTACGAGCAGAGTAAAAGTTACCCCCCATTTGTTAGAAAAGAAATGAAAACTACTCAAAATAGATATTTTTACATAAAATTCAGTGGCGATTTCGTATTTATTTAGAGCACTGCTTTTAAGATTTCGATACAAACTTAACATAAAATTTTTGAAATTATTTAGTAATTTCCTTATTCACATAAGCAAGACTGAAAAGCGTACACAATGTTGCAGCTGTTGCAGACTTATCACGGAGATTACAAGAACAGAAATAAAAAACACGACGCAACTGAGGAGTTGGCGAAAAAAATTAATTGTGACTCTACCGAGATTTTGCGGAAGTAGAAAATCCCTTGGTCGACGAAAAGCCGCTCTTTCGTTAACCACCAACAAATCCAAGTAGAGTTTGATTAAAAAAAAACTAAAACCTAAAATGAGAAAAAATGTTAAATTTTCAATGATATGATGTGTTCTTCCTCTCATGCTTAAAAGTTGATCATCATAAAAAATATAAATATCAATAGTTTTTGATTTCAGCATTTTCAAGTTTATGGTGAAGATGATAAAATCAATAAGTTCAAATCACAGGGCGTTTCAAAAATTTAAATGTCTACTTAAAAAACATATATGAATTTTTTGGATTTTTGGAGCTAAAATTTGTTGAAGATTATATCGTGATATATACGAATTTATCAGGAAAAAATCAGCAAAACATTTTCGTTCTCACTATGTATTTCAGAAATAAAAATGGTTGAAATATTTCTGTTGGTGACTTTAAAAGTTTCATAAAAAATTAGACCTCATGTCTATATTTTTGATGATAGCTGAGATACAATGCAATCTCAAAAAAATAAGAAACAATGTACATCGACAAGTGTTTACAATAAGGGTTTTCAATAAAGGGAGAAAAACACATTTTCAATCTGTTTCTCTTATTTTCATCCTTCAAAATAAAATCAAATTTTTTATACAACACGTGAGTTATATGGATCCAAAACAATCAGCTGCCTAGTTTCAATCCGTACCCTTGGCTTCCCTTGGAACGACTCTGCTACAATGGATCTTTCCATTTCCTCTCCAATTTCCACTATCCAGTCTCCACATTAAATTTTCATTGGCAGTCTTCTAAACCTGCCGGCTAAAACGGAAATTTTTTCCAATTTCTGGCACTTCCGTTCCGAAATATGCTTAAATTTTCCCCCAATCAAGCAACCGGCGGATTCCACTTGGAATCTTATCCCGACTCTGTACACAATTAATGGAAGGTGGTGGAAAAAGAGGCAATGCTACGACGTTGGAAAATTCAGTCTGCATCTCTGGCTTTCCATATTGAAAATTGAATCTTCTTCTGCGCTCAGATCGCGCGTCAGGGACATGTAAGGGTGGTAATGGCGGTAGGGAATGGCACCTTGGTTGAGCCGACTCTCCCGAGGGACGGCCTGAAACTTCATCGTGAAAAGGTTTGCAATTTCACTTACATATTGGAGACGAGCTTCTGGAGGATGCACCGATATACTAGAGAACGTGCCAGGAAATATAATTCACGTTCTGCTGCGAAATCAGCCGAAACCTCAGGGGATAATTCCCGGAAGATAATTCATTTTTTGGCAGTTAATGCCACCGGGGTAGCGTACGAAATATATCATCAGAATTCACTGGAAGAATCATGAGGAGATTATCGAAATTTCGCTATTCCCATGAATTTTCATGAGAATGCGCCACAATATAACTTCGGTAACATGCAGTGTTGACACTTTTAGAGAACGTTTATAGTCTTATGTTCCTTAGTGGAAAAATAACCATGAGAGTTTCTTGAACATACACATCTGATTCGTTCATATATTCATTCAAACAATGAGAATCAATTAACACATAAAAATACATAATAGAAATGTAAACAACGATAAAACAGGTGATGAAATGAAAGCCTATAAGATACATCATATCTTTTCTAGAAATTGTTGATAGTAAGGACCTCTTCAACGTTGATAGTAGAATCTATCCCTCTGGTTGAAAATCCAATTGAACAGACACCTCCGTCGTCTAGTGGGGGTCCATCCAAAATTTTAAGCGACGTCTTCTCAAGTTGTCACTGAAACATGGCACTGAAGTGATCACCAAAAAATATCGAGAAGTGATGTAATAGGTCTCCACGTTATGAAGTACAAATATGTCCGAAAGTGAGATGGTTTTGGGTAAACTAGTAGCTTGACGTCGAACCGATTCAAGATAATTTTGAAACGAAATTAGAGACTTACATCAGCCCTAACCATTCGATTATGGGGCGTAAGTAGATTTTGTAGAGAAAACGGTAGATCATACAATCAGCACCTCGGAGAACTGTTTCGCTTTTCCCACAATAGTTAAAATGTGATCGGACCAGGTGAGATCCAAACTTATTATTTCACCAAGAACTAGGTACCCCTTTACCGATTGTAGTTGGGGTATGTCGATGTTGAAGGAGTTTCTGACCTAAATGTAGAAAAAACAAAAGATCTGCTCGAAGAAGATGAGAGAATGAGATTGGAAGGTTGAGAAGTTTGGCATCTTTGACAGAAAAGAACACTGTTAAGGTAGGTAAGTCTGATATGTAAAGGAATGAGCCCAATACTGAGCCTTGGGGGACACAATATGTTCCTTTTTCCTGTGGTTGAGTAAACTTTTACTACTCGTACTTCTTATTGACGTTTAGATAAGATAAATGTGGGTCACCACAACAGTTCACCCCCAGCTCCGAGATCCTCCAGATTAGAGATGGGAGGCCTGTAAGGCACCTGATTAAACACCCTTTCAAAATCATATGAGTTACATGAACAGGGTTAGTAGAGTCCAGCGCATTAGTCCACTCAGCAAGAAAGTAAAGGAGACTGGTGTTATGGAACTGTAATGAATGAGGAAATTGGTAATTTCCTCATTTTACAGTTCAAGACTGAAACCTATGAATACGGTACTGTATAAAAATCCGGTCCCAGCCCAGTTGTTTATTCAACTACGAGACGCATAGAAATCAAACTGTGACAAAAAAATAAAATTTTGACCCTGTCGGCATAACATTCGAAAACGGTCGTTTTCGAATGGTTTATTAAAAATTAAAATGGGGGATTTATTAGAAATCATTATCTTCAAGCTCATGAAAACTAACACTTTCACACTCAAGAAAATTATTTATTATTTATTATTATAGATCAAAAAGGGTTTTTAGGACCGTAGGACTTGAAAAGGCCAACTAGCATCTTTTTCCTACAAAAAGAAGAACCTTAAAAAAGGAATCGTCCTCGTCACTGAGTAGACAGTACATTTTCGGGACGCGAGAGGGAAAACCCTGAAGATCGCTCAGAAAAGTAGTGAGCAGATCTGGGGAAGTCGAGACGGGAATATCTTCCCAGGCTAGGGGTACTCGCGAATGTAAAGAAGGATAAAAAGGTCGTGAAACGGGCGACGGTTGAAGTCAGTCAGGAAGATAGAATTTTTTAGTCAGTCTGAGACGTATACGGGAGTTTGAGGAAGTAACAGTTTGTTATTAAAGGGAAGTGTCATTATTATTTAGTTTTTGCGAGTCAGGAAGCGCGATCGGAAGTTACGGTATTTCGTCGCGACAAATAAATTAAAGGAAGTGTTATTTTCGGAGTATGTAGATCATCTCTGCGAGGGAAAGCCAAGGACAGACTTTTTCAATTTTTAAAAGTATCAGAGAGTTGAGTCCAACAGTCCTGAAATCTCCCATCCCATCAACTCTTAATTCCAATTTTCATCAAAACACATCTGTGAATTATGTGAATGATATCATAATCAAAGTGAATTATGTGATCATTTATGATCCTCTCTTCTTGGTGGATATTGGGTTCATCGATGCCGAAACCAATCATAAGGGATGGACTTTGATTTCAATAATTCAGAAAATCATGATGAGTCGTATCACCCAAATACTCCGGCAGTACGTTGCAGCAAGCGTGCAGTAACTATACTCTCCGTCAATAAATTCCGGATAAGCAAATTTTTTTGTCAGATTCAACACCTTGTATCTTTTTTCGTGGTTCTCCGATTTTGTTGAAATTTTCACCAGGTATAGTATTGGGTCTTGTTATATTAACCTGAAATTAACTTTGTAAAAATACCTGTAGTTTATCCGTTATACAGGGTGAAACAAAACCTTGTTTTATACCCTTCATTTCTAAACACCCTGTGGTGAATTTGATTCGGAAAATTTGATATGATATACATTTTTAAATAAAGTGTTTCATTTTTTCAATTTTTATAACCATTTAAAATATAACAATACCTTATCGACAAGCAAACATACTTAAAAATTTGAAAATTAATATCGTGTATTTCCACCTCGCTTTCCCATTATTGGTGAAACTTTTCAATGTTTAGATGATAACACTAGACCGCACCGTGCAACTTAATTGTTGAGAACTCGAGAAGAGCTTGATATTGAACAATTACTAATACCTCCGCACTCGCCAGATTTGAATTGCAGAGAACATGCATGGGATATGCTCTAAAGAAGGTTAGATAATCATCAACCTACCCCAGAATCCTTAAACTATCTGAGAGAGCTTCTGCCTCGTTTCTGGAACCGAATTCCTCAATAATCGTTCAGCAACCTCGTGTGTATTATGCAAAGAAGATGTCAAGCTGTTATTGATGCCCGTTAAAGTCATACATTGTATTGAATTGTATATTATCAAACATAACGCCACAAAAATGGAATGTCAAAATATGTGATTTTGAACATAAGTTCTGAGGTGGCCGTTTCTGATTGAAGAAATAAAACTTAATTGTCAAGTGCCCCAAAAAAATTTTTTTCAAGTCGTATGTTTTCTGTGTGTAATTCTCCTCCTGCGATTATCGAGTTTACTTAATGGATTTTGAAATAAATTGATGATTGGCAGACTCCCAAAATTGATATACATGATAAATGTAAAATTTGTTCTCGTAGGTCTTACATTTTCATTAAGTTCAGGATCAATGGATTGAATAATCCCTTCATTCATGAATGAATGTTGAAAAATGTATAAAAATGATTCTACTCGCTTCAGTATAATTTTCCAGTAATTAGTTCAAATAATGTCAGAACAGCCGATAGAGATTTACCAGAAGTTTCTCGAACTTATTCGACATGAATGCAATATTACGACTATACAATTGCACGAACAATAGACATAAGAACCTACAACTAATTACATCGAGATCAGTCCAGTCGAAAACACATGGATTTATATTCTATTCTTACTTCCCAGATACGGCAGATGGGTAACCAGACGAGTTGCTCTGGGAACAATTGCAGCGATTTGGCTTCTTGCAGCGCTGATTTCCTTCGTTCCAATCTCATTGGGGCTACACAGGCCGCCACAACCACTGATTTACAATGCTGGAGGGCAGAACTACCCCACTTGTGCCCTGGATCTAACCCCTACATATGCTGTGGTCTCAAGCTGTATTTCGTTTTATGTTCCTTGCATCGTTATGATAGGTAGGTAGAAGAGACACGTTATCAGCTTCTCTGAATCTAAAACAAAATGAAGAACAACGTGAAGATATTAAAAAAAATTATCTATATTGAAATGAATCTTAATATATAAAACTAAGTCGGCTATTTGTTGGTCACGCCATTTATAACTCAAGATTAGATGAACTGTTTGTTAGGAAAGATGTTTTTTTGGGGTAAACATAAGATACATTGAAACTCTGATGAATTTGATGAAATGGAAAAAAAATTGGAAATAATTTTTTTTCTTCTGAATAACGTTATTAGGTTTTCGTGAAAGTATTATATTTCATATTTATAACATTGAAGCATTTGAGTCCATGTGTGATTACACCTATCTTTCTTTCGAACACTACGTAAAATTTCATGACGAAATGTTTTGAATAAATCTCCATTCTACTATTATATACGTGAATAATTACTGTGTATTTTGAGTTGCCTGTTTTGGGGGCGCATTGATTTTTAGTTTGGTGACTCCCAACAACCATTTTACCGGAAATTCCAATATTTGCAGCCCACAGAAATGTAGAAAACACCTGACCCACAAAATTGTTGAAAATGATTTTTTGTAACTGCAAAAAAAGGATGCAAGGCGTCATGCACCTGTAGAAAACTTAGTCTTTTTTGTAACGCAATATGTGGGATATCTGCAGGTTTTAACTGCCAAAACAGTTGTCCAATCTCTGGTAAATATGAAGAAATAATTAACAGTGGCAAAAACCACTCAGAGTGATAAATAAATGAAACGTTTAAATGACATTTTCTTTCTGTTATTTTGAACAGTTGAGGGTTGCTTCTAGGGGTTGTTAAATAAAAATAACCAAAACTAACATCAATCGAAAATACTGTTATAAAATTGATTGAAATTAATTGATTTTATTAATAAAAACCCATTTTTACATATTTTATGCTGAAAGGAGGTGGTTTATACGGACTTGAAGTATATGAAGACCTTCATCAAACTTCATAACACGATACTCTGAGACCCAAAAATTACTTCGATTCACGGTATAACAAATTTCTTTTAATTTTGAATAAGAGGGTTGTTTTCACCCCTTGAAAATAATGAGCATAAATCGGCATAAGGTAGGAGTAGGAGGCAAATATAGCTCATATCCAAAATATCCGAAAGAATTCGGAGGTAATACCTAATTTTTTCCCTCATTGACAGGACAAATTATACAGGAAAACTTTATGCCCACTTGCAAGGTGTTATATACCATAATAGTGCATTATAATATTAAAGTTGCTTTTTTATTTATCGATGAGACAGTACCTAGTTACCGAATAAAATGTGAGATTCTAATATAAATATGAAGATACCATAGAGGTAATTGAATTGTTCATTTTCTGGTGTTTGAACCGCCATTCACTTCATAATCGCTCCGAAGTTATTGGTCGTATGAGACATATCTACTGTAGATACTATACTGTTTTCTAGTAAAAATTTTCGTGGCCGGACGCCACATACTCTGAAGTTTTGAGAACTCGCTGACCGAAATGAATACTCATATGGAGGTACCAATTGATCCCACATGATTTTTTGGAAATCAAAATTCATGACCACGAAAACAATTCATGAAGATGAAATGTTCACCCTAAAAAATTGGCAAATATTGAATAGAAGAGTCATTGATCATTTTCCCGAGTTGATTCATCTTATTTTCAGATTATTCAAAATGAACTCAAATCTCTGGCCGTAATTGCAGATAATTGAAAAGGTGAAAAAAGTGATCTGGCAAAAAAAAAGACCATTCAGTAAGGCAAAAATTATCAATTTCCGATTGACTCGATTGAAAACGTTCCACTCTAATCAACAGCTCCTACACACTGTGAATGAAAACGAGGTAGAGTAACTTTTTTCATTCCCCGGTAATTGAAGAATCGATTTGCACGAATGACAAGTTCCGAATGAATTTTTATTCGTGAACTCGAAAATTGCCAATAACTGTTGTTAAACCCACGTTCAGTTCACTCTAATAGCCAGATTCCGTTTCCTTTTTTGAAATTCTAAAGGGATATTGAGTGTGAGAATTTCTCAAAATTTGCATGAGAACTGTTCAGATATCAGAGTATTCCAATTCGAATTTATTCCATTTTAATTAGCAATTCCAACTGGCCCGGATTGTAATCGAATTGTTCATCTCCAAATGATTCTCACAAGAGAGCCTGAAAGAGAATCTGTCGAATACTTTTAATTGGGCTTTTGTATTTTTCCTTTGACTTAGGTGTTTCGACGAAAATAAGAAATCCGAGATATTCAATTGAACTTTTTCTTTCGAATTTAATTCTCCGTAGAATATTTTAACGCATTACAAAAACATTATGGGAACAAATAAAATCATTGGCACATTTGAACGGATCATATTTTTCTGGGCTTTTGTCTTGAATTATGAATTGAAATTTTTTTTACCATCCAATCTGTGTGAATAAAGGAACTTTGGAAGAAGAAATGTATGTTTTGCGAGTTTTCGGGTTAAAATGATGTCAGGTCTGCCAATGTTTACTTTCCACCAAATAGGTAGCAGTATAGTCGATGACCACTTCTTCCTGGGTTTGTTTTATCCACTGGGAGATGAGTTTCGGATGGCGGATATGAGCGCAAAGGTTAGGTCTCATGAATTCATATTCTATTTGAATCCGGAGCAATAGCTTTAAGATCTTGATTTTTGCATAGTAACTCACATAGCCATTTTGAATTTAGATAGGAAAATATGTTGATATTTGATGATGCCGATATCTTCGTCAATCAAAAATATACCTATAGTTGAATCACAGACATACTTCTAGAAGTTTCATCAACATTTCAGTCGGAACATTTTTTTTAAAATCCCTAAATTTCTTTTTCTCGGAATCTCGTCGAAATTACTTCTCCTCCCACTAATCGAAAAACATTCAATGAAAAAACTCCCATACCGAACTCAATCTCAATCCCTGATCGATTTTCACGATTAACCCACGAAACTGGTCCAGAAAACCCATCATCCAAACTTCGTGCATATTTCCACTTGGAAGCGAGGAGAGGGTTCGGGGATGTTTAAAACTCCGGAATACCTTCGGTGAAAACCTCTTCACAGCTGGGGATCCAAGAAAGATTCGTAAATTGGGACTTATCAATTTGCATGTTTGACACGGTTTCGGTTTGCCTTCGCCAAACTTTTAGATGTATAGAACACAAGTTTACCAACTTAATCGAAACTTAAGTTGCACACTCTGTTTCCTTTCTCGAATCGAAAGAAAGTAGGTTAGGTATAATTTTTAAAGAAACAATGAGGTATATACAATTTCAACTGGTTCTAGGCACAAGAAGTTTAATGAATTTTAGTGTTGATTACAAAGAACCTCGATTTAGAGTCACTCATATTGAAATTTGATAAGCTCTTCTCGTCAAAATATCTCGTCTAACAAACTCTAGACTAGCTCAGTATAAGAATCGCGTTTCAAGATTACGTCTATATTTCTTGACTAGTGTAGGGGAAAGTTGTATTAAACGGGCCATATAACTTTATCTAACCCATAATTATGTTCTAAACTATTGGTAACTGCTACTTCCAGATAGTAACTTCACCAGTGTTGCTCCTATATAAATATATATATATATATATATATATATATATATATATATATATATATATATATATATAAAATAATAATCGTCTTTGACTATATCGATGATTTTACCTATATAAAAATGATATTTTTGATGATCAAATTCAGGCTATAATTTGTGGAATTTCAGGAGAGGTTTGAAATGTGAAAAAATATGAAAATGCAGGGTATTTAATACAGTTTTTCCTCAGAATTGAGGTGATCGATTATCATGGATATTCGATAATCATTGATGTTAAATAATTAAACATCGAAGTTTAAATGGATTCTCCATTATTTATAACATCATTACATCCATTTCTCGGTTTCAAGAGGTCTAAAATTGAGGACGTCTTTATGTTTGCACAAAACACCAATGTTATCAATTATTAATACATAAATATTAAATTAATTTTTCGATGAATATCGGGTATCATGTTCGGTTATCTATAGGCGATTTCGATTGACTTTGGTTCTTGGTTGGTTCATAGATTGGTCCGTCAGTTTTGGACCAACCGCATTCGAATGACATACTGGTGACGTCTCAAATCAGCTGATTCGCCGAATTTTGAACCGTATTCGAATGCGCGGTTCGTTTGACGTTGTCATTTATGAACCGAGCGGTCAACCGTTAACCAACCAAAACAGCCATTCGAAATCGACTTATGTGAATATCAGCTTCGGTGATCATTTGTGAAAGTGACAGTTGAAGCGTCTAATGCAAAACCAGACATTTGATGAATGAGCTGTCAAATGTCTGGTTTTGCATTTAGACGCTTCATTTCAAGTAACGTCCTCTTTTTGCAGTTGATCTTTTGTGATTACTTTAACCTTCGGTCAGGCGCAACCCTAATCCTAACGGTTTCGGGCGCAACTCATAAGTCGGGAATTTCATGTTTTAATGGAAAAAAATTCATAGAAAATGGGGAGGTCGTTGAAAAATAGTTTTATCATTCAAATACACATAATATATAAAGAAAATTCCAAAACATAAATAAAAATTGACGGTAGAAATTCAAGAAAGATAAATTCTGCGGATTTCAATATAACAAGGATATTTGTATAAAAACAAAATGTAATTGAAATTATATATGAAACAAAAACAAGTGTCTATTACTTCTGACAACCGCTGCCAGGTAAACTAGAACAATGGAATTGTACGATATCAGTGGGTTTAGCATTCCTTTCTCTAGTGAAGTTTTGTTTCATTTCACCTTTTTATTTATATTCATATATTTTACTATAATTTCCGAAAATATGCATTTGAAACATACGGTGATTTTAATTTACTTGCACCTTCTTGAGTTTGAAGCCATTATACCCTGAAAAAAAATACTTGAAGACTCAAGCGGGCTCATTTCAACCCACAGATTTTATCAAGAATTGCAATAAATATGAAATATATCTTTACTTACCTTTTTGTTCGGGTGTTCGGAGCGCGAGTACACGACTTTTTCATCCAGAAATACTGAAAAAATAAAATTCGATGATACTTACGTTATCGAGTGCAATCGATCCAGGACATTATTGCACTCTTTTCGACTAACATCAAGGCTCTGAGGAGGTTGATATTGCACATACATGATCGCGATATAAAATCAAGAAACTACAGAAAGTCCCACCCTTGAGCGATAAACACCGCCGTGAGAAACTAGAAAAAACCATGCACTTAATCTGACAGATTAAAGTATGCGAGAACTTTTTTCTCAACTTGGTTACTTTCAATTTGCGATGCCGAGAAGAAGACCTAACGTGAGAATCCGCGTCATGGAGGGCCCATGCATTGAGGGGGTTGACTGATTATTTGATTTTAGGAACATAATTTGACTCATTTGGGTAAAGGACGTATAAGATATAAGAAAAGTGGAGAAATACATGGATCTGGTAGGCTGTGTGGCAATCAGGATCTAGGCTTCTTCAAAATTTTTCGTGTTCGAAGATAACATTGGACTAATAATAATAACAATAATTTTAATAGTCGATTTTAACCAGCTAGTATTTAATGAGAACGAAACCAAATACACTAAGAAACTCATATTTATATAAAAACAAATGATACTTCAGCAACGACAAATATGGCTGGAGTACGTCCATACTCCAAACCAGAACTAGCTGAGACCAAGACAAGAATCCTGGCACATTATCGAACCGACATCAGCCTCTGATTCAGGATCAAATTCTGTGCAATGATTGCAGGCCCATCTTCCTGTTCATCTTCGGAACTACTGTATTGGTTTTCTCTTCCTCGGGATAGTCTTCTGTTTTATTATTTATTATTATGAGGTCTTTATTGAAGTTAGAGAAAATACAGGTATTATACATCATTTTATCCGACCGCGTCTCACAATAGTATATTCTGAAACAAGTGGCAGAATGAGCACCTTTTCCAACACGAATGCAAAATTGCCTTGGAATTGCCTTCTGCAATATCAGAAGATATTTTTCCTATTTAATCCTCTATTTCAGTCAGATTCAAATAAAAATTTAGATTAGTGACTTCATTATTGTATCTTGGTAGTTGTGAAATTTTACAGATTACAAGATTTGAATTTATTTGAAAATCTGGACCAGTACTGACAATCACAAAACGTACTATAATGAACTCATTACGATACTGAAATGGAGAATAGTATATTCTGAAACAAGTATCAGAATGAACCTTCTGCATGAATTGCTTTCTGCATTTTTCAGGATTTTCAAGAAAAAATTTCCGATTGTTAATTTTAGGAATATCACGAAATCTATTAAATTTTTCCAATAAATGACTCATCGATTTTTTTTCATATAATATGAAATATCCTTCACTAAACACCGGTAAAATTAAATAGTATAACATCTGAATTATCACCTTCTATATTCGAAGATAATATAGATCAGCATACCCCCTCCAATGATTTTTCAAAAGATCATTTGGTCGATAGCGATAAATATTTTTGAATATCAATGACTGGACATGATGCAAAACTGTTCACATGGCATGAATAAGCCAAATGAAGCAGTTCACAAGAAAACAATATCGATCGAATAATGAAAGAAAACATAAACTATGCCGTTGAAAAAGACCTGAAGAATCTTCGTGTAGCGTGTTCAAATTGCCCAAAATTCATTGAACATATGTGAGTATAATTCTTTTTCAGAGAAGTTTCATAACATCACTGAATTAGTACATGCTGATATGATTTTTAACAGCTTGGTAAAGAAAAAATGTTGTTTGCCTTCTGTTCGAACATATTGAAATATCAGAAAGTCTGATGGAATAGAAGAAGTTTCTCATCATACAATGACAAACTATGAAAAGCGCTCACACAACCTTTCCATTAAAATTTTTCATAACTTTTTTTCAGGTATATACTGCCGACTGTACTGTTACGCCCAGAAGCACGTTAAGAACATAAGGGCCATCACCAGACCTATCGACTTACCAGAAAGCCTCACCTGCAAAAGTAAGAGGAAAAGTATGAAACAGAACAAGGCTCTGCACATCCACCTCCAGAACCATCATAGTTCTCCCTACCACGTCAGTGACCACAAGGCTGCCATAACCGTCGGGATCATAATGGGAGTGTTCCTCATCTGCTGGGTGCCCTTCTTCTGCATGAACATCGTAGCAGCATTCTGTAAGACATGCATTCCAGACATAACGTTCAAGATCCTAACGTGGTTGGGTTACTCAAACTCTGCCTTCAACCCTATAATTTATTCCATCTTCAATACTGAATTCAGGGAGGCTTTCAAGAAGATTCTGACTGCCCACTATCCCTCGTGGTGCAAATGTGGTTACGAATCAGTAGCCTTGAACCAAAACGATAAATACGTGACGGACTACGGAGCTAAAACTGTGATCGTCAATACCAAGAGGAATGGTTCTTTCGGAGAATTCTCAAGCGAGCATTTCAGTACGGAATCCGTGAGACAAACTAGGGTCAACTCGACTGAGAAGGATTTCTTCGGCATGGATGCTAGCGCTATTTGACATCAGCAGGATCTGCAAGATACGATGGTTTAAAAGTTTACTTGAGTCAAAAGTTGAATTTTTCAGGACACGAACTTTATCGGCAAAATCAATAAGTCATTTTCCGATTAACTGGACGTATATGAATAATGAAGAATACACCTTTTTCTGCAGGGAGTTCAATTTTGTTTTATAATAACTGGATGAACAAGTTGATGTCAGGAACGATGAATCTTTATGAAAGTTTAAACGACCATAGTTTCAATAGTTATTTTCCTATCAAGTGCAGAAAGTTTTACTTTTTCGTACGAGATTGCTGTTTCCCGAACTCCGCTCCGCGACGTTCGGGAAAGCAATCGAGTACAGGAAAAATACTTTCTGCACAAGAAAGGAACATTATTTTTCCTACGACCCCACATTGAAAATATATACAGGGTGTACCAAGTTCGACGGCCTATTAGGCGTTTCTGGAGAACTAGACTTATTTGAAATATGAAAATTGGGATTATGATATTGTTTAACATTATCTACCGAGTAAAAATATTCTTAGAGCCCGACCACTTTCAGTTATACAGGGAGCGAAAAAAAAATTTTCAAAATTTTTTTTTTCTGTTTTTTTGTTTTCGAATTTGACAGAGTATGCCATTCTGATTACATTCGCACTCAAATCGTTGCATTCGTCGAAAAACTTTCCAAAATATCGAAAAAAACCTAAAGAAAAAGAGAGAAATTAGTATTCGGTATTATGCTTGTTATTCCTCATCTAATCTAGATACCTTGAGTACAAACCGTTTTCACATTTTTGAAGTCACAGGATGTTCCAAATGTTAGGTCGAAGATTGGCCCATAACTTTCATTTTTCAAATTAGAACCCTATTTTTTTATTATTGCGTTGGATTGTATGAAAAAAAATGATGATAATGTTCTAACATGTTAATGCTCCTAAAATTGAAAATTCTTGAGTTATTTAGGATTTTCTGATTTTATGTCGAACGTATAGCGTCAAATTCATTAAATCTGTTTCAAATCAACTATGACCTTGGTCATAGAAGATAAATTATTCCAATAACTCACTAGTGACACACACTTGAATGCATTCGTACTCAAATCGTTGCATTCGTCAAGATACTTTTCGAAATATCAAAAAAAATCTAAACAAAAAAGGTAGATAAGAGTATTCGGTAAAATGTTTGCTATTTCTAATCTAGATATCTTAAGTACAAACCGTTTTCACGTTTTTGTAGTCAAAAACAGTGGAAATATTTTACATATTTAGAATTTTGAAAAACACGTCACAGGGTGTTCCAAATGTTCGGTCAAGAATTCGGATCAATATTAGCCTATAACTTTCGTTTTTCAATTTAGAACCCAATTTTTGATGATTGCGTTGGATTCTGCGAAGAAAAATGATGATAATGTTCTATAATTTTGATACTCCTAAAATTAATAATTCTTGAGTAATTTTGTATTTTCTCAAATGCATGAAATCTGTTTCATAACAACAATGATGAATGAATTTAAAAAAAAAGATGTGTCCTTAGTACGTTATTGGAATAATTTATCTTCTATGACCAAGGTCATTGATGATATGAAACAGATTTAATGAATTTTACGCTACGTACGACATAAAATCCGAAAATCCTGAATAACTCAAGAATTATCAATTTTAGGAGCATTAACATGTTGGAACATTATCATCATTTTTTTTCGTACAATCCAACGTGATCATAAAAAAATAGGGTTTTATTTGAAAGTTATGGCCCAATCTTGATCCCAATTTTTGACCCAACATTCGGAACACCCTGTGATGAGTTTTTGAAAATTCTGAAAATGTACAATATTTCCACAGTCTTCAACTTTAAAACTGTGAAAACGGTTTGTGCTTAAGGTATTTAGATTAGGAATAACAAACATAATACCGAATACACTTTTCTCTCTTTTTCTTCAGGTTTTTCTCGATATTTTAGAAAGTATTCCGACGAATGCAACGATTTTAGTACGAATGTGTTCAGAATTGTATACTTCATCAAATTCGAATACAAAAAAACAGAAAAAAAAATTTCGAAAATTTTTTTTTCGCTCCCTGTATAACTGAAAGTGGTCAGGCTCCAAGAATATTTTAGCTTGGTAGATAATGTCAAACAATATCATAATCGCAATTTTCATATTTCAAATAAGTGTAGTTATCGAGAAACGCCTAATAGGCCGTCGAACTTGGTACACCCAGTATTTTATTTCAGCTTACAAAACTTTCCATGAAAATCCATAAAACACATAAATTGTACATGTCGTCACCGTGGTACTCTCATCGTTACCGTTTGATGCATAGGGACATATCATAATTCAGTTTATTTTTTGATGAAAGTGTGCGGGAAAAACCCCTACTAATACTTTCCCGCAGTAGTGCGGGAAATTGACACTTTGTAAACTAAAATATGTACGGAAAAGTGGGTTTAAACGCACGGTCGTAGAAGAATTTGTGTTCAAGTTGTGTCCCGAAAATACAAACTTCGAAGTTCTAAGATGCTTAGCCTAAAACAACTCCTCAAATAACTATCAAGTCTGACATCTCGCATCGTGATGTATGACTGATATTTCTATCCTTGATGGGATGATGTGTTCTTTACCCAGAATATTCGGTTAGGCAGCATATCCCAAATATTGGATTTTCTTTTTCCGCTCCTCCTTCCAATTTCACAGCGATCTCTTCTCCAAATAGATTTGTCACTTTTCAAAGCTACGCGCTTCTCCTGATGCCGACTTATCCTTATCAGTTATCCCATATTTTCCGTAGCATTACATTTCCTTATTTCCCTTAAACAGGGCTGAGGAAACTTTCAGACGAACGCAAATAGGAAATTCCCCTTTATCCATTTTAAGGAAGAACTTTCCGACTTCAGAACCGAAGTTTTCAGTTCGGTAATATCTTCGCATATAAATAGAAAAGAGTTCGGCGCACCTGTGGATATCGATAAAGTCCTTATGAACATTGGTCCGTAAATGATGATGAAATTGTCGTTAAACTTGAAAAAAAATCGTCATATTTATTGAGTTCTCATATAAGACTCTTCCTCTGGTGTTTGAAATTAATACTCATAGGGTCGGTTCCACAAAACTTCGATTGTACCGTTAAAAAAATTGGGACCACCGCGATGCGATGAAATTTCAAAACGAGTGATTCAATTGGTTTGAATTTACGTGAGGTTTCTTCAATCGCACAATTGAAGTTTTGTGAAACATATGGTATTATTCAATTCTCAGTTGCATTTTTCCGGTAAATACCCGTCAACATTAATTGAAAGTCTCCATTTTCTTGAAATTTATCAGAAAAATCTTCAAATTTGCGTGGGATTTATAAAAGAAGCACATTCAGAAAAAGTTCACAGAGAAATTTTGCAGTTATTATTTCCAACTCATGATTATGACTCCGTGCAGATTTCACGAAATCATGTACAAAGAAACACATTAGAAAGTACTACATCACGTGGTACTATCAAGAGCTCATTAACAGAAGAAGTTTGTGAACATCTCCTAGGGCGTGTATCATGTGTGGGAGGGATTTCGAAACTACTAATAGCTATTCTTGGAGAAATAAAGTCCTAAAAAACTTTGCATTCTTTGATGGGTACCTCATCCGATCAAAGAATTATATGTGAAGAGAAGAACATGGATACCTGTATAATAAACTTTGAAGTTATTGACAATATCTACGACATAACACTTGTTGCGGAATTGACATTTTGTGCCGAATAAAAACACCATAAAATTCGATGAATTGAACGATAGAATAATTTCCAAAAACTGTATTAATTCTGCGGTACTGAATTCGTTTTGGCCTCAAATAAAATTGTAGTGCATGAAATTGAAATGAGTCTTCATTTAGATGTCTCTCTTAAGTCACTGCAAAGCAATCAGATGAATGGAATTATATTTATTTTTTTAAATATATTTCTCAATTTACGGAGAAATGCAAACTGGAAATCTTGTTTTTCTTTCAAAAAACGTTTTTCGTTTCCTTATCGCATATAACTTTTTTTCGTTTCAAGACATTTTGAGCTGATTCTATCTCAACACATTCATTGCTAATCCTGATATTGAGAAAACTGTTTCTCCCACGCTCATTTCCTCTACTGAAACATTTGAATCGTATTTCTTATTGAACTGAATATAAGAGCTCAAAAAAAATAACCTCATTCTTAAACTTATCCCATTATTTTTTCTCAGATCAAACAGAATATATGCTCAGTCTCTGGTATCAGCGTTTGATGTGATTGGAAATAATATGCTCCCTGTAGAAATTGAGTCAAATATTTTTTCCTTATTATCCATATTCCTGTGTGTACCTGTACTGAAACAGACAACTCCATAAGGAATTGTTGATCTGAAAAATCAACTTTTGAATCGTAAATCAATCTCATGCATATGAAATATAGTACAGGGCAACAAAAGAATCTACTCAAAAAAATAAACTAAAAATCCAATATGCAGTTATAGTATAAAAATACATATGTATAAACAGCCAAATTGTGAAAAAAATCTTCTAGTCATATTGTGATATATTATTTTTATGAATAAGTGATATTTTTCCTCATATCTGATGAGTGCTCCTTTTTATATTTTCCCCAAGGAGTTCCAACTCATTTTATGTTCTTATAAAATACATTTTTCTATTAGAAGAATGCTGTAGATAACTTCTTCTTGAACTCTTAGATCTTGAGTATATTGTAGATCATATTGATCGAGTTTTCAGATTTATTAAAGTAAGTCGAATGAAAGGTGTGATTATAGAATAAATATATATATATATATATATACATATATATTGAACGAGATTGTTAACATAACAGGGTTGCCATAACAGATCGTACACTATGTAAAAGTGATGTGATTATGCAGAATAGTTTCAGGAGAATTAACAAAAAAAAACTACCTAGTACCATTTGAAAAAACTATTTATAAAAACTTATAAGTATAATATCGTAAGCATATCTTGTGATTTCTCTGAATACATCTTATCAGTTCTGCGTTACTTCTCGGTGCTTCCTATTTGAAAATACAATGATATTGTCGTTGATTTGAAAACATCTCAAAATACGTAAAAAAGATATCCAGTCTATCTTTTATTGTTTTTTCGTTGATTCTCTCCGCTCATTCTCCACGTTGAAATTTTCATCATCAACATCAACGATTGATACCAAAAGAGAAATCCTTGCTAAATCTTATATTTAGCTGTGAGAATTATCTTTCTGCCGCCATAACCTACTTTTGATCCGAACTAGAATCAATAATGGTTTATCAGCGCGATGTGCTATCAAGTTTTGAGGCAATATACAAAAATTTTGAGTCAAAATGATACTGTTTTTCCCCATTTTGTCACTAGATTTTTTTGAAATGTATATAGTGAGTGTTTCCTACCTATATTGAATGTTGAAACAGATAATTGTAAATAAATCAGTTTGAATTCATTAAATAGTTACAGCATATTATTATGTGGTTTTCTCATTCATGTCCCTATTACCCAAGGAGATCTCTATACCATATTGGAAGGTTTCATAATGACCTTAATATTTTTGAAACATATATAAGTTGAAAATGGTAAGCATCGAAATGAATATCATCCTCAATTCATTACAGATTTGAGTATTTCGATGATTACTGATTTCTACTTATCAGTTGAAAAATTTTCTCAGTATGGCCCCCGTTAACAATGAATTTTTTAGTTAATAGTTTAAGGCTTTCACGACCGGATATGCTGGTATGAAAAGAGTCTTCTGGGCTTATTGGTTGTGGTCCGTTTCTGACAGAAATTCAGCGTTCGAGGTACAACCTTAGACCGAGAATCCTCTGAAGATGCCTACCGAAGTTGTAGGCGAAGTGAAATTCTTCCTAATGGACCACGGCCAATGAGCCCGAAAAAATCTTTTCACCCTAATTTTTTAGTTGTTTTATTTCTTTATCATTCGGAGAAACTTGACCCTTATTTGGCTGCTGATTCAGCTACTGCTAAAATCTCATACAGCGAAAGAGGATTCAGGCAGTTTGTTAAGTAACAGACAGTTTTAAGGGTAAAATATTTTGTCTTTGATAGATGTGGCATTCTGATAATACCGAATAAGCCTAAAACCGGACTTTCACTTTCCTCAGAGACAACTCAGATAAGTTTCTGTTCTTACATTTCTTTTTCTCAATACTTTTTATTTTTTTCATTTCTGTAAGCAGTAAAACCATTGAATCTATATTGACAATGATTATTAACTATCGTCATATAGTTGTCAACCAACATCATAAAAAATTATTTTAAATTGCATTGTTTGAACATAGATACCGTTTTCATTGGGAAATATCTCCAAATAACAAAAATGTTTCATTTTCAGTCGAAGGAAATATGTAAATTTTTTGAGTAGGGTAAAACTGGGTAATGGTGGACAGAAGGTAATAACGGTCAGTATAAGAATCTCCTATTTTTTGTGTTGCCACGTCCTCAAACTTACAAAGCTTGTTGCTTCATGGTGGCCCACGAAAAGCAGAAATCATTTTTTCATTCTCGTCTAAGATTTAGATTGAAGGCATATAAACTGTTTTCGTTTCTATTCGAAGTAAATTTTTGTAGTCACACAATCAAAAGAGGGAGTAGAATATTGCATATTTTCTATATTATTTTTATAATTATTGTGAAATGACTACCTATCTAGTAATCCATGCGTTGATTCATTTTGGACGTATCTATATAAGTTTGTTACCTAGAATTTTTTCACGGAAAAGTTTCTAGCGGTGACCGGTATTATTTACAATTTAGACGAATACCTATACTGCTTTTTGTCATTTATGGATTCAAGTCGTTAAACATCAATCAGTCCATACGAAATTAAAAGATTAGAGAAACAAAACGAAACAGAAAATGATTGAGGTGAAAAAAAGTGAGAAGAAGATGCTTCGAAACAAAAACAAAAATGATGATAGTATTTCGAACTTAGAAATTGAAACGAGAGACCGGCGTGAAGATTATGAGCAGAACGACGAGCTTTGGTATAGAGATGTACTGAGTGGTATTTGGGCTCATGCAGAGTGCTCAGGATGCGACTCTACTAGAGGATATATCTGCGACTAATGCTCTAATAAAGGGTGACCGGCATTATCCACCATCATGTTTAAAACCGGTCGAATATAAATTATTTTCAAGTATTGATTATAGCAAATTTCTTCAACTAATTGATCCAAATTAATGTGGTTTTTTTTTAGAAAAAAAACTCAAGTTTAATATGCAAAGAAATTAATAGAGAAATATTGATTATGATCTGATCTGTGGTTATTCATTCTTAAGTGACCGGTAATACCAAATCTTACTCTGTTATTTCAATCAGAAAGAAATATGCAATTTAATGGTGATATAAAATATAGGATGTATAATTGGAAAAACCATGAGTTTGGGTAAAGCTATATCTATCAAACGATAACACAGAAAAAGATTGAGTGTATGAGAATGAAATCTATTCAGAATATCTATCAAAGACAGTTTTGTTTCAATATTCATTGTGTTATTTTTGCCCTCTAATTCAAAAAAATATATGTGTGAAAATATTAAAAATACGCAATCAAAATACAATCCGAAAACTCAATAATTTAAAGAACACCCTGTAAATTCCGAAGTTTAAAATTGAAAGACTCAGAGTATTTTTCAATTTGGCGTGAAAAAAAGTCGATAAATTGCGAACTTAAGATTCATATCTCCAACTGTTGAAGAAATCCCCTTCCTTGAGGGCATATTCACTGTCCTCTGGTGAGAAGAGGGTTTACCTATATAAAGTCATGCGAGAAAATTCATGGGGTGAATGCTCGTATGATATCAAGATTGGTCTTACCTACAACAAAATTTCCTCAGCCCACCCCTTTCCGAGATGTCAGCGTTCAGAGTTGGTGACTAAAATTCAATTTCACCTAATTGGCTCAAGGCATAAGACACGACAAAGTAAAAAAATAATACAATAATCAACTTCATCAAAAATTGTAATGGTAGGGGGATCTGACTCTGCTCACAGCTTTCATCAATGAAGTAAGTATCCTTTTTTATCGTTGCTATGTTCTTTCATCGTCTCTGTCTGTTGAAGTACTATTTTCCTTACAGTTTCAATTTTCAATTCTTCTCTGATCTGTTTAGTGCTGATATATCATGAGACACCAAATGCAGTTCTGATTGCCCTGTTCAGATCATGATAATTCTTTCGTCTGTCAACACAATGTTATACTTATTGTGTTTAAGCCTTATCGTTTTCAGAATTTTTTTTTCGTCCCTCTTAAGAAAAAATTCTGCAGGCCCCCATGTCGACACCTCATAATACGAGCTGCTGGTAATTCCAGGATGACCTTGTTCGGTGGCAGAGTTCAAGATTTATCACAATGTTTAGTTATAGAGAGTCGGTAAACAAAACAGTATCGTTCTCATACTTTTCTGATAAAGACTCTATTGATATCCTCCGAAAAAAAAATGAAGTGTCTTGTAATATTATTGCTAGCAGGTGATTTTTTTTGTTGATTTAAGATCATTCAGAATTTATCTATCCTTAATGCCCATAGGTTATGCTACGGCTAGTTGGAATGAAGATTTGGAGAACATTGGGTTTCTCCAATATTTCATAATATATGGGTTGTCACACAAATCTCCTAAGAGCTGCCCTGAATATTCTAAAGAAAATTTTAAGGTGAGCATAACAAATATAAAGTTGGCGCATTTCAACTTACCTTTTTTTTAGATAGAAGAGAAAACAGCAGTCGAATGTGTGAAAAATATAAGATATAACAGTACTTTTTGTAATACCTTCGTTTATAATTTCGTACCTTGCATTAAGGGACTTTTGGAAGAAGTTAAAAAATGCGACGATCCTTACGAATTTGCAATAATTAATGGTATAATAAATTCCGCTATTGCGGAAGCAAAATTAATATGTGATTCTGATGGTGAACATATATTAGGTGAGGAAAAAAATCATAATACAATAAATTATAGCTCAGTTATTGTTCTCAGCTTTTCGGCTTAACCTAATCAATTCAGTGTTTCACTGAACCGAAATCCGATTTTTGTTAAAATTATTCGAAACTTTCGTGAATGCATTTCAAGAACGAGCTTTTTCTCCGTTTCTCAGTGTGAATTGATCGGAGAACTGCTGCATTCAATAGTTTTTATATGTTCGAAATTAATTTTCCAACCCTTGGGACTAAAATTTTTTCTCGATTGATAGAAATATTCAATCCATGCGTGATCAATACTGCAAGGAACAGCATGGGCTGTAGAAAGAATATTACCAAACCGTTTGGGCAGTTGAGGGACATAACAACTGTTTGTAGGTGAGTATACCAAGATTTTTCATCTAAGAAACAATCTAGGTTCCAAATTATTTGAACGACATTGCTTGCTCAAGAAATACGTAGTTCAACAATTTGAGTGAACGAATCTTTCGGGTTAGGCATAGTTGAAACAAAACAAAAAGTTTGGAGATTTTATAACTTGTCGTCCTGTCTCAGCCAGTAACTTCGACATCGAAATCTAGGTTTCTTCAATTCAAAACGATTCTCTTCCCTTTCCATAAAAAAATTTATGAAGGAGTGCCTTTTTTTCCAAGTGTAGTCATAGCTAATGTGGCAATCTATATACCTGTTCAGTTTGTTGGAATTCTTAGAGAAATGCCACAAAAATTTCAATGTCAGCACAAAATTCTCAATGTCAGTTGTAACCACTAACCACATCCCTGTTTTCAATAGAAATATGTTCACGAGATGGTGACATATCCCATGGAACTTTCAATTCTGTTCATCTAAATGACAAAAATAAATAGTTATCTTCAAAACTCAAAATTTAATACAGCTGAGATTGAAGAACATTCCATTGTATTTTAAGCCGTCCAAAAAAACCATAGCTGAGAGTTTGACTGATTACGTAATGAAAGAATAAGAGCAGTTGGTTATATCATTGCAAAAATGCAGAGGTCAAGGATATGCTAACAAATAAGGGCGTCGCTAGAAATTTGTTTTGGGGGGAGTAACAAAAATTTAGGATATAGTATATTGTCACGATATGCTTTTATGTGATGATTGTATGACTTATTTTTCGGAAGAAAAGATTTTCCTGGGGTGGTAATTACAAAAAAAATTATGATAATGTTCCAAAATGTTGATGCTCCCAAAATTACTAATTATTGAGTTATCTAGGATTTTCTGTTTCTATTCATGAAATCTGTGATAAATTAATTCAGAAAAGAGAAAGTCACTAGTTTGTGCTTACGATATCTAGGTTAGGAATAACAAACATAATACCGAATAAACTTATCTCTCTTTTTTCTTAAGTTTCATTATTATTATTATTATTCAGAGAGAAGAGTTTAGGCAGTACCTATAAACTCACAAAACAAAAAATTATTATTACATGAAAATCCGAAAGAGTAACAAAAGAAAAGATAGTAGGTGGCTCAACAAGTGCAAGGTCATTACAAATTAACAAGCTGAAAAGTAATAACACTCGTCTACATAGGTGACAATTGTCATAATTGTTTTTGAATGAGTTCACTGACACTGACTCAACTACAACAGAAGGTAGAGCATTCCACACCCCGAATACACGGTTCGTCAAAAAGTGCTGTCTTTGCACTGTCTTGAAGTCTTCCTTACGGAGCTTAAAAGCATGTCCTCGCAAACGGCTATCGGTATTCAGCGTGAACAAATTACGCAAACAAACACCAAACATTTCATTCAAAGCTCGAAAAGAAATGATGAGGTCACCGATAGTCATGCGGTCCACAAAAGTAGGTAAATTCATTATGGACAATCTTTTACTATATGGAGGGCGCAAAATATCGTATGGTAAACGTGTAGCACGACGCTGAAGACCTTCAAGCAAAGCTAAATCGCGGCACAACGTCGGATGCCAAACAGGACCGGCGAACTCTATACCGTATTTAGGTTCGGTAAAGAGCCGCGCATGTTATGGGGTCACACTTACCAAATGCTTTCTGGATCAGAAATAAAGATCTCCTGGCCTTGCCGACAGCATGGAGAATGTGATCAGATCAACTCAAGTTATCCGTCACTATACCACCCAAGTCACAATGACTGCTGGAAACAGGGACAACACTTCCATTGAGATAGTAGCTCCGACGCGGATTCTGAGCACCCATATGGAGGACAACTCACTTCTCACCGTTAAGCGGCAACTGCCAGTCTTCATACCACCGTGACATGAAGTCTAGGTCATTTCGTAAAATCGGGAGCTAACTGGCTGGGTTAAATATTTTGGTATCATCGACGAAATCGGGGAAATTATTTTGATGAATGCAACGATTTGAGTACGAATGTATTCAGAATTGCATACTCTATCAAATTCGAAAATAAATAAAACAGAAAAATGTTCAAATGTTTGAAATTTTTTTTTCATTCCCTGTATAACTGAAGTGGTCAGGCTCCAAGAATATTTTAGATCGGTAGATAACGTCAAACAATAATATAATCCCAATTTTCAGATCTCAAATAGGTCCAGTTCTCCAGAAACGCCTAATAATCCGTCGAACTTGGTACACCCTGTATATTGGCTTATATGGGAACTTTTTTGTCAATACTAAAATGCTCTGAGATATCGAAATAAAATATTAAGTTTTGTGTTGTTTGAAGCATTCACATGATGAAGTCGGTTCTGAATCCTCATGGAGGTATAAGCCATTGATGGTCTGCTTTACTTGAAAGAACCATTTTGGTGAAAAAAAGATGATCGTAGTCGACATTCCCGGCAGAAGCTAGCTACAACGAACCATATTCATATTAATTATATTAATGTTGTTTGAACGAAAATCCCAAAATACGAGAACTGGCAACGCCACCTAACTACCTCAATACGTAACTTTCAGGACATACACCTCTAGCACTAAATTGTTTTTATTGTACCGTTCTGGAAAACCTGTTATAACATGTGGAATCAGAGTATCCAAATTGAACCAGTATCCGTGGGTGCGCTGAGATATGCAAAAGTTTGTGAGGATCTGACAATGGATAATTGTTTACCGTTTCAGGTAAGAACTGCCTGAAGGATTCGGAAGAAACATCAGATCAACATAGTTTTAATAACAGAATAACGTATAGAGGGTTATTAAATATTTTGTGAATTGCCCTTAATATAACGAAAAACTATCAAGAGAGTCGAAAAATATTCTGTCCTTCGAAAGCAATCAAGACAAGTGCCTAAACACTTGAAGATACATGAACATAATGAACCATGGGTTTTTTTCCTCAAAAAGTTCTAAATAAAAACATAGTTATCTTTTTCGCATGAAAGCCATCATAACCAGAATATTGAGCTCTATAAATACTGTTGAATTGTAGGTATACACCTTTTAAAATGCACATATATATTATTTACCCAAAATCTCTCTGAACAAAAATTTTTGTCGTTTTCAGTTTTCAAAGTAGATGACCTTTCGTGGTCCTAATTCATTAACCTGCTAAGTCCATTATTGCAGAATGGATTTGGCAGGTTTACAAATTAGAACTAATTATAGCAAACACTTTTGTTTCCTTCTCGTGTCCTCGATTTTAACGCTGTAAACAATGATATAGATTTTTTTTCAATTTCCCTGCGATCGTTCAAAATTTTAACACTTTCCAGGTTGAGAGAGATCTTCTATGTGTCGTCTATAATGTGAGCAGCCCATATGTTTTTATAGTGTTACTTTCCGTATATTTTGTTATTGTTTTTATACATTATATTATTATATTGGGGGTTTCCCGTCATTCCTGCGCAAGCAGTGTTAAATAAAATAAAAAAAATAAATAAATTAGGCCGACCCTTTGTCTTCTACCCATATCAATATGGACGAATGGTTATCACGATATAAGTTTGATCTTAGGGCCGCTTGCCACTACGCTAAATTCGGAACTAATTCAAGCTCTTGGACCTGAATCAAATGCGTGAGCATAATAATATTTCGCATTTATTATGTGTGTGCATTTGATTTAGGACCAAGAGCTTGAATTAGTTCGGAATTTAGCGTGGTGGCTAGCGACAGTTGAGAATAATTCAGCACAAATTCAACTGTACGTAGAGGAGAAATCGTTGGCGACTGCCTTCATTTTGCGTTTCATGAGGGGGGGGGCATCCGTTGAGGTGGTTGTCTGATTATTAGATTGTATTGTCAAGTATGGGTTAGACTTATATTTACTAAAAGTTGGGAAAATATAATTGGTGTGGCAATCAGGACCTGGTTTGAGCAGACGAAGTTCAATATTCACGAGCAGATGTTCAAGCCGGCTTCGTCTGACTAGCAATTCGCATTCCGCTCCATAAATGGCTACGCTGTAATAAAACATATAATTGCTGATAGCTAAAAAATTATAAGGGTTCAATCAAAGATTCATACGGCACCAATTAGCCCTATCAAGGCACTATATATAGTCCGGAGAATAACTGGAAAATCGCTATGGGACAGACAGAGAAGCGAAACCCTCAGAAGGACATATGCCAAAATGATAACATCAATGATTGGGTACTGGACAGGAAAATTCAATGGAATGATCATATCACCCGAATGACAGAAGACCGAGTCGTGAAGATCGCTAGGGATAAGTCACCATTGGGAAGACGAAGCCCAGGAAGACCTCGAAAACGATGGATGGATGGTAATACCTTGATGAAGCGAGTTGCGATGAAGAACAGGCATTGGGCCTATATGGACGCTGGAAGAAGAAGAAGAAGGCACTATATTCTTGACATAGTTTCAGAATTAGTACTTCCAACTTTTCGCTAACCTCACACTTACTGATACAAGGGAGTACCCAGAATTTGAGCTAGGGGGGAGCAGCTCATACCTGTTTCGAGAAGATGGTCGGTTGGGTATATTGAAACAAAAAATCATGAAAATTCACTGTTTTCAATTAGTTTGATTATGATACAAAACAAAATATTAAATATAAAATAGTCATAATACTTAAATATATTGATTCAACAGTAATTTTCTCGGATTTGCCGAAAATTTGTCCATGACAGTCTTTTCAAAAACTCAATGTTTTCTTTTAAATAATTTCGATATACGCTCATCGGACATAAACCTGTAAGCCTTTCTTCACCCCCGTCGATAGCTAGGTAGCCAACTCAACATAACATCCCAGATAATTTTCATGATAGTCATTGTCCACTATAATTTTGGGATCTACGTTGACGTCATAAGTTTGTTGGGATGTCGATGGTGAAGAAAAGTCAGCAACAGATATTTACAGATTCTGCTGGAAAATGTGACTTGTCCAATGTTAGCATGCAATGAGTAGTTTTGCATGTTTGTCATTTTCGCTTCCACTACTACTTTCCCGATCTTTTTTTCTTTTTTCGCGTGTTGCCGCTAAAAAATAGATACACAAAATTACTTTTCCGATGTTTAGGCAAAGGTCGAAAAGAAAGATCAAGATTCCTTTGAAAAATCACATTAAAATATCATCTACTTCCTGTCAGTAAAAGTAAAATTGCGCTATTCAAAATTCGTTATTTTGTAGTTTAAACGCCAATTAAGTAAAACTAGATAATTTGAAATAATACCCTTATTGTGACGGTACCGAAGAAAAGGGACTTGTTCTCGGTATGGACGAGTTATTTGTTTGTAATAATTTCCATAATAAATTTGATTTGATTTAGTAAATCCAAGTTATTTAGAAAGGTGATTCGATTAAAAAATTTTTAGGTGTTTGCTGGTTACTACGAAGTTATAACAAAAAAATTTTACTTTTATTATTATCTCATAAAACTGTCTGTGAACATCTCGGAAACTAAAACCGACCATAAGGCCCCTTTTCTCGAATAACGTTACATTTGTAGACTGTAAAATATGAACTTTTTTTTTGTGTGTTTGGACGTTCATTTCTCTATCAGGCTGTTTCGGTTGGACGCGATTTGATTAAATTTACAATCTGGATAAATGATATCCTAGAACGTAGGATAATTTTAAATGTTTTCTTTCCAGCAAAAAAATATACGTATAAACTACAATACTTGAAATGACACATCTATATTCTTTCATGTTTGATAAATGAAACAGCATAGAACATAGCTACAATTACAACAAAACCACGTCTTGTATGTCACCTGGTTTTTCGAGAATTTCATATCGCCGATACTAAACTATGAGAGGCCGAATTCATGCTGGCCGGAACTTTAACTTTTCCCCTACCCTAAGAATTTAAACATAGAAAAAGTACTGTCGTCCGTATCTTGATAGCGCCACTGGCGTCGCTACGCTGAAAAAATAAGACATACAATCATTACATAGGAGCATGTCGTGACAATATACTATATCCTAAATTTTTTTTACCCCCCCCCAGAAAAAATTTCTATCGACGCCCTTAGATAGCGCTAGATGTTGTTTTCATATCCAGCTCTAATCCTCTAGGACCTAGGATAATCAGAGCCATCTATGGCTCTAAATGTCTCGTCGGAAGCGGAAACGAGATGCGATGGTTTCGCGGGAGATTTAAATTATACTGCGTCACTAACAGTATACTATATCGAATGTTGTAGAATATTTAATTATAGATAGAAAAATTTCGAATCAAAATATTTGACTGAAAATATATTGTGTTTTCAACACTTTGCGCAAAGTAGGTAACAAGTTTTTAATTCCCACTTGCCAGAAAAATTTACTTTAATTTTATCTTCTAGGGGGGGCAGCTGCCCCCCCCCTACCCCTATCTCGGTACGCCCATGTACTGATAAACAACACCCGGTTTAAACCTAAAAAAAAATTTGCAGCCACTTCAACGGCACTGATAGGCACTAAATATTGGCATATAAATTTCATGGCCATTTGAATCTTTTGGTGCTAAGCGTCAAGTTGGCACTTAAGGTAATAATCCCGGATTATATAAAATCCATTAATTTTTTTTCTTTATTTCAAAAGTACTAATAGGCTCTACTAATACACTTGTCTATTCCAGTACTCTTCCGAGTTTGCATAAATGTTTCGAAGATCAGATGCAGCAGGAATGTGCCAATGAACTGACTAGAGATATCCTACATGATTTTTTGTCTGTTGATGCTAAGCCATGTAACTTACTCATGCAAATATTCTTCGAAATATGGCAACACCTCCATTATTAGTGTTTGGGTGGAAACTGGATAACCATATTTAATTATTGCAATCAGTGCCAGATGTATGAAAAAATTGTTAGATTGTAACTGAAATTTCAATAAATCATCAATATGTGATTTGATTAATGATCTACTTTGTTCGACCCATAACCAAAAAGCTTGTGTTTTATTCCAGATCAAACCAATGTATTTTTTATGTCATCAATTGATAAAAATAGTTTTATACAATCAATAAAACTTCTGTTGTCATATTGATGTTCTTACTTCGAAATATTTTATTTATCCGTGACCGAGCTTGCAGAGATGTCTCAAACGAAGCACAGATTCTCTAGAGAATCCCTAAATGATTCGTCATCTCATGGTATGGGGTAAAGTAAGTTTTTGATTCAAGTTTTCTTTGAGACGCAACCGTAACGAAGTTCTAAGTTATGTCTTTTAAAACTAAATAACCCTTTTCATCGTTACTCACAATCATTCTTAGATTCCAGGGAGAGAACATTATCACCGTCTAGGTTCTGATGGAAAAAAATGGGAATCCTGTGAAAATGCCTATTATTATCATTATTTTGAACAGTGGTCGTTGTGGCTACGTTCAGCCTTCCGGGAACTTCGACCGCAAGGATCTTTTGTCCTTTACCCAACTCATTCATTCAAATACCAAGGAGGCCCTGAATGGCATTAATGAATCCAATAACATCCTCAGGATCCTAACGCAGATGTAAACGAAACGTAAGGTGAAATAATTCCTTATTAATTAACTACGGCCAATAATTCTGGAATACTCTCTCAATGTCACTTTCAGAAAATGTTATTAGCTTTTTGCAATAAAAGCTGGTAATCCCAGAATAACATTGTTTTGTGGCAAAGTTCAAAATTTATCACAATTTTCAGTTACAGAGAGTTGGTTACCAAAAACACTATTCATTCTCATGATTTTCTCAGAAAAACTCATTCTACTGATATATCCTCTAAAATAAAATGAAAATGAAGTGTCTTGTAATATTTTTGTTAATAGGTAAAATTTCCTCTTGAGTATAGAACATTAAATGTCAATCGATTCTTAATGCCCACAGGTTCATCCACAGCCAATTGGAATGATTTAGAGAGCATTGGGTTTATACAATATTTCACAATATATACGTTATCCCACTCATCCCCTGGGAACTGTCCTCATTATTCTCAAGAAAATTTGGAGGTGAGCAAGATAATTTCTATAGTTAGTCCAATTCAATTCTCCTTTTTTTTCTAGAAACAAGGGGAAACAGCAGTCGAATGTGTGAAAAATATAATATATAACAATACTTTCTGTAAAACCTTCGTTTATAATTTCGTACCTTGCATTGAGGGGCTTTTAAAAAAAGTTAAGAAATGCGACAGATCTCACGAAATTGCAATATTGAATGGTAAAATAAACTCTGTTATTGAGGGAGCAAGATTTATATGTGATTCTGATGGTGAACATATATTAGGTGAAAAAAAAAATTATAATACAATTGTAGCTCAGATATTGTTTCGACATAACCTGATCGATTCAGTATTGAATATCAGAAAAAATCCATAACCTCGAAAAAAATATTTGTCAATTTCATGGAGGATGGAAATCAACAATAACCTGAATTTACTCAAAATGAAAGAGTACCTATATCTCCGAAACGAGTTTGTTTTTTCATTAAAATTATTCAAAACTTTTGTGAATGCATTTGAAGAACGAGTTTTCTCTCAATTCATCAGCGTGAATCGATAGTAAAACTGATGAATTTTAAATGTTTGAATTTCAAGTAATTAGTTTTCCAACCCTATTTGCAAAATCTTTTCTCGATTCATAGAATTAATTAATCCATGCGTGATCAAGAGTGCAAGGAACAGTATGGGCTGTAGAAGGAATATCACCAAACCGTTGGGGAAGTTGAGAGACATAACATCTATTTGTAGGTGAGTATACTCAGATTTTTCGTAAAAAGAAATGTAGTTTCTAATATTTCAACGACATTGCCTGAACCAGAATAACTCGCAATACGTGAATCCACAATTATTCTAGTTAACGATTTCTTTCAAAATAGGCATATTAGAAATAGAAAAAAAAGTTTGGTATTTACTGTAGTTGTTAATTTCATTAAGCTTAGCCAGGAATTTTTATTTCATAAAAATCTTGGCTTTCTCTTAGTTTTTTTTTCCAATTAGAAAGAGAGTGACCGAAATTTCTAGTTAAAGACGAATCACATCTTTTTCAATGATGAGAATTATGTAGATTTTCTAGGTGATATCCGTTGTCCCTGCCAATCCCTGCCAATCTACATATTCATCTATTTCATCTAAAACTAAAACTCTATATCAGAACTTTATATGCACGGAAATTTTTTTACCCTACCTTTTCTCTTTTCTTTGTTCAGTTTCTGCCAGGATATTTTTTTTCTCTTTTCATGTCGAATTCATTCAATTAGCATACAAGATACTACTTAACCGCCAAAAACCGAACTTGACCACTCATTTATAAATGAACTAGCTAGTTCGGCGAACTTTCTTTCGCCTCAGAGATTCATAAAGTTGTATCAATGAAAACTGGTACTTTCTCAAGTAGGAGGTAAATAAGACAAAATTAAAGTACAAAATATACAAAAAATTTAATTACATTGAAATAGGTAGGTATGTACATTGTTATTTATATGAATAAACTTCACTTACTCAAGCGGTTATTATTTAAAAATTGTCTCATTGCTGTACCTTATGATGAACCATATTTTTAATTTTTTTCGTCATAAAATTTTCCGTAGTGTTCGGAAGAAAGAAAGGTGTGATAATGCCTGGTGCGTTTATATAATTATTAAATGTAGTTCACAAAATTTATATCAAATATAATACTTACACGAAAACGCTATTAACCTCAGGGACATCTACTGGCGTTATTCGCAAGAAGGAAAATAATTTCCTATTTTTTTTCCTTTTCATCAAATTTTTCATAATTTTAATGTATTTCATGTTAACCCCACCATAGAAGAATCCAACAAAAAAATGTTCATAACAAACAGTTCATGCAATCTTGAGTTATAAATGGTGTAACCAACAATATGGCCGACTGAGTTTTATATATCAAGATATGTGCAAAAGTGTGGCACAAGGTTGTCAAAGCGTACCTTTACAGGTTTGGTAATGATTCATCTAGATATAGACATATCCCATAAGAAATAAGTTGACTTCAGATTGCCTCACACCAGAAAATCTTGAAACAATATCCTCCTCTTCATTTTTTTCGCCTGAGCTTGACAAAATCCCAGTAGATTATGAAATTACGTTCGCACATTCAAGAGAACTTGTACTGATGTCGAATATGCAATATCGAATTTTCATCGTCAACTCTTCGAAATTTGCGGGCATGTTATAAGCATACTTTCTTGGGTTAAATGAGCCCCACTAAAATGAGTCTACGCCAGGGTCTGATAACTGTGGTGCAGATAAGAAACTTATTAAAGAATTCCTGAACTGGCCGAACATTATGAGCAGGGCATTCTGCTGAAACCAAATTTCTTCGAAATTTATATTCACGTTTGGCTGGTATAGACAATTTCATGCCCATCCTGGATGCAGATACCTCTTGCATCGGTGTCAATAGACACAATTGCGTCATGATCTCTAGATACTATAATTTGTTCAGATGTAGATACTATTGCAATTTATCTATGCATTCATAACGATAACGAGTGTAGTACCTTTTAATTCTGTATGGAACGTGAGGAATAGAATAGAAATATGTAGCCGTAAATACATACATTACGAAATGAACGAAGCTGCAGATCTACTAATGCAGTTGTTTATTCCAGTACTCTCCCGAGCTTGCAGAATTGTTTCGAAGATCAGATGCAGCAGGAATGTACGAATGAACTGACTAGAGGTACCCTACATGATTTTTTTTCTGTTGATGCTAAGCCTTGTAACTTACTCACGGAACTTTTCTTCGAAATATGGGAAAACCACAATTTTTAGTGTTGTAGGAATAACTGAATAACCATATTGCAATCATTGCCAGAGGTATGAGTAAGATTGTAACTGAAATTTAAATAAACCTTCAATATGGAATATGATTTAAAACTGACTTTGAACATCAAAGTCGTTAGATCAATAACCTACAAGCTTGTTTTTTATTTCCGATCGAACCAATGTTCATTTCAGTTGAAAATTTGAAAAGAAAAACGTCACCGTCTGGGATCTGATAGATAACATGATCGTAAACTTCACCAATAATTAAATACAAAGTACATATTGATCGTGGTATTTTCAATGGAGATGGGATCCTTTCAGATTTGAAAAACAGTTCCTGCAAGAGCTTTGGATGACTCAATTATTCTAATTTATAATGTATATCTAATGTTTCCCCACATTTTGGTATGTGATTGGGTTTTATAGACCAAATCTGGATGCTTCATTGAAATAATACAATATAACACCATTATATTTTTCTCCTACAAAATCATACATTCAATATTTATGAAAAAAATAAATTCGTAGTTTGTCAACATCCGAATTATTTCTTGATTAACCGAATTTCTCATCTCGAAATCGAACATTGTGTACAACAAACATCATATGAGGTGGTGGAACTTGTCAGAATAGATCATCATAATACAAAAAAAGTTGATGATGGGTATCGATACCTCAATACTTCTGTGAACGACTTTTCCCTGTTCATTGGATAATAATCACCCATTATGAATTAGCTAAGTTGCGGAATTTCGGGTCAATAATTATAACAGACCTGTTACTTTTAGTAAACAGAACCTCTCATAACAGATGTAACAAAAAACTTATCAAGTTTTTAAGAGAATCTGATATAACATTTTAAAACTTTTTGCAAGTAAAAGAATAGAGAATACAAAGGTAGTAGTTCCACAAAATTGCATGTGCATCATGTCAAGTGAAATACATCAGCGAAACATGGGGTTCAGAACGTAAATTTTCTCCGTCAGTATGAAAAAAAATTAAAAGGGTTTCGCTTTTTCGAGGTTGGATTTAAAATCTGTTAACTTAATTTGAAACCATAATATGATTATAGTTCAATATGTCCCATATTTCCGTGAAAGTTTTAGTAGGGTTTTCTCTACCAGTCTCTAAAACAAGAAACAATTAAAAACATTTTTCTAAAAATGAGTGAAACTTGAGCAATAATTCGTTAGGAGCCAAATCTTTACAAAAAATTGTTGCCTTATAATGAAAAAAAAAACACTTAAGTTACGGACATAGACTTATCATATATAAAAAAAGGTCTTTGGTTACGCAGCTTTAGAATTCTTAGTTTTCTCTTTATATTTCAAGGCAACTATTTTGTGTGAAGATTTGGTCCTCTGACAAATTACTGCTAAAATTTTACGAAGGGGCCATTCTTCTATTATTAAAAAAAAACCTGATTGTTTCTTGTTTCAGAGACTGGGAAAGAAAACCATAATAAAACTTTCACAGGAATGCAAAGACCTCCCAGAAAACATTTCAATAGATATACTTTTATTATGAGAATTTTTTTCTTGGAGGGAGTAACATGGTGCAGTGGATGACTGGTGGGGGTAACGCATCTTTTTTCATGACTTAACTCTAGAGATTACTGCTACAGATTATTACTGCAGTTCCTTCTACGAGGGATTTTTCTCTGTCGCCAGAAAGTGGGTGAATATGATTTGTGTGATGTGTTATGTCCAGTGGTTCATATCCTCATGTAGCTGTGAGTGTAGTTGATGGGTGATGATTGATGTCCCCGGATGTGCGATGGCAGATTTTTTATGTTTTGTGAAAATTGTGATGTGCCTTCAATAAATTTATAGTCCGCTTTTTGCAATAATTGAATATTCCTTCTCCAAATCTAAATGATCGAAACAAACATTATAGAGTATACAATCTTTGAGTCGAACAAACACATATCCTGGCCGATGCAACAATGTTCAGTGGAAACTTTCAGTTTCTCCTTCTATATAATAAAATGAGTGGTTTAGTAGGACCTTAATAATAATGTGTACCTATCAATAATTTCAAATAGTGTTAGACAATTCACGTCCTTCTTGTAAATAATTAAACTAGTTCAACAGGGTTGATAGGACTAATTATGATTGAAACATTATTTATGACTTTGTCGACGTTTCGTTGTTATATATCCACTTCCTCAGGGCTGAAAATTACATTTAAGAAATATAAAAAATTCGGTCAATATCACGATAAAAAATATAAATAACAAGAAAATGCTCTGAAATTAAACAATATGACGACACATTCAACATGAAACTTAAACATCCATTCATATTCGCACAACAAAGAAATTTGGAAGTGGAAACATAACCACAAAACGTCGAGAAAGTCATATATAGTGTTTCAATTACCATTATCAGTCCTATCAATTCTGTGAAGTTATTCTAATAATTTCAAATAGTGTTATTTTTATTGTATGACTTTTGGTGTTCACAACTTTCAAAAATATCACAATAATGCTTAGTTATGTCTTATTTGTTCGAGTGGATATACTCATAATGACTTTGAAAATACAAAATTATTATTGGAATTGTGAATTTTAAATACGAATTTTCGATCTATGGAGTTGTGGAGTTAATTTGATAATGCGGACTAAATGAAGAAGCCTTAATGTATTCATCAAACCTCTCAAGGATTTATTGAATACTTATCGATTTTTATCAAGACGAGTTCGGAAGTTTATCAAAAATAATTCTGGAAATAAATTATCGAATCGTAGGATCCACGAGATTTCGAAAAACAGTCAGTCCGCTACCAGAATTCCTTAGAAGCCGACAACAGCTAAAATGAAGTTTCTCTTTTTATTATTGATAGCAAGTAAAACATCTGTATTTCAATTAAAACATATTACTATTAAGCGATGTTAAGGTTTCACAGGTTACACCAAAGCCGATTGGTTCGCAGAATCTGAAAACATCGGATTTTTCCAGTCTTTTGCAGTCCATTTTTTGTCGACTTCCGCACCTTACAACTGCCTTAATTCTACCCGAGTAAGTGTGAGGCTGGGAATTTTGAGTTTATTGACTTTTCGGTCATATTTAATCAATTTTTTTTCTAGAGAGAAGAGGATAAAGCCATAGAATGTATCAAAAATATAAGATATTCCAGTTCGTTCTGCTATACCTTCGTCAATCACTTCAAGCCATGTGTTCAGGATCTCTTGAAGGAATCTGCCAGATGTGAAAATCCTGAAGAAACCCTAATGAAAAATGCCGTCATTGATTCCGTCATTGAGGAAGCGAGATTCATTTGCGGTATTGATGGAGAGCACATTTTAGGTAATAAAAAATCAATGAATATTTATATTTCACGTCAAAGATTTCATTACTCGTATATTTTTTGATACAGAGAAAAAATATAATATACTTGATACAATAATAAAAAAATACATCAAAGAAATGTTAAATTTAAACAGTTCAAACAGAAAGTGATGAGGCTAAAATCGTCGATATTGAAGGACTTGCTTCTTTCGCTTATGCATACAGTAAATATCTTTGAGGTTTTCGAACCTCAAATATCTTGAATCTTCTGACGAAAGTCCGAACATTGAAATTTGGAAATAGAAAATACGATCCAACCAAAAACATTTTTATGTACAATATTGCCAAGACGAGGCCGTTTTTCTAACATTGTCAGATCTCATGTCGAGCCAAGCTCTACACTCTTCATCTTCACAAGTCATTATTTCACAAACTCTATGCCTTGGTCTAAATAAGTGACTTGGCCGTTTCTCTCTCGCCACGTGAGCGTGAGATGAAGAATTCATTCGCTGTTAATAACTTTTCTGTTATACAATAGTTCTTATAGTTACGAAACGGCCCAGTCACTTATTTTAACTAATGCATAGAGTTTGTAACATAAGGAATTGTAGTGGGTTCTGGTGAACCTGTATGTATCCCAGTTGGAAAATAAATATATAAATAAAAAAAAGACGTGAAGTTGAAGAGTGTAGAGTTAGCAGCTTGGCTCTACATGAAATCTGACAACTTTTTGACAATGTTAGAAATACGACCTCGTCTTGGCAATATCTTACATGAAAATGTTTTTGGTTGGATATCAATTCTTTTTGTACGGTAGGTATATTCTTCCCCAAAAATAATTAAATAAAATATACCTTATTACTGCAAGATCTTTTTTAAGTCAAACTAATTCACATTTAATGTTCATGATGATCAATGTACGGAGAACAGAAATATACTTTTACTTACGTAGGTTCAAGCTGCGATGGCGATGTATTTGGGGTCGTATTTATATAGAATCCTGTCATTATACAATAATCACAACGGGAAATAGCACAATGGAAACTGTGGTTGAAGTTATCACAGGGAAAGTGTATTTGGTGTAAATACACGTGAGGCGTTTTACGAGCGCTTCATTTTATGGCCTTATTCGAAATGTGGGGGTAAATTTCAGTGAGAGTTCTTTCATATTTTTTTCACATTTATAACAAGCAGTCCTCCATATATTCCAATTTTCAGACAATTAGCATAAAAATTGGCGGAAGTCTCATACAAACTCATACAACCCCTGCTTCTACGGTTTGGGGGGTGAAAGTTTCAAGTTTAAGAAATTTTCCGTTGTTTGTGTACTGTAACTAGGTCACATACCAAATTTCAACTTGACAGGACATCGGAAAGTACCTTAACAGTATTTATGGGCATCGGTGAGTGAGTGACGAAATCGGGTGTTTTTAGATATCTATAAAATCTGAATTGTACGAGCTATGCGCTAAAAACTTTGAACGTTTGATAAGTTCAGTACTTCATTATATCCTGAAAATTTTGTTCATTTACTATATCATGAAACTCAAGTTATGGGGGTTCAAAAATACGAAGAAACACTTCGAGAAAATGTAGGTAATGCCTCGGCGTGGCGCTAAGCTAGGCTCGTCTTGGCGGGAGCACTACCGTGCCCCCAGATACTGCACAACATTGAGCAAAAATATCAGAAAATCTGTTATACATATAAGTGAAAGGAATGAAGTTAGTTGATAATTTTTTTGCTGAAGATTATTTTTTCATACGTGTGTATGAAAACACGCTTGCGTTCTCATATTATTAATTTTTTCCACTTTTTTTAGTATTAAATCTTATTTCAATGTAAGTGTATTCCTGGTTAGACGAAAAATGAACTATTTCATTTTATTTTCTCATATATTTTTGTTATACACATCATTCTGGGTGCAACGGTGTGTTATTCGCCAATTCTTAACATATCAGGTGAATTATTTTGACTATGCTATTTTCATATCTGGATGATTAATAACTATTCGAATTATTTTATTTCCATTCCGAAGTGAGAGACCATCCATATCTTCCCAAAAGTTTCTAGATTTTTTTTGTTAATTGTGCCTTCGATATTTTCGAAATGTCCTTTATGAGAAATCATTTTTTCAACCATGAATGTGTCAGAAACAATTTATTCCATGATCATGAAGACAGTAACGGTAGAGATTTTCAACAATGGCTGGAGGTCAATAGTTGGAAAGACTATAGAACTAACCATCAGCGTCCATTGTTCAGCTGATTCAGTATTCGAACTATATTGTTGACTATTGATGCGATTTGGATGTACTCATATAAAATGCATCAAAATTAGAAGCAGCAAATAAACTCTCTGGTGGATTTTTCTTTTCAAAATATTTTCATGTTCGATATAATAATTTTCACTGAAAGACTAGGACTTTTTTAGAAAAAAGTGTGTTTTTCTCCCATGTTGGAAAGGAAATTGAACAATTGAGTTCGTTTCCTCATAAAAAATCAAAAAAGCTCTATTTTTTCTCTCTGGACCCTTAAAGATAAAAGAGTTATCATCTCTCACCATCAATAATTTCAGTGAGATCACTTTTTATTTTAATTGAAATCTTTTTTTATAGAAATTATGAATCCATGTGTATTGACCAGTGTACAAAAAAGTGATGGATGCAGAAAGAATTTGACAACACCCATACATGATTTCAATGATGTAACAAACTACTGCAAGTAAGTTAATCAATCACGTAGGTAAAGATAATCTCAACAATTCCGAAACACACAAATGGCACAGTTCTAAGGACATTCTCTATGGGTATTTTTACTCCGATGTAATACGATTCCAAAAATATTATTTATTTTAATAAAATATAAAAAATTCCGAATGACTGTGTCAGGATTCGAGGAATGGAAGTAAATACCTCCAGGAACGAATTCGAAATTAAACGAAAGAAAGATCCCAACAACAGATAAAAAGTTTCACCTATATTCCGACTTGTGTAGTAGCAACATAAGTACTCTCATCCATCAAGTTGTATTCTGAAATTTTTGGTATGGTATATCTTTTTGCTATGCTTTTTGCAGAACAGCAAATAAAATTTTGTCAGTCTAAATAATTCGATGAAGTAACAAAAAAATATTTCTTTATTTCTGTATCGTAATCAAATACAGTATCTACCTACTAAAATAGTAGTGCTGCATTGTTTTCAGTTATATTTTTCGTTCTGTTTTGTGGTGAATACTGATCATATCAATTCTCAAATCGAATCAATTCAAATTTCGTTACACCAACTGCACATTGATTCAAATAGAGGAAATATGGTCTAATAATCATGTCAGAAGGCAATTTTAACACTCAATGCGTTCGTCGCAGCTTTTCGAATTTCGTATTCGGTTGGGAATAAAGAGCCCATTCTTCAACTTGTTTTAGAATATAATTTCTACATAAGTGTGTATGAATGCGTTTTCAAATTCATTATTCATTCCATATTCTCTATATCCACATTTTTTTTTTATGTACTCCGTATAATAATGATGAAAATCTTCGTTTCAGTATCTTCCCCACCTTGCAGAAATGCTTTGAAGATGAGTTGAAGCAAGAGTGTTCGAATGATATGACTAAAAATACCATTCACGATTTATTGACAGTGGACGTCAAACCTTGTAACATAGCAATGCAAATGTTTTTCGAATTGGGAAGGTACCTTTAAGTTATACATATAAATGAAAAATGTTATTTACAATCAATCTTCATTAACGTTCAATAGAGGCATCTGGAATTGAAATATAAAATTCGAAATGAATACAGATATATCTTAATTCAAATTGAAAAATATCCTATAACCATTGTCCCCCAAATACATCGTTTTCGAGAAACCGGTTGTTGTTGGAGGATAATTTTTTCACGAACTGCTTGATTCTTTCCTTCAGAAAGTTGTTTCTGGTGAATTAGATTAGTACTACTATAATTTCGTCACATTCACCACTGATTTCGAAAAAAAAACAAACTCGTCTCTTCTGGAATATTCAAATTTTAGGCGTTTCAAGAAGAACGAGCAACTTGTTATTAATTTGTGAGCATTCAACGTACCAAAAGAATATAAATATAATAAGTAAAATTAATGCAATATATGAAATACAAGAAAAACAATGAAGAGTGATAGCTGAGAGAAGTGCAATAGAGAAATTAATATTGAATTGATATAAGAAGGTAAGTCCGCTTTTAACATTATTGTAAGAATATCATTAAAAAAAAAAATTTTAAATTCACCATTGAAGGACCTACCGATGATGTAAGGAAAACACATGATATTTTCAAAGATTCCCGAAATCTTGATCCGAAAATAGAAGAACGCGATTACTGAAAAATGAAATGAATTGAGAATTAATCTATGTAGTTCAAATGAATCAGAATATCACGAGGGGTTTCTTGAAGAAGGAAAGGAAATTTTGTAATCTAAAAAAAAATATAAATTATTTACATATTATTATAGAAGATATTATTCTGCTTATGTTTATTTTTCAATTTGTTGTTGAGGAGTCTAATGGAAAAATCACTATTGAAGCAATGTGAATCGATCAATGAATATATTACATTCTAGTTGATTGATTAGTTCATCGTCCAGCCTCGTGATTTCTGATAATAGGACTTGAATTTTTAATTTAGGATAAAGGAATTACATGGGCATGCAAGTATCCACCCGGTAGAAACAAGTTATTCTACATTGGAAAAAGGAAACAAAAAAATTTCATGAATCAATAAAGAACCTCGTAGAGCCAATAAATGTTAAACAAACAAAAATCGGGCATTCCAATAATGGTTTGGATAAGATGGAAGTTTTTCGAAGTAATTTCACTATACAGAGTATCCCAAATTGCTTGATTTTGACTGGTTCAGGTACTTCTGGACTAGAAAGGTAAAAACTTCGTAAGGTGTCTCGGGCTCGATTTTTGTGAAAACACCATTAGTGAAAACCGTTTCACGACATCTTAATTTTTTTTTATTTCGATTTCGAAAATGTGCCATAACTTTTTCATTTTTCATTTGCGAGAATATCTGAAAACAATCAAAACCTTTTAGAAGTGCTTTTTTCCCGGAAATAAGAAACTATAGTAATTTTTTTTTCCGTAGAAAAAAACACTTTTTTTTATATTAAATGCGAACGCATTTTTTTTCGTTTTATTTCATAACAAAAGTCTAGAGATAAAAAAAATTCAAAATAATGTCTCATTCCCAATGAAAAAGTGCTTGATGAAAGTTTTTAGTTTTTTCAGATATTTTGGAAAATGAAAAAGCTAGGTATGGCACATCTTCTGAATCGAAAAAAAATTCAAAACGTTGTTATATCTTCAAAACGAATGAAGATATCGTGAAACGGTTAACACTATTGGAGTTTTCACGAAAATCGAGCATGGACTCCTTTCAATGTTTTTACCTATCTAGTCTGGAAGTACCAGAAACAGCCAAAATCAAGCAATACATTCAGTTAAGTGTCAATTATAAGAGCTCATTAATCTCAAGCAAACAGTGCAAAGAGATGCTGTCTCTAGGAATAGAGAACAGTGTTATATGTTGGGTACTTAAACTGGGAACATTAGAAGTTATAAAATTTATTGTAATGATAATTCAGAATATGAAATAGAAATATTGAAGCTTAAACCCCCTCACGCTTCAGTCTCTAAATTTTATGTAGCACAAGGCTGGCGTAATAATCAATTCACAGTCCATTCTTATAAATAAGATTTCTAATAAATCTTCTTCGAACGCACTCTCCACTCCTATGAACATAGTCGTAGTAAAAAAGTGGTCAAAAAGGTATTGCATATTCAAGAATGTTCGCACAAAGGAAAAAAGAACATTTTTCAAACTATTTGCCACCGTGGAGGGGCCCTGGCTACAACTTATACACATGCATTTTAAACAATAGCTCGCAGTGAAATATAATGAAGTAAATATAAAAACCTGAAAGTTATGATATCAGAATTGAATTTCAGGTAATAATGTGTGCAAATTATGACCCCTTAACGTCGTTTCAATAAATTAGATTTGTCTCGGATTCAGTTCGATGAGAAATCAGTACCTTTATTGCTTCATTTGCACCTTTACCTGACGCCGTCGAAATGATTCTGATTGAAATTGTATTTTTAACAGGTAAAATCCCCTCACTTACAGTGAGAAACATAACAAGATGTATTTATTTTCAGGTTTCGTAGGATACACTCAGTCCGACGTATTCCAGGAACTTGAATACGTTGGCATATTCCAGACATTTGCGATTAATTACATATCGTCCTTCACTCCATGGAATTGTAGACATTTCACTTCCGAAAATTTCCAGGTTTAAAAATCCGCTTGGAGCTGTTTGATTATTTCAATCTTTTTTTCTCAGGAAGCACGCGATGAAGCAATTCAATGTTTGAAAAATGTCGGATCAAACAATTCTTTCTGCAAAAGATTAACATACTACTTCAAGCCTTGCGTCAGAAAACTCCTAGAACAAAGCGAAAAATGTGAAAGTATCGAACAAACTTCGAGGAAAAAAGTCATTGTTGATACTGTTATTGAAGAAATTAGATATTTGTGCGGAAGTGATGGGGAACACATCTTCGGTGAGGGATTATCAGCAAACACCTTTTTTTCGAGAATTCAAACATATACTTACTGACCATATTTCAATTTATGAGTAATATTCAGGTAACTTTAAGGTAACCAATGAGTCCGATGGATTCAGTTAATATTAAAGCATGGATTGAATTTCATTGTCTTATGAGAAACGGAATTTTTATTAAACCTTTTTGGAAATGAGCAATTCTTCAATTATACTGAAAAATACATCTTTTTTTCAGAACTATTCACTCCATGCGTGTACAGAAGTATACAAAAAAGTACTGAATGCAGACAGGAAATAATTGAATCAATAAATGGGACAGAAAATACAACAGTACTTTGCAGGTAAGTGGATTCTAATTAATGAAATATCAGATACATTTAGGATTTAAATCTCATTTCTTTAGTTTTCAAGTGTTTTTTCTCATTTATAGCGTTATTCCACGTTTGAAAAGATGTTTGGAAGATCAACTGGAGAAGCAATGTATGAACAAAGGAACAACAAATACCCTTCACCATATTTTATCTATTCCTGTAGAGCCGTGCAATCTTGTAACAGAAATATTATTCGAATTGGGAGAACTCTTTGGTTAGTTCTGATGTTGTTAGTTAACAATATAACACTTCTCAACATGAACTGACATTCGAATGAACAATGACACCTACTGCATATTCCGGATGAGACATAAGCCAGGAATAAAATTGATATTTATTCAACAAATTATTTAATTCTTTATTTTCCGAATTTTTTCGTTATAAAACGGAATATTTCCTTTCATTCTTTCAGGTGCAACCCTACTGATCTTTCATTTTCAAACTGTAAATATATGTTATATAAGGACTCATTGAAAAACCCATAAAAAAGGATAATTACCAAATTCTTATTTTCTGCATCTTAGTGATGTAATCCGTTCACTAGGCAAAATAAACTTTTTTTCTTACTGCCTTTCATTATGCTCAAAGGAGACATTTTATATTTATAAGCAAACTGAGACTTACTTCAAGGATGTGCTGAAAAAACTAAATTCATTGATTTCATCAAAGTACCTTTGATTCATCCTCGAATAAATTAAAACTGTGTGGAAAGGCTCAAACAATACTGTAGGTATGAATATAGATGGAGATTTCTTTACTGAGCCTTCTGCTGTTACTTACAAATTTTTTCACTTTCATTGCAGAGGTCAGTATATCGAACCATTTCGATAATTCTGTGTCACAGATAAGCTCCATCTGTCTTATTTGGAAACAGTTTCTACTTATATTCAGCTCAGAGATAGAGGAGTTAGGAGGTAATTCAAATTATAAAGCCTTTGGAAAATTCATGGAAAAAGGACTCTCATTGAATTAACGAATTTCTGAAATATAATGACATTTTATTTTCCACTGGCTCCAAAACGAGCCCACGATTGGAATACATTTTGGGAGGTCTCTGCATTTTTCGGAAATTTCAATTGATGAATCGAACAACTTTCGAGATTCTGAATATTTATATGAAGTTAAGAATTTGTCTGATGAAATAGTTTGATGAAGACGCTGAAGAGTTTCAAAGCTTGAAAGTTCGAAATGTTTTTTTTTGTTGGTCAACCAGAGACCTTTCTTCTATTATTTAAAAAATATTACTTCTTGATAAGCTCTAGTGACTGAGAGAGAAAACTCAAAAAATAAGAATCACAAATGACATATTTATTTATCAATTAATTCATTTATAGGAAAAAAAACCTATAATACTCTGCATATTATTATATCAAAATTGTTCTTAAATACATTGACGCTGGGAGAATTCTCCACTTGTTTATTCGTTCCAACCTTGGATGTTTGTTGAGAAAAATACTGTCTGGGTGCTGTCTTCAAATTTTCCTTGCGGAGATTCAAATTATGTCCTCTCAGGTTGTGGCAAGTACATCGGCCTTATTGGTGAACATTTTTCCTTATATTCAGCCCTGAGAGAAGAGCTATTTCAAATTATATAATTTTTGGAAAATGAGAAAAGTTCTTGAGTTGACCGGGTATCTGTTGGCATTTTGAAGGCAGTAACTGATATGAAACCAATCATTTGGCTAATCTTACCCGTCAGTACAGGCAAGGTTCATCTTTGAAAATTGGTTCTGTTATACCTACCTGTTTTAGAAAAAAATGACCCAACAATATAGCCAATTGTTGTCCCATATCACTTTTGAGTGTATTCTCTAAGGTGTTTGAACAAACTGTGCATATGGTCATATGAAGTCGTTCTTAAATCATTTCAGTATAATAAGCGATCATCAACATGGTTTTACAGGAGGTAAATCCACCGGAACCGCAGTATTTCCGTTTACTGATTTCGTGCTTAAGAATTTTGACATGTCTCTATGACCTCTCTCGTGCCTCATCATTTCAAGAAAATTCTTCGAAAGCAAGTATACAACATTGGGTTTTGCGGAGTTCTTCAGTAGATTTCAAGCTACATCACCGATCACTGAATGACAGAGTGGATGAATGTTGGTAAGTGAAAGGTAGGAAAAAAGATTCACCGCCATTATAGTCGATTAAGGCTGTTTATTATAGCTTGGTGTTCAGATATATGACCTAAATGTTCTGTTGTGGGGTAACTGTTGAATCTAAAAAGGGGTTCTCATTCAAAAAGTTTCATTGAATACAATTTTACATAATCAAAGTTTAACGTTTTGAAATCAAATCAGCGATCTCACCCTCTTCATCTCATTGGTCTTCGCGTAAATAAATGTATACTCTTATGAAACGAAAACGGAATTTAGATGGTTTTAAAACTCTCTTTGGAGAAGTTCTGGTTTTAGTGAAGATGGTTGTCATTCACCATGGAGTTTTGATCTAGGTAGTCCCTTGAAGCCAGTAAAGGGCAAGATGAAGTTATAACTCCTCTATTTTTTCAAGGACCTGGGAACTCTTGCGAAAACGATTGGATGGTATGCCAAGTTTAGCCATATTCTTCTGAAATGTTCTTGTTTACACCACTTGATCTTGTTTTTCCAGAAGTTGAGCTTCTGTCTACCTTTTCCTAGGTAAGTTAAGTTCAGGCATTCTTTGGTATGTGTATAATGAAATAGATGTGTTCATTATGATCTCACTCAATCATAAAAGAACCTTTGAGGAAAATCAGATTTCCTAATGATTACCCTCCTTTATTTTTCAATACAGAGCCTTTGATGGTAATATCAGAATTTTTCCTTCAATATCTATCGGTTTCCATTCATGCAGATTGTTTCATTAAATATTTCTAAGTGAAAATATCAAAAGTCTCCATATAAGACGGTCAACCAGAAAAAAATCAAACCTCATTATGCTGATGTTACAATCAACCATAAAGATAATGTACGATCATAGACTTAGTTGAAACGCCAAGTATATGACCCATTTTTTCCAAGATGCCGAAGAAGCAACTAAACTAAACTAAACGAATTGAGTTGAATCGAAATATTACGAATGAAATATCAAAGTCAGCAAAGGAATCATTGTGTCATTATGAATTATGACTATTGCAACTGAGATTAAACAGATGAACTCCCATCGAATCCTTTCAAACAAACAATCCTGATAATTCTAATAAACATCTACTAAAAGAATTGTATTATCTCTTCGTAACAAGAACTCCATACCATAACATAGTTGCTGATTACACTCGGTAGTTTGGAACTCATTCATATTGTACGACAGAAATGAAGCTTCTTTGTTTTTTCTTCATCACAGGTCATAAAGACGGAATATTTCACTAAGTATTTTCTCTATCTGTGAATTTTTTGTAGTGACAAGATGAAAGACATTTTAGTGAGTTTACGTTTGCAATATTTACAGTTTGGGCAGCATACACTGGTGCAAATAGTATATCCCATGAAGTTGAATTCATAGGAATAGCTCAGGCAAATTTGCTCTACTATTTGACTTCACTAGGCGCATGGGAATGTGAACACCATTCTCATGCAGATGTGTTGGTAAGAAGAAAATTGAAACTTTCACTGAAAAGTTTATAATATTAGCATCCCCAAGAACACTAAATCGAAACTCTATCTAGCAACGACACAAACTTGCCACAGAATGCGTGAAGAATATCACATACGATGGATCTTTCTGTGAAAGTTTTCTGAAAAGCTTCAAGCCTTGTGTGAATCCACTTCTTCAAGAAACTGGACAATGTGATGGCATTTTTGGAAATTCTCTTAAAAATGTTATAGTAGATTCGATTATTGCAGAAATTGATTATATTTGTCGCAGTGATGGTGAACACATTCTAGGTATGAAAACTTATTTTATTTCAGATTTTCAATACTTATCATACACAACAATTTATTCCTCATAAAGAAGTTTCAAACTTCTTCAAACATATTTGCAGTGGACATGCATTCGAATACTTACTGAACTTATCCAACGCTGCTTGGATTACCTACAACTTTTCTCTGAATTTCAAAATACTTAATCGTTTTTGTTTTCTTCGAATTTAAGATTTGGGGAAATTCTCAGAACTTTTTTCTCCGTTCATAAAAAATGGACATATAGAATTTTATGCAATGACTCCACATTATTTTCTGCTGGTAATTCAAAATTTCGACAAAACAATCACGCTCCTTTTTATGAAAATAAAGATTATACATTTCGAAAAGTCAAATGCAGAAATCGATCCATATTTTAAATAAACAAGAATGTGTTTGAATTTGTAGAACTGGTGAATCCATGTGTCATAAAGAGTACAATAGAAAGCTACAAGTGTGAAAGTAACAAAATGCGAAACTATAAGACGTCATTCGACTTGACTGAAATGTGTAGGTAAGAAAATATAATGAACTTGTCTCATCCATCTATGCATCTATCCAATATAGGTAATATTTTGACGTCAATGAAAATCGGACACAAAACATCGACTATATGTTTAGTTCATTTACTACATCCTTGCCACACCATCAAAATTATTTACTACCCTCGAAAAACTCGTGTATAAAATGGCAATATTGATATTCTATTCCGAACGTACGAACAGAAAAACAGCAAAGTACTTACAGTACAAATGTTCCAATCGATGGACTAGAACGAAAACCACGAACCTATCTCATAAAATAGCTGATTAACTTTCAAAAGCAATGAGATGGGACCATGCAAACTTGTTATAAAATGCAAAGACCTTTTATCCTATGATAAAATGTAATACAGTTTGTATGTTTTGGAGTTACGTGGTTTTCATTCTAGGCCATGGATATGCCATTATTCTATTCATCTATTCGTAAGTAGAATTCTAGAGGAAAAATTCTAGAGGGAAAAATTGGTGGTTCTTGGTGATTCAAGTTTCTTTGTTTGTTTTTTGGGACTGTTATCATTAACTATTTTGAATTTAGTTATATTGCAACTGACTTATTCTCTTTTTACTAGAAGGTGTGATTCATTATTAAAGGACATACATATGAGAAATAAGGACATCTCTCATTCCAGCCATTTAATGACTTATACTCCTTTTCCCGAGCACCCTAGAATTGATTTTGGCCGTTTTCAACATAGGTTTTTTTCCGATTCGACAAATCATTCGAAAATAATTTTAGTTGTCTGTTCATAACTTGGAAAAAAATCAAACTGATATCTCTTCTTTTATACCATTTATGTTATTCGTTTTTAAAATGAGAAAATTTTGATGTCATAACCTGAATCTTCTATCCTCTTTTCCATATTCATCTCTGATCAGACCTCTTCTTTGTTCCTAGCTTTGATTTTTATGCTATTCCCATATATATTTTTGTCAGTAGTTAGATACAAGTTAGTGATATGTAGATAAAGGATGCCATATATTTAAGAAAAAAATTTTTAGTTTTTTTCCAGGTGTTCTGAACTGTTTGGAGAATGAAGTGAAAAACAAGTGTGAAAATACAATCACGAGAAATATGCTGCATGATTTTTTTACAGTGGACGTAAAACCTTGCAATATAGCACTTGCAGCATACATAAAACTTATAAGAGTTATATCTGGTAATTAAATAGTTTTGTCTGTTTAAAATTCTTATTTTAATCTTCATGTGAAAGTTGATGTGAGATCAACAGAACATCCAATTAGAACCATTATGTTGCTTCGAAATTTTTATACGAAATCATCAACATACAGGGTTGGATATATGATAAGTATGATCACTTACATATTTTATAATTATATTTACTACATGTATCTATATCCTCATAATGTCAAATAATAGCTTTAGTATTTGAACAAAGACTAATGTATAGTAGAAGTAGAAGGTTTAATATAATAAAGTTGGATGTGATAAGTAAACAACTTTATTCAGTCACAATGTAACCGAGTCTTAAAAGTTAAGGTCATCGAATTTCAAATTCCTCGTAAATCTATAAATCATATCGAGTGCCCATACTGGTTGATCATGAGGCACCATATGGCCAGCATCCCTCACTAAAAGATCCGTCAAATTACCTGCAACTTTAACGAAGCCTGCGATATCTGTGTCTACAAACCAAACGTTCCTATCGGCATTTTGGTATTCTGACGAAGAGGAGAAGTTCAATTTCTGCAAATAGTTAACAGTCAGAGGATAAGCAACAATGATGTCAACCTGACCACTGTAGAGCAAAACTCTATAATTTTCCATTAAGTCAGGAAGCAAGTGTGCTACCGACTTCATGACATCGCTATTCAAAGCGAGGTTAACTTCTTCACCATCTTGAAATTTTGTATTTCCCACGTGTATAGCCTTTCTTATCTCGCTCGTTTGAATGAAGACGTCCATCAGTGGTTCGTCGTCCTGGTCTTGAGCAAACAAATAGTTGTATACGTTGGTTACTCCAGTTTCCCTCATGAAAGTATACAGAATATCAGACTGTCGATCCCTAGCTTCATCATATTTTCCTTGCCTGATCAAATCAATAGATTCATCTCTGATGTTGTCGATGATCTTTTTCGTTTTTAAGTCTATCATGCCGTGTTGGTACAAATAATCTCCATAGTTCAACTGATTGATCGGATCTGTCCATCCGTTTCCAATGGCTAAACCTTTGAGGTTAATTTTAGAATCATCTGGAAGAACTCGATTCGATCTTAATATGTAGTGAGATATTGCTGGAATGTAATGGCCTCCATAAGATTCACCGGTGATGAAGAATTCGTTTTTCCTCAACTCGGGGAATAGACGGAAAAATTGTTGAATTGCTTGGAACAACTCGCGACTGACCTGATCTTCATCGTGGGCTAATCCTGTTGCATCGGTGAAGCTATATCCTGCCCCTGCAGGATTATCAATCCACAGCATATTATGAGTTTTCGTCCATGTCTCGTTCCTTAAAACTACGTCGACTTCGTTTATCATTTGAAAAGGTCCATTCTCTGAGAACAAGCCGAAAAGAGATGTTGAACCTGGACCTCCTTGCAGCCACAACACTACAGGATCGTTAGCAGGGTCGGACTCAGACGGGCAGAACCAAGTGAAAAGATTGGTGTTATGAGTTTTATTAACTGTAAAAAATCCTGTATAATGTGTGATGTTCTGGAAAGCTTCGTGTGAAACTCTCGCTAAATTTCTTGCCTCTTGAATTCTTCCCGCTTCAATGTAGGGTGTTAAAATCAAAGGTTCACCATTGTCTTCATTTTCTTTGATCGGCTGCGAGTGAATTCTTCTATAGATATTTGGGAACCTACTCACCGCTGCAGAAAATTGGAGTAAAACAAGAAAATATAAAAACCAGAGTAATACACGAGACATGATTGTACTAAATGTAATGACGGAGGATGTTTTTTATTGAAATGATTTCCGGGTAATATCTTATCACATAATCTGTCTACTTGATGAAACTCATTGTATTCTAAATAGAATGAGTCCAAAAAGGTCCCTTTTCCATTTTAATATTTGATAATCAATCTCATTCATTCAATTTTTTCCTTTCGATATATTTGTTCTAGTGAAACAATGTAACCAAAACGACAATGAATTAGTGTGCTGACTCTACACAGTGATTTTCAAGTAAAGAACGGCTCCATTATTTCGGAATCGGATTACACATTTTTAATAGAATTTGGTGTGCAAAAGTATTTTTTCATACATATTTTAGTTTGGAAAGTGTCAAATTTTCGCACTAGTGCGAGAAAGTATTAGCAGGGGTTTTTCCCGCACACTTTCATTGAAGAATAAACTGAATTATGATATGTCCCTATGCATCAAACGTCAACGATGAGAGTACCATGGTGACATGTGTATTATGGATTTTCATGGAATGTTTTGTATGTTGAGATGAAATATATACTTTTTATGTGGGTCGTAGAAAAAATAATGTTCCTATCTTTTGCAGAAAGTATCTTTCCCGAACTCCGCTCCGCGTCGTTCGGGCAACAGCAATCTCGTACGTACGGAAAAGTAAAACTTTCAGCACTTCTTGACAGGAAAATAACTATTGTGATAGGGATGATATTTTAATGAATCCCTATGTGAATACTGAATATACCTACCTTTTCTTGAAGTGTTTCGTCGTTTTTTTGAACCCTCATTACTTGGGTTTCGAATACACTAGATGCACAAAAATTTTCATAACATGATGTCAATAAAAGAATTATCAAATTTACGAAATTTCAATTGCATAACTTCTTCACTCGAGATATGTTATGGATATCTAAGAACTGACTCACTGATGATCTTGAAAACTGTAAGGATACTTGCTGAAGTCCTATGAAGTTGAAATTTGGTATGTGAGCTAGTATCAAAAAACAACGGAAAAATTCGAAATCTTGAAATTTTTACCTCTTAACCTTTCGAACGAGAGGATGTAGAAGTTTGTATGACACTCCCGCAAATTTTGCTCTTGTGGTTAAGAATGTTGCAAGAACATTTCATAAGTCACCTTAAAATTATCCCCCACATTTTCAATTAGGGTTTGAAATTTATAGCTCGTAAATTAAAGGTATCAAAATACAATTTTTTTTTTCACTTACATTATAATTATTATATAGGTGTCCAGAAAGGGTAGGGAGTATTGAGTGGTGGCTTGGAAACTTTTATCTTAGGTCAGCCAGAGATGATTACTCAATCTATTGATTTCGAGATTCCTTCTCCACAAAACCACCCATCATCTTGAATAAATCAGATGAATTTTTCATCGATCTAATAAAAAAATTTTGAATGTCCGGTTTTTCCACAAGAAGCTAAGAATTCTCTGGCCTGATTTTTGGTCGTTTTGTTCACATAAATAAATTAATTTCACTCAAAGTAACGAGCCTAACAAACACTACGTCACTAACACTAACACATATTGAAACTAAATAATAGCGAAATATCAAAACAATTCAAGCGGCAACTCCTGCAATAAAAAGGAAAGCAATCGAAGTATCCTGACGTTTACGAATCGAGGCATCCCCATTAGGTACGTCAGAGTTGGATGTATTCAGTCTACCAAGAGATGTTGAAAAAAATTTTTTTCTCAGCTGAAAGTTTCAGGATATACACATTCTAAATTTAGCATCTGCTGTAATAGAATATTCAGTGAGTTTTCTAAATATTACATGATGCATATTCAGTATTTCTCAAGGATTTCCAGGAGCAAAAAATATGAAGGATGATTCTCTTCTACTAGAAAACTGCCTACTGTATTAAGTCTGTCCTATAACTGAATTATTTTTCCTAGGGAAACGGGTAACAATTCAAGAAAACAAAAGAACTATTACTCAGATCTTTTTATTTTAGGTTTATCTTCGAGTAATATCCTCCTGAACAACATTATTTTGTCAGGTAACAATTTTATACTCTTGAAGTCGCGAGAATTCCAACTGAAATTCTTCACATTCTCAAAATATCTTGATTCTCTAGGAATATTCAGCTTCTTCAGTAAATTCGAGGATATTTCTGGAACTATTGGAAGAAGTAGGATTCCCGTTACTCGTAGCGATTCCATCGTGATGTGCAAAACAACATCTAATGTATCTTTCTTCTCTGGTTCCTTTTTCAATTCCCATGGTTTCATTGTTTCAAAGAACAAGTTTGCCGAATGTAACGTAGCTATGATAGCGTCCACCACTTTGTAGATTTTGAATTCATTATATTGCATTTCACAAATGGCTGGAAAAATAAGAAACATTTCTGTAAGTGATTCAGTTTTGAAAAAAAATGTATAGGCCATTTTCCAGTAGAGATTTAGTTTTCGAACCACAGGCCAATTCTTTTTTTACCACGACACCTGAGTTCGATCCAAATAAATTAATCTCCCGTTTAAAACGCTTCAGATATCTCAAGATCATTTTTGAAGACAGCGGTGAAATCTCTATAAAAATTGTTTTTCGTTCATTCGAAAAGTTATCTTCATTGAAATAAATGAATATGTTTTGAAGGAAAAACTCTTTTCAGATTTTTTTTCAGAAATATGAATACATGCAGGGTGTCCGGGAAAATGTTGGAAATCTCTCGGATTCAAATAAAACGTAAACAAATTACAAGTTCCCATTTTTTTCCTTGCAGCCCTCCTTACGGAAAAACGGCCTTCTAAATGACGCCACTGGAAATCCATTCTACTGAAATAAATTTTAGATTACTCAATATAATTCATTGAAAATTTGATATGATGAACAGTAGTGAGGACCTCTGAAAATACTGGCCTCAAATATAAATGAGCTTGTTTAGTTTACCGGGGGCAGACTACGTTGTGCATTTTGTTGCTTTCATCTTTAACACCCTGCATGATGAGGGGTGAAAAGAAACGAATTTGGATACCTTGAACATCAAGCTAAAGAAAAGGTTCTCTTGTTTATTGTCGATAAAATTTCGAAAATCAAAATAATGAAACAAGTAATTTTTTTTGTTTGTAATGAAAAAAACCATGAATTCTATTTTTTTTTGTCTGCAACGAAAGTTATTCAAGGAACGAAAAAGTTTCAGTTTGTTATTAAATCCGACGAAATTTTTTTGTTTCTTTCTGGGCCATACTGCAGTGTAAAGAATCTTTGTAATTTTGTCGGATTCAATAACATAAACTGAAACTTTTTTGTTAATCGAATTACTTTCGTATCAAACTTTGTTGCAGACACAAAAAAAACAACATAAGAATTCATGGTTGTTCTTATTAGAAATGAAAAAAAATTTCTTCTTTTATTAGGTATTGTGTTTTTCGAAAGCTAAAATGTAAGCATTAAAATGTAAACTAAACTCGCCAATTTGAATTCAAGGGGAGTATTTTGAGGGGTTCTTACCACTGTTCATCATATCATTGAATTATATTAAGTAGTTTGAAATTTATTCCCGTGAAATCCATTTCCAGTGGCGTCATTTAGGCTATATCTCCGTAGGGAGGGCCGCAAGGAAAAAAATGATGAGAACTTGTCAGCTTATTATTTCACATTTTATTTGAATCAGAGTGATTTCCCACATTTTCCCGGACACCCTTTATATGGAAACTCATATAGGCTAACAAATGATTTTTTATCTACACTACAGGTTTCAGCCACAGCAAAGCGAAATCTTTTCAGAAACGAAAACTGTACAAAATGACTACTTTTCGCATAACATTCGTGCAGACTTTTCCTCAATGAAATACTTATCATAAGATAATCATTTTTAATAAGAGAAACTTCTGAAAATTTGTTTTCAATTAGAGGGCGTCCATAAATTACGTGTGACATTTTTGGACTCCTCCCCTTCCCCTAGTAAGATTTTGAATGATTTTTCTTAACTCTCTTCCCCCGAAACCTCACGTGAGATTTTTATTAAATGTGAGTATAAAGAATAATTTGTTCTATTACTTTTATAACGACAAGCAAAGGCGGCAAAGAATATTGCCGTATTTTTAATATCACTGTAATTGTGTAATTAAGTAAAATACATAATGAATATTTCAAGCAATAAAACATGTATTCTGATTCAGTCCATGGAGACCCGTGCACAGTTTCAAGAGTGACTAACATATTGAATAATTTTACAGGGTTTTCTGTTGGAAGAAAAAAAATACTTGATGTTTGTTAAAATCCAACCCTTAAAACCTTCTCATAAATGGAGGATTCCGAAAGATTCCACTAGACCTCCTCCCCCTCTAGAACACCTCACGTAATTAATGGGCGCCCCGTTAATAGCTCTTTAAAAATTCATAACCAAATAAAGGAACTATATGAGGTTATGAGCTAACCTGAATAGATAAAAATTATCTTAAGTGCTTCAAGGAGATGAATGTGTAATAAAGGAAAGCTACTTTAAATTTGTTTTAACATGTGATCATTTAGATTCATATTATCTATCATAGTCTCAACAATTCGGAGACATAATATGCTACGAAATATTTTGCTTCAATAAAGAAAATTCAGTGAGATTGAGGAAAAATGTGTAGTGGCGTCCTAATGAGTTAGCCAATCACTGAAAATTCACACTTGGCTCTTGGACATTTTCAAGTCATTCTCCTGTTCCAACTAACGAGCTCTAAGTTGAAAACTTTTAACGAACCAAGAATTTTTTAATGAGGACAATTATTTCTGAAGATTGGATAGGAATGTACTCGACTTCCTACTTAAATTCTCGAGAGTCGATGACCGTAATAACTCAATTTTAGCCGACTGCTAACATTTTATTTAATTCGTCCAAACGAAAACTCACATACAATTGAATGATATCGAAACTGTATTCGTATGATAACTTTATGTTAGGATTCGTATGAAAACTTAATGTTAGAAAACATCGATGCAGCAGGAGGAACTTGCTCTAGAAATCTCTGAAACAGTATTTTAAACTAAAGCTATATTTGGAGTTCAAACTAGGTTCAAAACTATTTTCAAATATTTTCTATGTGATGTCACAAGTTCAAAGATCGCTAAAATGCATATTTTTGAGAGCTTGACTTCGTCAAAGTAATTACAACGATAATCAGCGCATAACTATGACGGAATTGCCAGAATCTGCTTTCAATGATCAAGCAATATTTTCAAACGTTTCTGTGTTCGACGTCACCGTTGCAACGTCAGAATACTCATCCTGGAAACCTATGAAATATTTTTGAAAAATTTGCTCGCCGAAATACAGCTTAGGTTCAAAAATATTTTGAAAAGTTTTCTTTGTGACGTCACTAGTTCAAAGATCGCCATAATGCATATTTTTGAAAGCTTGACGTCGTTTTAGTTATAAGAATTAAAATCAGCGCAAAACTACTCAGAATTGCCAAAATCTGCTTTCAATTATCACGAAATATTTTAAAACATTTCTGTGTTTGACGTCACCCTTGCAACGTCAGAATACATAGTAATCTTCCGAAACCCACGGAATACTTTTTAAAAACTTGCACACCAAAATACAGCTCTCTAATCGAAACAAAATTTCATAATTATGACACCACAAAAATGTAGAACGAATCGTAGATTTAATAAAGAAGTTTAATCTCTAGATTAATAAATGAGTTGATTACAAAATTCCGACCAAATTCTTTCGTCGATCTCATCATGAATTGATTATGAATTCACGATTGAAATAAATATTTATTTTACATAATAGATGCATTTGATATGATATTGATTTCTATCTTAATAGAAGAAAATGAAGTTAAAGTAGAGTTGAAACATTACTTGTCATTCTTCTGAATATTTTATGTTTGGTTGCCCATGACAATCATACATTAAAATAGGGGAAATCATACATTAAAATGGGTGATAATAATTGATCAATTTCGTGTTCTTTAAACTGAGGTTTCATTTTGAAGTCGACGGAAATCCACTTCACAGCACTATGAGAATTACTGATGCAACTTGCATCGTGCAAGAATATATATTTCAAATGAAAATGTCATCTACAAATGACAAAAATAAGTAGAAGAACACAGAAGACACACTATTTTTTCGCTTACCTGGCAAGTTCTCGACATTTTCTATCAGTTTCTGTGCAACTTCTAATTTAGCAACATCTTCGAAAACTTCTTCTTGAATCTTAGGAAATTCTTGATTGGGATTCAAAACTGCAGCAGTACAACGATTCAACAAATTCCCAAGGGTATCTGCTAATTCAGAATTCAATACCCTTATTGCCTTAGAATCGTTATAATCTGAAAAAATCTTTTTCATTTAGTCATGAGATAAGATGATCAGAATGAATTTATTCGGGATATATAGTCTTTGAAGCGACTACAGCAAGAGGGATGTCGGGGAAATAAACTAGGCTACACCCGTTTTTCTAGTTTCGGTTTTTCTGAAAATCTTTACTCCGACTAACGTCATGTCGTTGGATTGATGAAACTTTTTTTTCTAGGAACATTGAATTACTGAGTAATTACAAGGGTCTGATAAACTAAACTGCTCCACAAGAGTTAGGGATATCGTATTCAATCGTTTTGAAAAGAATGTAATCTTCGAGAAAATCGCTGTAAAATAATTTAAAACTCAATTACAATTTGAATCGATCCAATAAAAATCAGTATGAGATATTTCGTCAATCTGATCGCCTTTTTTTCTGAGTTTGATTCTTTACATAAATGCTTCATGAATGTTCTTATTTTCATCAACGGCTTCGATTTGTAACGAGTTTTCTCAAAATGCCAGGAAGTAAATAACAAACGCTGAGGCTACCAGGGCTATCGGAATGCTAGACGGTTGCAATTCAAGTCAATAGCCCTAACTCATGTGGAGCAGTTCATTAAAGTTCGAATGATTCACATGACTCTTTTTATCTATCAACACTCAAAACGGAGAAAGAAAGGATTTGTATATCGACTCCCAAATTTCTTTGAAGCAAGACAGCAAGGTCAAATTCTGGGACATGTCACCTTCAAATTCATTGGTACGCTTATAAAGCAAAAATTCAAATATACAGGGTGAATTACGCAAGTACAGCACATTCCGTTCTCTTTATTGTAAATGGAACACCTGTATATATTTATATAACTCTTCAATAACGTCATTTCAACGAACTCAATCATGTATGGTCTATTATGATAATGATTTATAACTGAATTTATTAGCATGAGGTCTTGAATTGTCTTCTGCCACTAGTATTAGACGATATTTTCCCTTTTTCAGTCATGTTTGGTGAAGTACTTTCGAAATTCAGATAAAAATGACTTTTGTATTGTATATTGGCAGTTGGTGTGACTTACGAAATTTGACAGATTACGGAATGTGATAAGATCGTAAGTCAGTACTGACAACCATAAAAATATAACTGAATACAATTTTGCAATGAGTTCATTACAGCACATCTTTTAGTACTGTAATGAAATCAATGAAATAGAGAAACGATATTTATGAAAATATACACACCCATCATTCTAACTCGCACAAGCTTCAAGTAGCTTCTGAGGGGTTTCACAGAAACCCAGAATGCATGGAAATACATACATACATATCATTAATTTCGATAAAAATTCAATGACTTAGAGAAAATAACGTGGAATACTCATACAGAAGGCTTATTCTAACACTCGTTCATTCAGAAACGAGCCACAAAGTCATCGAGTCAATAAGTATATTATGAATATAATTAGTTGACCTCTTCCATGTTTATACATTCTTTGTTCGTAGCTTTATGAAACAAAGAAAAAATTAATACGAGATGAAACAAAAAACTTTTGTGAAAATGATATTTTTCTACTTACTTCCATCACTATGCGCCACGCCAACTCGAAGCAAAAAATACCTGAGACCATCACAGGTGAAGACTTCGGCTCGATCAAAAGGGTCTATTATGTTCCCCTTGGACTTCGACATCTTTTCCGATGCGACAATCCAATGGGAGTGGCATAATATGGTTCGTGGTGGTTCCAGATCAGCAGCCATGAGAAAGGCAGGCCAATAAATGCCGTGAAATCTATAAATATGCAGTGTAGACATACGAATGATTCATAATTGAACATAACATTTTGAAGACAAAACAAGTATGTTAACAACAAGAAACCTTAATTTGAAATCACATATAGGGAATACAAAGGAGTAGGTAATTGACAACCATTCTTTTTGATGTTTATTCTTGAAAATATTAATTTGGCATTCAAGGCTTTCAGTGGTGTAATGCCATTATTTGGGCTATTTCGATTATCTATGTTGTTGGTATTTACCGACGTCTCGGCAAGCATTCGCCTGCCGTCATCAGTGTGTTGTTGGTCCTGAGAAGGACCAACCGGTGGGGATTCAAACGCAAGCTGTCACAGGAGTAACCTCCGAAACTCAACCCACTCTGACTACCAGTCTACCGGAGTAGGAAATTATCATTTGATTCATGTTGTTTTAACACTTGGACATACATGTCATATAGATAATGGAAATAGCCCAAATGATGCCCTAACAAATATTCAATTATCAAAAATATCTCATTCACAATTTTTCAGTTGTGGTCTATCTATTTTGCCAAACATTTTGCCAGTTACTGAAGATGTCACTTGATGAGGATCTCTAGAAACTCCATGAACGTGAATCCTTTCGTACTCATGGTCAAATAAACAAAGATGGTTTCATTTATTTATTTAGTGACAAGGGTTTAGGTTGTTCAAATCTATAAACCCAAAAGAAAAAAAAATACCTTCGAAACTTATTAAAAGTACTATCGCCTCATCCATTTACAACTTACATCAGTCCCAATAATCTATCTATACTACTGGTTTCTAATGGAGAGCCGATTGGTATCTGTGTTAACCAATTAAACTTAAAAAAAAAACGATTGAAAATTTTCAGAAGCAAACGACTCATAAGATATCAGTAGTAAGCATTCCAAAGATTATTGAAAGCAATCTTTAGCCAAGTTTCAAATAATATGTTTAGAACTTAATTTATGAAAAAGAATGAATAACATGTCGGATGGTTTCGTTTAGGTCTGCAGAATTTTCGAGGTTCTCAGTTGTATGATTGAGTAAATCTTACGAATTGGGTGCCTTCTCTTCACAGAGCCACTGAGTGTTGTCTGCTTAATAGTTATCCTCGATTACAGGACATATATGTTTGTTATAATGATTCAATATCCATTTTGCTATCATTCAAGTGATTCAAGGCAGCGGTCCACATTCTTTGTTGATGAAAACACATATCCAACCGCCGCTCATAGGATGTCAACTCGTCATAATGGATCTACTCACCGAGTTTAAAAGATTGGAAGAACATTTCAATAAGTCAATAGAGAATTTCAATCAGCATTGGACACTTTTATGAGTGAGTTTGCTTCTTTCATAGGCTACGTTTGTTCTTCCCTATCATATATCAAAGACCTATTCTTTAGCATAGACAATCGCAGCTAACAACGCTAGACCACTTTTGATTTCCTTTGTGAAACATAATTTCAAGAATTCTGTATAGTATTCTAAATATAAACTGCTGCACACAGCTTCAAGAGAAGCGAAAATAAAAATCTACAGAACAATCATTCGTCCCGCAATAACTTATGGGAGTGAGACATGGATCCTGAATAAACGTGAGGCTGATAGATTGCTGGTACTGGAACGAAAGATCCTGAGAGCTATTTTTGGGCCTTGTAGAGACGAAATAACGGGAGAATGGAGAATAAGAAAGAATCAAGAACTACAGGCACTCTATGGGAACGAGAATATAGTGCGACATATCAAGTCCAATCGCATAAGATGGGCAGGACATGTCATGAGGTCACAAGATGGAAGACTCCTCAATACAGCATTCTGGGAAAGGCCTGAGGGTAGAAGAACGGTTGGTCGTCCAAGAAAACGGTGGAAAGACGCAGTGACCAGTGATTTGCAGAGACTGGGAATAACACAATGGGAGCTAGCAGTACAAAATCGACTAGAGTGGAGAAGAATAGTAAATGCGGCCAAGACTCACTTGAGTTGTAGAGCCATTGATGATGATGATGATGATGATGCACACAGCTCTACCGATCATTCATGTAAGGTAAACAGAGATCCTACTCTGTCACAGGAATATAGGAAGAAGATTATTGAGGAGCTGTTGAAGACAACTGAGCGTTGAAGTACAGGAATGGTATTCCCTTTATTGCCAAGGTGACGGGATCTAGTGGTCAGAAAGGAAAAAACACCGAATGACCCCATTACAAGATTATTGTTTAAATGCAGATGGACTGAGGACGAAAATTGGAGGCCTCCGTAGTGGAATATCACATTAAAAAATCAGGACTTCGGCAGAAAGTCATGAAAGTTATTTTAAAATTGTATTTATGAGAAGTGCGGGTACATTGTCTGGTTTTGAATCTAGGCAACTGATATAGCTTATATGAATTCACTTCACGAGTGAAAAAGTAAATAATGGACGATGGGATGCAGAGTCGATTTGATCAGATTCTGTAACAGCGTGAATGATTGAATTCCAGACTTACTTGAGGATATCTTTCCCGATAACCTGTACATCAGGGGGCCAATTTTTCCTGAAGTCCCTTGCATTTGTTAGATACTCAGCTGCTGTTAAATAATTCACCAATGCGTCCAGCCACACGTAAATTGTCTGGGACTTGTCAGAAGGAACTGGAACTCCCCAATTAACTCGTGATGATGGTCGTGAAATAGACAAATCGGGCAATTTATCTTTTGATAACTGATCTAATAATATTCTGTAGAATTTTTTTGGTTTGACTGCGTTCTCTGAAATTCATAATACGCTACATATAGACTAATTTAGACTTTCGACAAGCTCTTATACTTAATTCCAACAGTTGTTTATTCAACTTGCGGTAACTCATCACTTTCTTCCATATAAGAATTATTTTCAGGACAGGAGAATTGGATCAACCTTCAGTTTTATTCGAAAAAAAAGTATTCGGCTGAGCCAAACATCTACGATGTAGTAAAAAGATATTTATTTAATACACGTTTTTTAAAGATTCATCTAAAAATAGAGCCCATCCCATGAGAGGAAGGGAGGAAAGTTAAATTCAGATCGCATCAGTTATACAAAGAAACAATTCTAGAACAACCCCGCTTGAATTTTCTAAGTTGCGCTCAATTGAAATGATACCGATTAGCATGCACAGCGATAGGCATTATTTGTTCAAGTAAGATAGTAACGTGAAGGGATCAGAGGGAAAATGGTAGGAGAGGCGGAGATCTATTGGTTCTCTCGCGGCTTAAGATATTTAACAGACCAGAATGTTGCTTCAAAATGCGACGTTGCCGGAACCGCCACATGGGGTCGTTCCAGGCTCAGAGTGTTACGACTTTGCACTTGCAGTTCTGTTTTGAAGCATAATATGTGATATAGTTCGCATTAGAAATTCGACCGGGAAACGTGTTAAAAGGTTTGTCTTTTTTTTGTGTTCGTGTGATCGGTTTTTCAATCAATAAATATTGTGAAAATGAGTGTTGCAGTTGCAAGAACAATGTGTATCGGGTTTGTAATTGAAGTTTTCTACTTTTAGTGTTTATATCTGAAAGGATTTTCAACAGGAAGGTTTTTCATTCAAATATTTATTGAAATTTCATTTGAAAATCTTCGTTTTGAATACTATGCTTACTTGTGCAGTGCCCGGTTGGAAAAGCAATTAAAAATCTACTAATGAGAAGATGTCGGTATTTAGATTTAAGAAAGATCCCGCGAGGAGAAGAAAATGGCTTAACGCAATTCATAGAGAAAGTAGTTTTAAAGTCAATGATAACAGTGTAGTTTGCATAAAACATTTTGTAGATTCCCATATTTTGAGAAATAACTCTTATCCTATAGAAGCATTGTGATATTTTAAATAAACATAAAATTGTTAGATGAAACTGTACATATATAACTGGCTGGAAGACTGCGGTCGATAGCCGTTTGATTGTAAGATCAATAAACTTAGTTTTTCTCTCTCTCTCTCTAACTCTTATCCAACCGCGAAAGGTTCAGTTATTAATATATCCCGAAAAATTCCTAAATTAACTGTTGATGCATTTCCTTCAATTCTTCCAAATCGACCAAATTACATAACGTCTTCAGTTACTCCGAAAAGAACTGATCCTGAGGAGCGAAGACAAAAATTAGTTGTCCATTATGACAATGTTTACCTACAACGATTGGTACAAACAAGATCAGATCGATTTTCCAACTTTTGTTGTCATTTCAAAGACAAGGCAATTCTCAACCTCTTTTCCAACGTTGAAGAAAATGACTGTTCAGTTCGACAATATTAATTTTGAGGGGGCATTTCCGAAAATATCAGGGTTTAAGATCTTGAGTAATTTGAGAATCGAAGTCATATTTAGAGACGAAGTAAACATATTTATTTCTAATTTCAAGAGATTATTAAGTGACAGGTATATTTGTGACTTTTTTACCTCTTTTAATATTCATTTTTTAACATAGATCTATCTCATGTTGACTAGCTGACTCTCATAATTCATTACATGAAAGCTTGTGTTTTTCAAGTTGGTGAATAGAAAATGACATGTTCTAATATTACAAGTTGAATTTCCTGTCAGAATTCACAATTTGACTTCACATAAATGATTTATGTTCATTCTGTAACAGATTTATACTTTAATTCAAGTTTAAATAATTTATCGGTCATTTATAAATGTCGATTATTAATTTTCCGAAATCTTACCATGGCCTTTCAACCAGTGAATCAAATCCTCTTGAAATTGACTCAGCTTGAATAAATAGTTTTTTTCCTCTGTCCATTCAACAGGATGCCCGCTTTCTTCTGAAACAAGTACTTTTTTTCCATTTTTGTCCTGTATTTCTTTCAACTGTGATGATGATAAAAAGGTCTCATCAGAAACACAATACCAGCCTTCATAATTTGCAGAATATATCAAATTTTTTTTGTCAAGGATATTCTAAAACATTAAACAATAATCATTGCATCTCTGAAACAATATTTTTTTGAAACTTTTAGGTGTGGCCTCCATGAGGGCAAGGAATTTTTTTTTCCGTTTTATTCTTTTTCTTAAAATGAAATATTTGCATACATATAAAATGTAGTCCTGTTTGGAGACTCACCCAGAATTTCTTCACAGTTTTTAAGTGGTTATCATCAGTTGTTCTTATGAAATGTGTATAGTTGATATTGAAAGAATCAGCCAGATTTTTATAACTATGTACAATTCTATCACAGTATTCTAGGGGGGTCAAGGACTTTTGAGCAGAAGCTTGTTGGATTTTTGATCCATGTTCATCAGTTCCTGTGCTAAATTTAATATTTGTATATTTATTGGATAGGCAATGCCACCGAGCAATAGTATCTGCAATAATAGAGCTGTACAAATGTCCGATGTGAGGATCTGTGGGGGAATATAATTAGAATATGATTAGATCCAGAATTATTTAATGAATGAGTCAAACATGTAAATAATCGTACTTTCCTCCATTCACATAATAAATAGGTGTTGTAATGAAAAATTGTTCTTTCTTCTTTTTATCAGTTTCAGCAACTTTGATCTTTGCTGGAGAATATCTGGAGAATCCAGCGCGACACCCTAAAATTTGAATGTTAAAAAATCCTGGAAGCTACTAGAAAAATATCACTCACGAATTCCCCTAACAACAAATAAAGCAGTAGGGTTCATTTCATTTCAAACGTTCCTCCTAATTTGGAAAAATTCTTAAAATTCAAGGATAGTTGGTTTTGGTTTTGTTTATTTGTTTTTGTGAGGTTAGTTAAGTGAGGTTAGGACCTCCACAGATTACAGAAGGTACGTTCGATTTGGACGGTGTTCGCGATTAGATTCTGGAGTAAATAGACTTCGAACGGGAGGAAAGGACCAAACTTCAGGTGTGTATTCTATAGCTCGAAATAATATAAAAAAACTCATATGTTGTTATCCGATTTTCATTCGTTTTCAAACTATAGCATCATTAAAAAAAACAACATTTGCTACATTAAAATGGTTTCATTTATAGCATTATTTTAATAAATGCTCAAAAATCCTGCCATTAACCTCCAAACACATTCGACTTCATCTGCGATGGGCTCTTGTTGCTTTTCTGATTGATTCGTGTCTTTCTTTAATAAGCAATTCGGCATTTCTAATGCGTCGAATAAGGGCATCCCGAGTGTTAACTTTTACTTTGTATACCTCGTTCTTGAACCAGCCCCACAAACAATAGTCCAGTGGTGTGAGGTCTGAAGATCTTGGAGGCCAACTTATAGGACCACCGCTACCAATCCATTGTCCGCGAAACTCTAGATCTAAATATTGTTTGATCTGACGAGCGAAATGCGCGGGATAATTCATTTGCATTCGGATGTTTAAAGGAACGTCCTCAAGTAATGCTATTTTCTCATTTCACAAAAAAAAAAATAAGTCAGTACCTACAGCATTTGTGATAAAAAGCGATGAACTAAAAAAAAATTATTCGTTTGAAATATTCTAATTACCCTTCAGTTTGAAAACAAATGAGAATCGGATAACAACATATGAGTTTTTTGAAATTATTTCGACCTGCAGAATACACACCTGAAGTTTAGTCCGTTCCTCCCGACTCACCCTATATATATACATGGATAAGATTTATTGGACATAACCCTCTGAAATTGAAATGAACCGTAGACAGCTGTTTCGGGCTTTCGGCTTTCGGCCCTCATCAGTACGGTGAGAAGTTGGTATTCGAAAACGCATAACGGAGTCAACACAAGGGAGCCAGCCGCACATTTGCGATTTCCAATAAATCTTATCCATGTATTTTACCGATCCCTCAATATTCATATCTTTCTTATATATATATATAATTACAAATCGAACGCAGCTAAACTCTTGTGTCATATCATAGGTCATATGTCAGATCGATAAATTCATTATAAATCTGAGTATCTGAGGCGCCAAAGATTAAAGAGTCACCTGACTGGAAAGCATCTTTATCTACAGCATCGATGGCCTACTCATAGTTCTGTAGTTTATGTTTACAAACAAAAGTCAAAATTCGAATTCTTGAAATGTTGAAGTTGATGAAAGAGTTTTCGTTGATTTTTTAATTGAAACAATATCGTTTTGACATGGACGATCCTGGAATGAGTCTGTTTCAAGGAAAAGGCCTCGATGTAGTAGACAATAATGAAAATCAAGAGGAAGCAGAGGATTTGGAAGAACAAATCAGAAGACGCGAAGAGGTTTCTATAGGCATTGCAGTAATATACAATATTCAACTTATATTTATTTCAGCTCCAAAATTTGTTGATAAATGCTCTAGATGAATACAAATATGATGATAGTACAATAAATTCATCCACCAATATTTCTGTAGCTTCGGCTGAGTACATAGACCAGACATACAAAGATGTACAAACTCCTTACGAGCAACTTAAATTATTATACGATATTCGAATGAAAGAAATTCAGACATTGAAGGAGGAATTTGATAATTATAAAATCAATACATCTAAAGATATTGATAGCTTAAAGCGTAGATTAACGTTGCAAGAAGCTGAAACATCTCAAGTTGAAATATCATTAAGGAATACAAAATCTTTATTGGGTCAGTAGACCAATAATTTTATTAGTCTAAATTTCAAACTCTGATCTGATTGTTTGTTTCCAGTGGAGAAAGTAGATATTATTGCTAAACAAGAAAAAAGTTTATTGTCTAAGGATGATGAAATCTCTTCACTACAAAAAATTATCGAACAGGTAATTTGATTATAAATTGTTTATCGGCAGCTTCTGAAAATTTACACCATGAATCAATTGTAGTTAGAATTTGATGTTCAAGCATATAAAACAACTGTAGAAGAGTTACAATTGAAATTTTCTATGGAAACTGGACCTTTTAATGTAGCTGCTAGAGTGTTTAATGTAGAAGAATTACAGAATAACCACAAGGAGCAAATTTCAAAATTAGAAACTTTACTTGATGAACAGAGGAAAAAGATAGAAATCTTGGTAAGAGATAGTTGAGGAAGTAAATTACTTTTTTAATTTCCGTGTTTGATCTTTTAGGAGAAAGATCGAATAATTTTAGAAAGTGATCTTAAAAGGACAATTGAAAATAGCAGTGAAAATGAAACACTCCAAAACAATACCATAAAATTGTTAAATCTTAATATAGAAAGTGCTCAAAACCAGTGTAAAGATTTGTTGAATTTGGTAGAGATGTTGACAAAAGAAAATGAACATTATAGAAGTAAGGAATACTCTATCATTTACAATTTTTTTAAGTTTTAAGAAACCTTGATAGCACCATCAGACATTAAATAAATGTGGTGAATAAAATTGTTCTGATTTTTAGGTAGAATACATAAACTAGAATCAGGGGAACCAATATTACTCTCAAACTCTTTCAAAAGAAAATCATTGGTGAGTATATTGTTGTCATCCTGTAGACAAAGTCCCTATTGTTATTTTTTTTTTCCTTTTGGTAAAGTCAGCATTTTCAAAATTATTATAAAAAAAGTAGTGTGATGCTCCAGTTCAGTATGAAATTCTGAAAAGTTCAGTGTCAGATTGTATGTAGTTTAGAAAAATCTCATTTCAATTCAATTTCAAATAGAAAATGCTGTTTGCAAGCTGAGGTATAGTGTCTAAACATACACTGTCCATCTGAATAAATTGAAATAAATTTTTTCAAGTATTGTTTAAGTAAGTGAATGTCCAATTATTGAACACTTTTTGTGTAATAGTCTTAAATGATAGTTCGGAGTATTGTCCTAATGAAGCTGAACTGGTGACAGCAACCCACCTAGTCAAATCAACATGTACACTTGAAGAATACAGTAAAATCAAACATAAATTTTTAGGATTATGATACTTTAGTTGTTCATAATGAAAGACTCAAGAAAATGCTTCTTGATAAGGATGTTGAAGTTACCACTCTCAAATCAAAGACAAAGTGAGTTTGTCAATACTCCAAGAATCCTTTTATTAAATGATTTTTTTTTAGGTTTTATGAAAACGATGTCAAAGAGCTCTTGGAATACAGGAATATTAAGAATTCTTGTTTATTGAAAAAGCAGTGCAGTAAGTGGTTTTAAATAATATTACATTGAATTCATAACCTTTGCTTTTAGATGAACCTGAACACAGTCAGATCCTTGCAGTAGCAGAAAATGAGATGAAAAAAATGCAAGACGCTTTATTGGAGAAACAATTAGAAGTTGAACAACTCACTTCAATAAATGTGGAATTGGAGGACAAGATAGAAAATATGATAAAGCAAACAAGGAACGACTTGGAAAATCTTTCAAATAAATATAAATTACCTGAACTTGAGACGATGAATGAAGAATTATTGAATGCAGAAGAAAAAATCAATGATTTACAAAAAAAACTTGCTGCTTCCGAAGAAGAAGTAAAACTATTGAAAACCAAAAAGGTTGACAGTGATTCAGATGATTTGAAGTTGAAACTTAGTCAGAGTGAGAAAAAGATATTCGAACTAGAAAAACTCATAAAAAGTCAAAATACTAATGAGGAAAGAGCAACATATTTAGTAGATGAAAACAATAAATTGAAAAGTGAAAGACAAGTATTATTGCAAAGATTGGATGATTTGGAAACTTTTAAAACAAATTACGAGTTACTACATAATGAATATAACCAGCTTACTGAACAATTAAAGGAGTTGAATAATAATGAAATCGAAGAAACTAAAGATCTCTCTACTTTGCGATCAGATCTGGAACATTTCTGGAATACTCATTACAAACAAACCCTAGATAATAAGTTCTTTGAGGTAAAAATCGCAAGTTGGATAAATCAGGTAAATTTAAATTGCATGTTAATTAGAAAATTCAAAGAATCTGAATCTTCGTGGAGAAAAGAAGCTGAAGAATCTAAAATTAATTTGAGAGAATCAGAAAAAGAGGTGGCAAAGCTTACAGAACTGATCGAGGAATTGAACAATTCAAAAACTTTACTTGAAGGTGAAAAACAAAGTGTTGAAATTGAATTAAAAAATATAAAAAATGAATTCAATGAAAAACTAAGGGAATATGATAGTTTGAAGAGTGAACTTAAAGAAAAAAATTATGAATTGGGTAATTTGAGAAATGAACTAGAGTTATTGAAAAATGAAGACAAAAATGCAACAATTCAAACATTAGAGGATGCTTCTCAGCATTTAGAAGAAGCTAAATCTGAGTTGATGAAATATCAAGATGCCTTAACTGAAAAATGTGATTTATTGACAACATATGAAGAACAAATTAAGCAATTAGAACTAGAAGTGAAAACTACAACAAAAAATTTGGAGTCTTCACAAAAAGAGGTGGAAAAGTTACAGAATACTGTCAAAGAATTATTGGACAATAACCTTGATAAGAGAACTAGGGAAGATGGAGATAAATGTACAGCATCACAATTTATAATTCTTAATATATATTAAATTTTTTTTGTAGGTTCCCTAGAAGAAGAGTCCTTGTTCAAAGTTAAACTTCTTAAAGCAGAAGTTTCAATTCAAGAGCAATTGCGAAAGGAATATGAACGGAAAGTGGCAAAAATTGAAGAAACTTATAAAAAGATATTTGAAGTGAATCAACAGAAACTAAATAAATTTAAGGAGCAAGAAAAAATTCATCGCGATCAATTGTCAGAACTCTTAAACAAATATGCCCAGATTATGTCACCAGTGCAGAAAGAAAATACTGAGTTGAAGGAGCGCCTAGAACAAACAGAAATGAACAACATTGAATTGAAGAAGTTTGTTGAAGTGGCAAAGAAAGAATATGATTTTTTGGTTCAGCAAATGCAGAGGGAGACTGAAGTAACTAAGCTATAACATTAATATTTTGATAATGATATATAGTAGTTTATTTGGCCAGAAGAAAATCCAGTTGTCAATAGTTTTATTTAAATTACAAGTCACCGGTTACTGACTAGTTTATTTCAGGATATTTTCAACAATAGCATTATGCTACTATTATATGCGTGTTCTAAAAAATACATTTCAAAATGTATTGAGCATGTATTTGGCTATTGAGCAAGTAAATTGCTCAATTGCCAAAATCTTAAACTAATTCCTTTCCAGATATATTTCTTGCTTTTGTCAAATATTTTTCTAACCTGTGTCGGACCTAGAAGCTCCATAATAGAAAATGATAGTAAACTAAAAATAATAGTATTTTAAGAACTTCAAAAAATAATAAATTGTTTTTTTTTCCACAGAAAGAAATAGATGCCTGGAAAACATGGGCGAAAAGTTTTGTTCAAGCTTGCCTCAATTTAGAGAAGATAAATGCTCAATCAAGAAATACCGTTTTGAATTCTATGAAGGAATGTGATTCTCAGGTATACTGGTTTCATATAAGTAAATATATAATATATATTGTCTGATATTATTTCAGGTGCAATCAATAGACAAGTATTTTCGATGAAAAAATAAGGCAGTTCAAGAAAAAATACTTGCAAAAAACGAAATAAGACTGTAATTATTGTTGGAGTTGCCATGTACATACTTAATTTTTTCAAACATTCCAAAGTGGCGAATTAATATTTATTTATTGCTCATTCATTTGATTGTTGTTCTTTGAATAAAATAAACAATGTACTTATTAAATAGTTTGATGCTTTCTCAATCGAATAAACTGACATTGAAAGAGTCCGGGCTTATTGGCCATGGTCCATTAGGAGTTATTTCACTTAATGTTTTGCCTTTAACTGCGGTAGGCATCTTCAACGGATTCTTGGTCTGCGATTATACTTTGAATGCTGAATTTTTGACACTGAGTATTCGAACACCTCGGTTAATGGGGGGAAAAGGTGAGTTTACGCGTGAGATGTTGATTGGCTGATACAGAGCGGGTACGATTAATCAAAAAGGAATGTCTATATTGAGGGGTACATTCAATGGAGAATATTAAGAATGAATTTATTCACTTTCTCATATTCATATTGAATATTTTGAATTCCATATAATATAGCAATTTTTTATTCTTTTTTTCGACTCTCAATTTGAAACTATGGATTTGTTTTTAAAAGTTCAACTTATTTTCAATCATTTCTACAAATTCTGTACCTCTTTGAGTCATCTTTTCCTATTCAAAATTAGTTCTAGAACTAAACAATTCATTATGAGTCAACACTGCAGATATAATAAGCGTAGGTGTACAGAGTTATTCACAAATGTGGCACTATAGAATATTTCTAGGAAAGACACAAGATTCAGGATTGAAATTCTAAAGGTGAGCTTCAAGTTAGAAGACGACTTTTCATATATTTTTTTAAGGTTCTAGGACTTCCGGAAGTGACATCAACTTAAATAGATTCTCCATTGCATTCTGAGTCTTTTTGATTAAAAAAATTTGAATTTTACCGAGAAAATTCTCTTATAATGAGGAAATACGAAAAAAATCTCAAAATTGAACTCGGACAACTTCGAGGTTTTTTCATTAAAAATTCTCATTTTTGAGAATCTCTGAGAAGGAAGGCTGATGCTTCTTTTCCGATAGCGTGCTTGAGAATTTGATGCAGGAGGTCACAAATAACCATTTTGTCTTCAATCTTATTCCGAATGCTTCTTTACTGGAAAATAATTAGCGAGCAAGTGAAATTTTTGAAAATCACCGTTATCGAAAAAAATACTTTCTTATAGTTCAGATGACTTCAGTTTTTCAATTTCATCTGAAATGCGAGAGCAATCTGGTACCTAAGTGTCCTTGATTTCTTATTTTCAATTTCGAGATTTCTTCTCGTATTACCTCATTTAAAAAGGATTTTCTCAGGAAAATTTTGACTTTTGGAATTAAAAAGACTCAAAATTCAATGGAGTTTCTATTTATGCAATAAAAAATGGGTCTTCCCATTTGAAAAACGAAATTTTATGTTACTTCCGGATAAACCGTCTTAGAACCTTCAAAAATATACGAGAAGTCGTTTTCTTATTTGAAGCTCACCTTTAGAATTTCCATCTTTCCTAAAAATATTCCATAGAGCCATATTTGTGAATAACCCTGTATATGTTTGTCAGCATACATACTGATCTCCATATCTCACCCATCATGAGCCACCAAATATTGAAAACTTTTCACCACATCTAGACTCACAAAATACCTCTGTTTAGCTCATTAATAATCAATCTCACCTAAAAAAAATTTATTGTATAATTTCATGTAATATACATAAGGTGAACACAAATGTTTCATAAAAATTTCAAGTTCACAAATTGGATAGAATACCTAGGTACTTTTTTCATCTGAGAGAGCCTATCACTTGACCATGACTGAGTGTTTGCACCATTCTTTTATGAGAATGAATGCATAAGTTATCTAATCTCTGTAGTACCTCCAGCACTACTCCCTATTTTTATAGTTAATGATTCAGAAACAGATTTTTTCAGTAGGAAATTTCCAAAAAATAATACGAATTCCATTCAAACTGACCTTTGCTTTTGGAATTCCCATGAGAATACTATAGAGGGTTCATGTAGATAAATTAATGAATTATTGCATTGAAGCCTAGACCCTAAGAATTTCTAAGGATTTATTATAACAAATTGCTATCCAGTCAGGTTGAGTAGCGCCCCATTGTATCTGATTAACTTCGCCTTCAGCAGCAGTATAAGCCAAAATTGGATCTTCAATGGCTCGTGGCATTTGTTGGATGTCCCAAATTAATGCTTGATGATCATCACCAGCTGTACAAATGTGACAGCTAGAATGGGGAGCCCAAGCTATTCCATTAACACATGCTCGGTGGTTGTTTAATTTTGCGACAGGTGTACAAGGTACCCTTACATCAAGAATTACCACTTCACAAGCATCCATAGCAATAGTGGCAAGATAGTTCGGATCTTGTTTGTTCCAAGCCAAACGAAGTAAAGGAGTATGGGCAGCATCTTCATAGATGATTGTGGAATGTTCCAAATGACGTAAGTCAAACATACGCACTGACCCATCTGCTCCTACAGAAGCAAACATATCTCTTCCACCACCAGCCCTTGAGAAAGCTGAAAAATTGAATCTAAGATAGTGTATTTCATGCTTGGTAAACAATAGAAATGAAACGTATGGCACTACCTTCCCACTTACCAATGTCGTAAACTTCTTTATCATGAGCTATTAGTTGGGTTTTCACATGTCCCGACACTAAATTAACTCGTCCCAAAATCTGACCTGTCTCTAACCCCCAGATAGTACAAGTTGTGTCAATTGAGGAAGTTCCTACCAGATTTGGATCTACTTCATTCCAATCAAAAGATGTTAGTGGTGCACAAAAGTCAGAATTCTTATTATTATTGAGAACACACTCCAACCTTGTGTCAGGTTCACCAGCTCTCCATACTCTCAAATAGTCACCACTAAAAAGTATTATAATATAAAATATATTCAAAATAGTGGTTGTAACAGATTACCTTGTTGCTAATAGGTCAGGAAATACTCCTTTACTATCTGGTATCCACATTATCTTAGTTGTGGGATAGGGATGATCAAAAGTGCTTTTAGCAGTAAATTCGCTGTTATCTTCATCTAACGAAACAATCTGTACTTTATTATTGTACTCTTCAACAAAGCTGCCAAGAGCAAGTCGGAACCTTTTATCTGGCCTTACTGACCAATTCATACTGTACAGTGGCCATGGAGCAATAAATTTGTAAATTTCCTTTCGTTTACCACTGGGTACAACTCCTGAATGAGCCATTTTTTTTAATTCAAAACTTCCCTTGGTAGATTCTCAAAGAACCCTAAAAAATTCAAATTTGAGTTATACAGGAAAAAAGAGTATACTATTAGAACTTCAGTTACATCATGCCATCAACTAATTACTAGTTGCTAAATTATGAACAGCAGATATGTAAACAAATATTCCAGTACTGGTTTTAAGATTTTAGAGTGAGTAGAAAGCCTGGTATCCTATCCAATGGAAGTAGTAGCTTCTTCTGTTCTGCAATTTCTTATCATTCTCCCTGAGAGAATAGTCGTTAGGTACAGAAGCAGGTTTAAAAAAACTGTGATTGTCCAATCAAGAACTCTCAAGTTGATTAGAGCTACCGACATTTTTGAGATTTCAAATCAAGTGATTCAATTGTTTCATATTTAAGTGAGTTTTGTGAGATCCATAATCCTCTCTCAAAGAAATCAACTAGAATAAATACATCTTCCAGTGAACTCTTGTTTCGAATAATCAGTTTCAGTTAGTGATAATTTATTATTAAGTCGTGTAAATTCTACTCTATTGAAAATTAATATCAGATTTTGAACTTACTTCGAGTTTAAAAGGTACAACTCGTTTAAAGCATAATAATTAAAAAAATCCTTGTTTTTATTATTATTTTATTAGGAAAACAAACGATACAGAAACATCAAGCATGAATGATTTGTACCTACAGCTACAGCATGTCAGATTTCAGATAAAATGAACTACTGGGTTCAAATGTTCACAATGTTGCCCCATTCCAGAAATGATACTCTCTGATGTCTCTAATATAATTTTCGCTTCCTGAGTCTGTTTCAGAGATTGGAAGTGAAAAAACATGGAACAAACAAGATAATTTCAGAACATTCAACAAATGTTGATATTAGCTCTGGCCACATCCCTATAGAGGAAGAGTAGAAGAGAAGGAGAACAGAGAAATATGTTGAATATGAAATCGCCGCAAAATCTTTGGAAATTTTTGAACAATTTGTATTGTTATTGTCCACCGAAATTCATATATAGAACAATTCAAACAAATTCAACAAATATAATGAATACTTGGCAGAAGGAGAAAGAGAAATGTCTCAATGCAAAAGCAGAAGAAAAGAAAAAGGATTGTGTATTACTCCAAACTATTCCTACCTGGAAACATATGTGTCAATTAGAAAAACTGCCGGCTCCTGTTATGAGAATGGAAAACTGCCCCATCAATTGTAGCCTTAATTCGCAATTATCAGATAAAATATCCATTTATGAAGGGGACATCACTAAATTAGCGGTATTATCCACAATTATATATTTCTTTTGATAGATTCATTAATTGCTATTTCATTCAAAAAGATTTCTTTTGAAGAATCAATTCATTTCAGGTTGATGCTATCGTTAATGCAGCTAATTCTAGTCTTCAAGGAGGAGGAGGAGTTGACGGTGCTATTCATAGGGCAGCTGGACCTTGCTTAAGACAAGAAGGTGCTACATTAGCTCCTTGCAATACAGGAGATGCTAAAATAACTGGAGCATATCAGTTACCAGCCAAATGTAATTACACATATTTTTGAATTTTTTTTTCATATTGATGCCCAAGCATAAGATCTTGCGACTGACTTTTATTTGAAGGCACCGAGTAAATCTTGCAATGAACTTCTTCCAGAGTATCATGCTGATTTTTTTTACAGATGTTATACATACAGTTGGACCACAATTAGCAAGACCAGGAGAGCTTGAAAAAGGTCATGTTAAATTACTCGAGAACTGTTATGGCAACAGTTTAAAGTTACTCATCTCGAAAAAATTGAGATCAATTGCTTTTTCTTGTATTTCTACAGGAATATATGGATATCCTAATCTTCCTGCTGCTCATACGGCAGCATATCAAGTACGTACATTTTTGGAAAAGGAATATGATAATGTAGACAGAGTGGTTTTCTGCTTATTTTTACAGCAGGACAAACAAATATATAGGGAAATATTACAAAGCTATTTTCCTGTGTCCAACTGATATTCTCTGATTCTTAATTCTATATTCTAATATTTGAATGAATTGTTATTTTTAGATATTAATAAATTTAATGAATTAAACATATTTAAATCTTCAAGATTGCATAAATAAATGGCTTTCAATTTCAGAAGGGCAATTTTCTGATTGTGTAGGGATAAGTATGTGAATCTCCTATGTTATAATATTATCCTGAAAGACAATTTGTTGGTGGACAGTAGGTAGTTTCTATGGAGCAATTTTGGCTGATGTTCTTTTGGTAGATACGCCAAAGTGATGGATAAAAGGACATCTTCGTCTAATAAATTCAATGTAGCCACTGCCTACAATACATTCCAGATGAATTAGTTATGACCAAGATCTTTCTATAGACGAAATATGATTCATGGTGTGAGTATAACCAACAGTATAACTGAGAGAGCATTCACAGTGTCTATTAATCTAGAAGCTACATTGGTAAGAATAGAAATCACTCAATTGCGCCCCCAACAATCTTTACTACGATCAAAATATTCACTAAATAATTGTTGAACTGATTTTGTACATAACACCTTTGTATCAATATTATCTTATTTCAATTATGAGGTAGTAAGTAGTAAGTTTATCAGAATAATACAGAAATTTATAATGAGAACATTTTCATCTTAGCGCGGTTTCACACGGTCCGGGTGTATGTCCGTCCGGGTTTTCGCCGTCAACCGGACAAGTAGAAATACGCAGTTTAGCATAGGTTCTTTCACACTTTCCGGACACGGGTGAATCGCCGTCCGGGCATACAAAACGCCCGGATGTTCCCGCTAGAACTCACGGAGCCCGGACGGGCAATCGTCCGGATCATGCCCTAGCGGACTACAGTGTGCCATGAGTGCGTTCACACGATCCGGATGTTTAGTCGTCTGATTGTTCTAGACTGGAAGAAATATATTCCGAAATCCTGATAACTCTAGTACAGGAGAAACCCAAATCTCGGATAAAGGAGCGGAGGATTACAACAATCGAATTAAAAAAAACTGAAGCGTAGAGAAATATTTGTGCCAAGTTGAGGGAAAATTTCGTATAAATTTGAGTGCAAAGGGTGAACCCAAATTTGCCTATTTCGTTGTTTTTTTCGCCGATGTTTCAATAAAGTAATCAAAATATGTTTGCATCTACTGTCCATAGAAATCAGAGGCAAACTGAAGTACCTACTCGTACCTAGCACTTAGTAATCCGGATTTTCGCAGTTCCCGTGTGAAGAGAGCTTCCGGGTGCCGCCCGGACGGGCGATTACCCGGACGGACAAACACCCTGACCGTGTGAAACCACGCTTAGAGGTAGCAGGTGGCTATTTGTTAGCTTTTTCCACAGAACATCAAAGTTTTTTCTTTCGTTTCAACATAACTCATCGCAGTGACCGATCTGTCAGATTCCATTAGGCATTTCCAGCTGACGTCACACTAGTCAACAGAGCATGCTTTGCGAAGTCGTGAGGGACACACAAAGCAAATTTACCAAATGGAAAGCAGTGATTTTGCCAGATTTTTATGTATTTTTGTACTCCATCCTGTGTGACTTGAGATTTCTCACGTAGTATGAGGATTTCGCTCAAAAAGAAGGTGGTTTTAAAGTTTGTGTGCCCCTCGCAACATAGCAGATTGTTGTGTCAAAATCAGCTGACTGGAAATGCCTAATTGGACCGACACAACTACTTTTGGTTCGAATGAACTACAGGTTATGTCATGTCTCGTATTCGAATATTCAGGTATTGAAATTTCTGCGAAAAGCTTTTTGTAATATTTTCAGTTAGAAAATTGCTATCAGAATGGGTCATTGTTTTTTTATTTGATTTGGAAAGCTAACACCAATAAGCGGCAGTAAGAATTACCATTTTCTATCGTCGGGAACGGGAACACAGAAATTTTCTCTCGGAAATTTCAAACTTCTGCGCTATTTAAAAAGTCGCAAAAGGTTCATCGCAGGTTTCAGGTTTAAGTGTTGAAAAATAAAATGGATTGTTGGGAAATAGAAAAAGATAAATATCTCAAACTAGAAGCTGAAGCGAAGCAGAAGAACTTCATCAGATTGGAAAAGTTACCTACGTGGAAACGTTTGTGTGAAACAGAAATTTTACCGGATCCAATTTTTATGAAGGAAAATTGTGCTTTAGATATAAGCAAAAATGAAAGTTTAGCAGAAAAAGTTTCCATATTCGAGGGAGATATAACATTATTAGCGGTAATTAGCAAATTAAAATAAATGTTGAATCAATCCATTCCATTTTAAAGTTCATTTTAAATGTCATTAGGTCATCATGAATTCCTTGAATAGTTTGTGTTAGGCGGGTGTCCAAATTGTAATTCTTTTGTTGATATAATTCGAGATTATTCCTATCATCAATGAAAAAACCTTCACCTGAGCAAGGTGATAAATATGATCACAAATTCTGAAAATTTGAATTTCAGTGATATGATATTTTTTTCATTTCAACTACTTTTTCTTCCTTTTATGGATTTATTGACATTATTTTTCCTGTCGTTTTGTATTGTTATTATTATTACATTTCAGAAAAGTTAGAGTTCTTACCCATAAACTCAAAATTACACAATTTCATTCAATGATCATAAGAAAAAGGGAAAAAATCAAATAATGAATCAAACACCAGTCACTGTCACTCCAAAACTAGTCTCAAACTATGCAATTTTCAGGTAGATGCTATTGTCAATTCGGCAAATTCTTCACTTATGGCGAGTGAAGGTGTCAGTGAAGCCATACATAGATGTGCTGGACCATCATTAGAATTAGAATGTAGCACCTTGGCACCATGTAAAACAGGAGAGGCTAAAATAACTGGAGGATACAAGCTACCTTCAAGATGTATGGAAATTATTAAAAAAAATGCTTTTAATATAAACTCGTGAAATACAAAATCCATTAAGTCTTGATGAAAATCATGGGAGCAAATTTTATGCAATGAAATAATCAGTAGAGCTGATTACTAGTAAGCTTTACTGACTGTGGAACTTATACTCTATTTTTAATAATGTCTACTTTCCATCTGACAGAGAATTTTAACAGAATACACGTGCCTTTATTAGAACACATAATTGCTTTATAGATTTCTTGGGTAGAATAACAAATTAGAATTAGCTTCATTGCAGGTTTTTTTTCAGTATAAAATATATAATCATACACTTTGCAGATGTAATTCATACAGTTGGCCCACAAGGAGAGTACCCTGAGAAATTGAAGAAGTGCTACAGAGAATGCTTGGAATTACTTATATCTAAAAATTTAAGAACCATTGCTTTTCCATGTATTGCCACTGGAGTCCAAGGTTATCCCAATCTCCCGGCAGCACATGCAGCATCATATCAAGTTCGTAAATTCTTGGAGGATAAAAGTGACAAAATAGATAGAGTGATATTTTGTATATTCCTGGATAAGGATAGGAAAATTTATAAAGCATTACTTCAGAGCTATTTTCCCATCCACTGAAATAAATTCCTTGTATTAAGTTATTTGTGGTTTTAGTTTTTATGGATCGAATGTTTGATGCACAATGTCAATTCGTTCATGTATCGAATTAGTTTTAAATTAAATTTATTGCAGCTAAATAAAAAATGAATATTTTATCCTGATGGTGTTTATTTCCAAATTCAAAAACTCTAACACAGGTTTGTATAATTCGCCCATTCCTGAAGAGCTTGAGTAACATATAATTATACTATGACATACCCTAATTGATATTTCATATTGAAAAATAGATCAAATGAAATTTTGAAATAAAAAAAATTTGGATCTCGAAATAATAGGAAAATGAATGTTACTGTTTTCTTTGAGATTAGAGTTATTTACATATTTATTATCAGTATCAATTGAATTGATTCAAATTTATTGTTTTAATTAATGAAATATTTCAACTCTTAACTCCAATAAGGTTTCGGTGATTTAATTTTTGTCAGTGATAAAAGATTTCCGTAAACTCAATACTGTGAAGGCATCACCTAGAAATTAGAAATAAACTCGATTTCCCATGTATTTCTCAGTTCATATATTTTGATTTCAACATTGCTGCGTTTTGATCATAGATTATATCTATATCTTATTAAATATTTTAAGTTTCAACTTTTCACACTCACTACAAAATTTTGTTTTCATTCAACACACTTCGAACATATTTTATCCAACTTATCTCATTGGTGTACACATACTCACACATCAATTTCAGTAGTTGATAAAACTGGGTATCAAATAAGGTGAGACTCATTGATGTAATAAGTCAATGGTGAGACTGCACTGTATCTCAGCTTTTATCCATGATAGAGGCATGCGGTGCTCGCAATTCGCAACCCTGTACCACAGCCGTCTATAGAGAGATTTAGAAGGCTGTGCCGGTACCAATCTTTTATGAAACTTCCAAATCCACAAACAGAAATATTCGAAATTCCTGAAATACAGGGCGATAACGAAAAATGTACACTTTATTTGGAGTTGTAATTTTTTCCCGGGTGTTTTATATAAGATGAAAACTGCCTTTTATAGATATTTTAACATGGAAGTCAGTGGCGTAGTTGAAATTTTTTCAGACCAGTTTTTGAGAGCGCTGAGCACAAACGTGGAATTTTTCAGATGTTGTTTTTTCAGTATTTTTGTTTAGATTTCATTTGCTTTTTTCTTTTTCATTCTTATATTTCAAGCATTTATTTCTTTAGTACAATCTAATTTTCATTCAACACACTCACAATAAAATCAACCATTTATACTTTCAATAATCACCCCCGTATACTCTGCTAATTGCAAGACGCCAACCAAGAGTTTTAACACGATTTTCCAAGTGCAAATTCATTCGATAAATATCAATTTCAACTACAAGGAAGGACACAGCATCATCTAGTTCCGATTTGTTGGAAATTCACCGACGAATCACCACAGATAAACCGGCCAGTGAAACCTATATCGAAAGTTGGATTTGAAGTTATTTCACCATCAAAAAATCTAGACAGTCCACTAAAGTCAAAATCCTACAATAACTTTGAGTGATTTAACTTTCCAGCTCTCACCTTTAAATGTTGGTCTGGACAATTTTTATTGAAAAAGGTAAAAAAAAACAGAGATTAAAATAATTTTATTACAGAGCAAGTTTTGATATTTAATTACGATATACTCATTTTTCCGCAATTAATATTATTAGCGGAATAACGTCAATTTTGATCACATGTTTACTTAATCTATTTGCCATTGTCATCGCTTTAGTACTTATAGGTACAATTATACAGCGAGAGGAAACGTATTTCTTTTCCCATTTTAATGTAAATAAAAACATTAAGTTAATTGCGAGGTAAAAATCTGTGATACTTTTTATGTCATGAATCTTCGTATCGATATAGTTACCATACATTGTATAGGTAGGTATATCCTTGAGCGGCGACGGTGAATCTGAATTTGTGAGAGACAGAATGAATACTTCTGAAAAATTTTCAGTTTTTCAAACTCGTTGAATGAACCAAACGTATTTTGAGAATACGTGGACCAAAGATTGTTTGAATTTATTCTTTTCATTGACTCGAATATCGTGGGACTGTAAAAAATTACATGTCCGCTCTTAAAATAAATAGAGAGTCGAATTTATGAGGCTGATTTCAAATTTTTTTTAGAGCTTATTTCGTGAAACGCTATATATCGGGCAATAAGGAATTTAAGGTTGGTATTGGGTTGTATTTCGAGCTTTCATTCCATATTTAAAATCCATAAACGTTGTATAAATTTGACCGAAATTACCGTTTTTCTGACTGATGTATAAACTAAAATTCTCACAGGGACTTTTTTGAGTGAGCATATCGTTGGTTTGAAGAGTAGATATTGTACGTCCAGACAGATTTGAGTTTCATACCGATTTTCATTAAAAATTGTCATGATAAACATCCAAAATCAACTAAAAAATGTCAGTTCTTCTGTGAAAATATTACGAATTCGAACTATACTTGGATGTAGATCAAAACTTGTTTCTGAAATTCTGGACAATCAGCAGATTAGACATACACTATTCAAACCATCGATATATAAAGTGATAATCAATTGAAGTTATTAACTTTTATACATAAAATAATATGGAGATCACCGCGAACTGATTCATACTCAGATTGGCAAAGAAGATTCAAACAAATCATTGACGTAATTATAACTAATTCATTGTGGCTTCTTGTTACATTCAAATCTTCTTACTATTACAAGTACCAACAGTATTGCAGAATGCCTCAGGTGATACCATGACAGAACTATTATCGCTGATGAGGGAGGTGACAAATAAAAGGAATAAAGGAGAGGTTTAAGGCAGGAGAGCCAAAACAGCAATAGCAGCTTGGAATATATTTCTGTAACGGATATCAACAGCGCATTGAAAAAGAATCAAGACAGAAGTTCAACCTACACCGATCTGGCGTTTGAGACTAAAAAAATGGAAACTCAACATGGTGAAAACCATGTCATAATTTATAAAGACGGTCTCATCCTCGAAACCGAATAGTCCTTCGAAGGAGAGTTCAAGTAAATTAGGACTGGCACGTATATATACTCAAAAAAGCAAAAAACTGCGATTCTTTGTACTCTAGATCAAAATTAGTAGAAACTGTATCCCGTATCAATTGAATTGTCATCGAACCGTGTTTCATTATTTCTTGAATCTGGGAAATATGAGAATACCTAATATATTGTTGTTTCTATTGGAAAATCCTGTTTAATATCGTGTGGTAAGTATTTATCCCAGATTTTTACGATCACTTCATATAAATATTGAACAACAAAGAGATCTTACTTAACTAATATATCACACACTCTTTGGACGATTTACAGAAAAATACAGACCAAAATTGTTTGAGCCCGAAATGTACATCAATAATTAATTACATTCTGAGTTGAATGACATTCACATTTAAAATTTATATACAATCTTTCTATACATAATATGTTTAAAATTTGTACAAGCAGCACCCTTGTATTTGGGATCGAAATACTTGCTTCCATCGATATTGAAAAAATGAAGAGTTCATCCATAGTTAATTCATAAGCTTCTCGAAATTATTGGGTCCATTTAATCATTTACCCAATGTGATGATTGAATGAGTGGTATTGTTGTATTCATCTTTCATTACATTCCTTGTACTTAAGGAAACTTCAACATTTGTAACCAAATATAGAGAAATATGTAGAAATGTTGAATAGAATGATAATGAAACGAAAAATTATGTTATCTGATAATTGCTTTTGATTGTATATTTTAAAATCAGATAAACAGTTTTTATTGCAGTGATCTCAATTTGAGTGAAGCAAATTACTTCAATTCCAATAGCCGTTTTGAAACACTGAAGGTAAACGAACTTGAGTATTACATCAAATATGTAAACTTGTCTCAGAAGTTATGACAAATTTTTCATTCATTCATTTTCACTTTGAACATTAAGTCATTTATACCGAATGCCAGCTTACCAATAGCTGACATTCCCTTTATTTGTCACCTGGAGTCAGACGGATCGCCGCCAGGATCACTTTCTTCGCCGAGAGAATTTCCCTGTCTGTTGTAGCTGGCAGAACGGAAGTGTCTTTCTTGCAATTGAGATCCTGCAGATCCTCTCCTCGAGCCCTTACCAGCTCCTCCTTTGCAGAAACATTTGCAGATGATTCGTTTGAAAGCGAATCGAAAATCTTTGCTGAACAGTGCGTAAATCAGAGGGTTTATGGCACTATTTACATAACCTAACCAGAATAACACAGAAAACACGAGTGGATGAATGCAGTCTTCGCAGAAAGCGCGAATCAGGTACATCGTGAAGAATGGAAGCCAACATAAGATGAAGCCTCCCACTATTATACCCAGGGTCTTAGCTGCTTTCGTCTCCATCCTGAAACGCTTCACTTGGAATTTTATGTTGCGCTTACCCATTTTTCTAGAGATCAATTTTGTTCTTCCATCTTCACTTACAGCTGATGGGGAAGTTGGTGGTTTTTCTAAGCCTACTATATCACTATTTGGAGTTAAAGCTCTGCGAGAGGAACCTGAAAAAATGAGCAATTATTATCATAAACAATTTCGGAGGTATAAAGTGCTACGTTCAATAGAAATCCAAATATTTCATGACATATCATAGTGATGATTATAAAAGTGAATACATGCAACAATTTTCAAAGTATACGAGAATTCATTAGGGGATAAATAGTCTATGACCCTGTTGGCGAAGATCATTAGCAGGTACTCCTCGTAAGGAGATCGTTTATTATTTTTATCAGTTTGTGACAAAATCTAGGCATTCTGTATGCACAGGATTACTATATCATTTGAATATTTTGTCATGATTTTATAACTTAAATTCCTGACGAAATTTTATAATATGCTGATCTAATGATAGACCATTTGATCCATTTTTACTTTTGACCCATTTAGAATTTCTATATCCCAAAAGATATATAGTTTTGGCTAATATCCCATTTCGCTACCAAATTGCAAATAGTCGAAAATTAATGAAAAAATCATAAAACACCAAAAGTACCAATTGAATCAACTCAATTAGAAGAGGAAATTGAAAGAATTATTTTAGATAAATTCATTATTCACTACATTAAAAAATTTTCGGCTTCAAGTTGACTTTTATTCAACTTGATCATATGGCCTCTATGAACATTATATAGATATATCGATACCTCAGGTCAAAAATTCAATTTTAGATGAGATGATGGGATTGAGAATATTGAGATCTGCATTCCACTTCAATTAAATATTAGAAAATAATTGAAATACCTAGTGGTGGATCGTACATTATTCAAGTCACATATGTATTTATATTGTATGAAAATACATATGATATGAAAAATACTTTTGCCGCAATATTTTTAGTACTAGGATATCTTGTTAATATCATGATTTCCATTGTGAAGTGAATTTCCTGATGATTCTGATCCAAAAAATTAAGTAATTGAGGAAGTCCTCAAGTGAGGTTTGTGTTCAAATCCGAAAAAATTCTGGATTTCGTGTTACCTATTGAATAATCATCTGAAATGAAGAAAATTCAATATTATCCTTAAGTTTCTTTCAGAAACATTATCTCAACCCTGAATATGTGGCTGAGACTTAAACTAGATTCCTCTATGGAATTTAAAGCATATTCTAGTAATTCACGTCTGTTGTTGAAAACTAGAAATAATATTCTATTTTTTCTTCTGCTGAATTTTGGAGACTAATGAAAAATGACGACTAAAACCTATCTAAATAGAATCTAACTTTCTTGATCACGATTACAAACATTTTTCCGACCCATATTCGACGAAAAACTCCTACAATTTTATTATTTTGGTACTAGTTTCATTGTTTCATTCTTATTACAAAAATTGTAAAGTTGTGAAAGCATTTTTTCAGATGGAATTCAATACAATTCGGAGCCCTAGTTGTATATGTGTGATATGTTGAACATTTTAAATTGATTTCATATATATTCCAGATAATTTTCAATATTGTTCATTTGTGCGCACGAAATGTCCATAATTGTTGAACATTCTCAGTTTTTTTCTCAAAGTATCAAATTTTCAAAGAAAAACAGTAAAACATTCCACAACTGATTTCGAATTGCATCGATTTGAAATTCCCCTTGTTAATCTAAATTCGCTGGGAACATAATCGTTAGAAAGAAAAATACGAAAAAATAGAAGCGAGTTGCAGTGTTCACATAATGCATGAAAAGTTCATACAAATTTTGTAGTATTGCACGAGAATAGATATAATAGTTCCGTTATTGATTAGTTCAAATAGTCTGAAAATTTATAGACACGGAAAAACCAGGTGCAATTGTCATTAATATTCTATATCAGTCGCATGAACCATTTCTGATTGAAACAAAAACTGGGGCACGATAAAATTGATTTCTTGGTGTCAGAAATATCTACGCATATTTGAAGATAATATTGCTTCCTCAAACGGTCCTCCACATCCACATGCTTGGAAATGTGTTATATATTCGAGTACTTTCTTGATTTTTCGAACAAAAATTCTTTTAATATAATAATTTTTCACTCATGCTCCTAAGCTTTTTTGTCGATAATTTTGTGATGCATTCTGTGAATCGTTTGTGCTTATTCTGTATTTTGATTTTGTTTTCCATATTCCAGTCCAGGACATCAGTACAATCCTATTGGACTGTCCTAGGCATCTTTCAAATGTGCAAATTTACGTTGAAATCTGGGAGGGGGGCTGCAGCCCCATGGCCCCTCCTGGGTGTGCCACTGCCATTGTGTGTGCTGAGCAGATGATAAAGTGTCTTTCAGAGAGAAACTAAAATCGTCAGGATTTCCAAGAAATCGCCCTTCTTAAATTTGTTGATATTTTATATGAAATTCACAATCTTTCTATTATCTTGTACATATCATATAACCTTCGTATTCTATGTTGATTATTTAATTGAAAAAAATTCAAATTGGCTCGAAATACAAAATGGTGAATGCGGCGGTCTTAAATTTTATTACAAATAAGATTACAGCTGCGGTTGCTTTAAAACCATTTGATTTTATGAAACTTTTTACTAGCACTTGTCTCGTAAAATTCTTCATCGCGAGTAGTGGTAGAAATTCTCTCAATTAGAATGGCTTTCAGGATCCAGGGGTATGTTGCAAATGAACTACACTGCAACTTCAGTTTTTCAATTTGCGCGGAAAACATTAACAAAAACTACATTTGTAGGCAAAAGACGTGTTTTTTTTACGCTATTTGATGTCATTATTTGTTTTAGATACTCAAAAAGCTTATACTAGTTGACTGAAAAGTGGAAGTTTTTATGAAAATTTTGTCTGAGAGGGAGGTGGGATTCTGATGAGGATCTATTTTCTCAGTGACAAAAATCTTTTTGTTTTCTCCAGTCCTCATGATGAGAGAGATCTGTGAGCATATCTCGATGATACCTATTTTGAATTCATCTAAACTGGTCCACATGAGTTAGGGATTTTGACTAAATTGCAAAAAAAAAACAGTTTAAATGAGATTTTGTGATGAAAATTCATAATAATATGATTTCAAGTTGCAGTGAATAAAATTAATTTTAGCCTGTAGGTCTGCAGCATATACAGGGTGGTTAAAAAAAAGTCGAGTAAAGTAATAATAAGTTTTATTCCGATAGAATTCGAGCATTTCGAGACTATCAATACAATGTATGGCCTCCACGGGCATCAATAACAGCTTGACATCTTCTTTGTATACAACAGAGGAGGTTGTTGAACATTTCTTGAGGAATTTGATTCCATAAACGGGGTAGAAGCCCTATGCAATTCAAATCTGGTGAGTGCGGAGGTATTAGTAAATGTGGAATACCAAGATCCTCGCGCGCATTCTCAACTATGGCTGCACGGTGCGGTCTAGCGTTATCGTCTAGAAATTGAAAAGTTTCACCAATAGCAGCTTGAAAATTTGGCAAAACATTGTCAAGGACAAGCTTCCCATAGTGTAAAGCGGTCATATTCCCATGTGTAGATCTGTGCGCCCGTTGAAACATATCCCGGCCCATACCATAACACTACCCCCCTCGGAATGGATGGACTTCTTGGACATAGGGACGATTATGGGATATGCGTGGGATTGTCCATACCCTTATTCTTCGAGAATCTGAAAATCGTCCATATCAGGATTCATCAGTGAAAAGGACACTGCGCCATTGATCTTTCCAATAGATATGTTGACTTGCCCATTCCAGTCTTTGACTCTTATGATCACGTGTTGATGGAACTCCTCTTAATAGACGTCTAGAACCTAGATTTACCTCTCTCAAACGTCGTCTGATGGTTTCGATGGAAACTTGGAGAATCCGTCTGTAATTTGAGGAGTATTTCGTAGCATTCTATACGTAGATGTAGGCTTTCTTCTCGCCGAAACGGTGATGGAACGATCCTGAGCAGGTGTTGTTTTTCATCGCCCACCAAGCCTTAGTTTCTTCAACACGGACCCTGTCTACCTAAACCTTTTTCAAGTCATCCTTTGGCTAACTTGGAGGCTTTCGGATGCAACAATCTGAATTAGGCCACTCTGTAGCATTCCGATAGCCCCATTAGCGTCCGCCATTGTTAATTTACGTCTTGGCATTTTCAGACAACTCGTTTCAAATCGAAGCCGTTGATAAACTGACTCCATTTCAAAAGAAGAATACCCATATGCAAAAAATCAAACTTCAGAAAAAAAGGCGACCAGATTGACGAAATGTCCCATACTGATTTTTATTGGATCGATTCAAGTTGTTATTGAGTTTTAAATGATTTTACAGTGTTTTTCTCGAATATTACATACTTTCCAAAACTGTTGAATACGAAATCCCTAACTCTTGTGGAGCAGTATATTTGTTTCAAGAATTATTTTGTTGCTCCAAAATATTTTATCAGAACTGGAGAAATATTGAATCAATATTTAATCAGAACTGGAGAAATATTGAATCGAAAAAGGTTTATATTGAAAAATTCAGTTCATAAGAGGTCATAGATATGAACTACACTCCCCCATTGAGCAATTCGTAAATGCCACGTCTTATGGTAGAAGTGATGAGACAGCGAGGTGGAAATACACTCTATTAATTTTCAGATGTTTGTTTCTGTTTACTAGTCGATAAGGTATTGTAATATTTTGAATTGTTATTAAAAATTGTTTCACCCTGTATAACGGATGAAATACAGGTATGTTCGCAAAGTGAATTTCAGGTTAATATAACAAAACCCAATACTATACCTGGTGAAAATTCCAACAAAATCGGAGAACTCCGAAAAAAGATACAGGGTGTTGAATTTGACAAAAATTTATTGACGGTGAGTTTATATTGCCACTTTAGATTTTTTCAAGACAATTCAATCATTAAATACAGCGCCTCGGAAAAAATACCTCAAAACCTATACAAAACAGGTTTTTTTCATGTAATATAATAATATAAGATATGTAGGTAGTATTATTATTTGTGATCATTATTGTTCTCAAATAACTTAATGTTTAAAATTGGTTTCATTTGTAATTGAGCGAACACTAGCTCTGGGACTTGTCCTGTTTGTGTTACTGTAAATAAATATATAAAGCAGTCTTGTTTTACGGTAGTTATTTCACCTAACATTTTGCTTTAGGCATTTTGTAGTACTAATGTAGGCTCTGCCGCAATCTTAAAGTATCCGGTAAATTCTGATGTTTGAAATGATCCTTACGAAAAGGGAGAGTCCTGTCAAGATGCCTACAACAGAGAACAGATAAGGGAGAATTGGACCACTGTTTTTAATGTTTTTGGGAAGAGCTCTTTGAACGAACCTAATATGCATGTGTGTGCTTTACTCACCTCCTCTATGCACTCTCAGCCTCCCATCGCTCCTGGAAGAATTTTCATCCATCTTGTCGCCGTTCACAGAATACCTGACGGTAAAACTGCTCGGCGATGTGGACATCAGAACAGGCAGATGATTGGGAGGAGCTGGTTTGTTGGCTGAAAGGTTCTCGCTAGATGGATAGCTGACGCTTATTTTGATCCTTTCGTGCCTTTTGTTCGATGGGCTCGGACTTCCGCTACCCAGAGTGGTCAAGGTGCTGCTACTCCCATTGCTGTGTGGGGAACCTGTACAATGGTGCCGACGTTCTGTCGATCCTCTGCCTCTGTGTATGCGTAGGGTCAGACGCTGCTCGTCGAACCTATTTCTGAGCCCTTTGGAACCTGGAAAAGTTTTGATATTTCAGAAATGAATATATGCCGTTTGCTTATCGACATACGAGTGTCAGGGACTACATGATTCTATCTCGAGTTTGAGTAAAGTATATGAAGACAAAAGTCGTTAATGATCTAATTTGTTTTCGACTACGTCCCCTTGCGAGGATATGTGCCTCCAAATGGTACTCAAAAACCAAAAATGTTAAATGTACTCTGACAACAAAAAATCACACATGAACTTCGTCCAAATAGCATTTATAAATAACATGAAAAATTCATCATTTCAGTTTCATCGAGTAGTTTAGGATGATAAAGCGAAATACCAACAGAAATTTATATATCTTAATGTACTTGTGTAATGCACTTTCTATCTGATGTTCATCGCAATATAGCGAAATGTTGAACTGAATCAATTCTTGGTAATTATAAAGTTTCCTGCCCACTTGTATTTTTTTGGATATTTTTAAATTTTTTTTTTGAGGTAGGGGAAATGAACCTAACTTAACTCAACCTGAATGAGGATCGATGTTTAATTTTTTTTTAATTAAAAAAAATTTTTTTTTTCAACTTTTTGTAGGGAAAATGAACCTAACCTAACATAACCCAAACTTGTTAAACAAAACTATATAGACTATATATGAGACTATATCAGAGCCGTATCCGAGGTGAATAGAGTATATTTATGAGTTTCATCTATTTTTTTCTCGAAAATTACTGCCTCCTGAAGCTGTCATTGAGACTGCAGTATCAGGAAGTCCTATCGATTCACTGTGCAAAATATTTTCAAAATCGGTGACGGGCTATAAAATTTATAATAACCCAATTCTTTTTATTCAAGGTATTAACAATTGGAACCCATCATGAACGGACATCTGAAGCACATTATGATATCAGGAAAAAAAATTGATAATTCTAGAAGAAATCGGGATCAGACAAGTGAGTGGTTTTGTGAAATCAAAATGTGGAATAGGGCACATATACAGGTTACTACCTAATGGGTGAAGTGTTAAAAAAAAAATAAGTCGCCATAAAAGCTCTCAGACCTTTCCTTGAACAACTACACGCTATAAAAATGGGAAATAAATTGTTGAGTAGGCATTTATTTTTCTTAAAATTGTTGAATAGTTGATGAAATACAAAGATAGAACGCACGATTTTGCGTAACGATTCTTTCTATATACCTACCTAAACGAAAGATCCGTTCATGCACAACGCTGTATATGATTTTATTTTTTGTTATTGGGGAAGTATTATTTTAAAAACGATACAACAGTGGAACAATGAAATTTTGTCTTCAATACAGATTTCTTCATTGAAATACTTTTTCGAATTTATTAAATACTTTGAAAAAATTTTGAATAATGAAATATGAATGAACATCTGATTGGTTAAAAAGTAGAAGTTTTGTATGAGGAATTTGTCTTTGAAGTTAGATACTGATGGGTCCATAATCAGAAGAATATTTTTCGGCATAGAGAAACAGAGAAAGTATGAAACTCCAATTGAAAAGAAAGAAAGTAGGGAAAGCAATCCTCGGTTCTGAATGATCCTTTTGAGGACCCCATTCCGGAATAAATTTAATTGAATCACTCACTTTGTCAGCTTGTGCTGATGACGCATGGTATCGATGCCATTTCTATTCCTCCCGAATATTCCCCATAACACATAATAATTATAGATGTCGTCGACGGTGACAAAAATAATATAATTTTGTGCAGCCGAAAACTTGTAAAAACTGGATTTGGACATTCTTTCCTACACATTGAGCGGATTTCCAACCTTTTTGTTTTAATATTTTCGTTCTGCATTTCTTGAACCCAAGCAAAGGCTGGTTGAAATTACTGGGGACTGAGTTTCAAGTCTGTAATTTTCTAGGATGTAATTTTTGTTACCTTGATTTGCATAGTTCATATTACATACTCGATAATAATTTCATTTAATGTGCACACGAAATGGCTGAATGAATAATCAGGGAATGTTGAAGTGCCAAATATTGAGATTTGTTGCAGAATAAGAGCTTTGAACTTCATATGATGTTCATCGGATGTTGGCAGAAATTTCATTGCGCAAAAGAGAATCTTCCGTATCATATCATATCAGGAGCCACGCTTTTCTTGCAGACCATTATTTATAAATTATAATATTTTAACCGTTCCCTGTTTATATATCTATAAATATCTTGTATATGCTAAAGATAATGTAAAAAACTTTACAACATTGTCAAGTTATCATTCTTATACTACCAGAAATAGTAATATTTTCTTTACCGAAGCATAGAACTAGTAAATTCGAGTGATCTCCATCATATAAAGCAATCAAACTATATAAGCACATGCCCAGTACAATTAAGTCTATGTGTAAATTTAAGTATAAATAAGCTATGACAGAGATTTTGTTGGAAAAATGCTTCTATAGTGTTGATGAATACTTGCGAAGAGATTCATTTGTTTAGTTTGTAGGTACATTGACGACTTGTCCTATATACATTGATTTATCAGAAGGGATCAATAAACTTTATTATTATTCTTATCAGCTCAATTACCTCAGGCAATTACAGAAAAAGTAAACTGAGCACTATCCGATACAATCATCTCATCCAGAATTTAGCAATGTTCATAGTATTGGGAACACGCTTCTATAAAGCGGCGACCCTAATCATTAGATTCATTTATCTTTTTGATATTTATCTTATTGATAACATCAGTTTCAGGAATGCATCTCTCTGGCACAAAGTTCGATCTCTTCGAGAAATAATGATTTGATTAACGAATTGTTCAAAAACTAGCCCCGAAAAAGAAACGATTTAGTTTCGAAAAGTCGGCGTCGTTTCAAGAACATCAAATGAAAAAGTATCCTCTCAAAGTTTATTTACTTTCATGATGGAATGAAGAATATATATTCCAGGTTAACTCAAACTTGAAAATTTCATAAGTTAGTGTTTCTCATCAACATCAACCTGAATTCTGCAGCTCAAAAGTTACTGAAGGGATATTACTAACTGTATTTCGTGATTCCACAGTCGCCCGAAATACCAATAATTCGGAAACGGACTATAGATAGTGTATCGTCGTAACCACCGTTTTCCCTTACCTGAAAACCATACCTACTGTCTCGGAATTATCATCCTTTGCAAGACTCACAGCGAAATTGTATATGAACGAATGAAAATCCATTCTAACTTACTCGCCAACTTCCGCAGTCATCTCGTCCATGATTACCGTAAAACTTCTTTTCAGACCCACACACTGTCCGCCTAAATGAAAGAGCCTGGTGCTTTTGTGAACATATCAGGCAGAACTCTCAAGTTTCATGTGGGTAGAATGACAAGAGAGCACTTTCAGGCCTCTCCATCCGAGGCACATCATATACACGTACTTTATTCGAAATAACTACATCCTACACTACGTAGTTCTATCATTTGTCCCACAGAAGATACATGTGGCAGTAATTAAACGTTATAAAACTTGATTTTGTGCGCATTTCATTCTACGTTAAAAAATTTGAATGGAAAACATTCAATTGAGCAATTAATACTAATTGAGAGGGAAACAAATACTAATATTCAATTCTATTTTCTTCCGAAATAGAATGAAGATTGATCAAACAAGAGAATAGAATAAAATGGAATATTAGTTTTTCTACAACCCTGCGTAATTGCCCACTTTCGCTGTTTTAGGTTCGGAAAGTGCCGCGTTTCCGCACTAGTGCGGAAAGCAAATTTCTGTGAAATTTGTGCAATACCTTCAGCATAAGATCAACTATATCTTCATTTAAATATTTCAAATGATGTAGTTTCATGCATCATAAAGTCAATTTTCTTAGAAAATTGTCAGATTTCAAAGGAATTCATAAATCATAAGAATAGCATTCATGAATCTGTGTATTTATTTCTGTGTTATGGTCTCTAATTTTTCATTGAAATATAGAAACCCCTCAGGAGGCTCTACAAGGAACAATATTTAAACCGTCCCTATTTTTATTTCTTCTGAAAGTTTTATATCTATTGAAAAATCGAAATGTTCGAGACAGCTTCAATTGGGCGGGTATATCATCAAGATCAAATAAGAAATTGTTCTGCTTGGAATAGCAAGAACCGAGGCAAGAACTCTACAAAATACAATACTATGAGCCCGAAAACCTATATCCTGATATTGAGGCTATTCTTAATTTCACCCTACTATTCCAAAGTTGAAGGGGAAATGAAGGTTAATGTTTACAGTATATAATTTTTATATGTCAATTTCATTCTGTTTGTTTCATATTCGTTCTATATTATAGGACTATTTGTAGAAATAGAATATGTACATATTATTGTAAACGAAAAATTGAATCATTTCGTCAAGTGATGTTTTGAATCCACTCGCATCAATTTCACATGCACATCATTTGGACACCATATATTGTGACAATCTAATATGAATAAACTTATCCATTCATTATCATAATAATATGTTACCTGCAAAAAGAAGAAAAAAGGACTACCAATGATCTGCCAGAAAAAAATATTATGTTTTCCTCCAGCGTTTCACACCGTTTCTGCATTATTAAAGAATTAATGAGTCTTACTATAACTTCCATATTTGATAGTTGTTAAGGGGCCATTGGTGTTGACTCATATTTTAAGCTACTAATGGCGTTAATTGGAGATGAATATGAAGAATTTCATATTCATAGGTTCCAGCACACCGAAGGGACACGCACACATATTGATCCCGCCTGTCGCGTCACATACCGTCAGTTGTCATCCGTTTCTATGCAGATTGTTTTTGTTTTTGGTTTTAACTTGGAATTTGACCATCTACGTGTTTGACCTCGTTTATTTCGACTCCAATAGAAGGAATGACTTCAGGAAATAGCTTATTTAGTTATATTTTGTGACAAATTTGTTTGATTGTGAGTCGATTCATGTAATTATTTGTTCATTTCCTTATTTGTTCTTTCGTTTATGTTTTCATCGTAATTTTTTACTTAACATCAAAAAATTTTTAAGACCACATAAAATAGAATCATAATTGTTGTGGTCATATTTTCGACTCGTTTACATCTAGAATCAATGTTTTTAATTTGATATTTGTATTGTTTTAGCATGGCTTTGAGAATGGCAGTATGCCGAAACATGTCAGCCTTCAAATAAAATAATTTTATCACTCGAATAGTGGTTGTAAGACTTTCAATTCTTCATATTCATGGCTACCACTAGGGTTTTTAACGATTTAATGTTAATTGGAGAACTACATTAAAATAAGAAAATATAATTCATGTTGAAAAGATAATGAAAACAATGAAGATGCCATGCCGTCAATGAAGTATTGAATCTTGGACTCAAATTTTTTGTTGTATGAGGTGCGTAAGTTGTTTCCCATTATTCAATCACAAAAACTGAACTCTGGCGATTCAAAGTAATTTCACCCTTCTTCAAAGAAGATGACTTAAAATTAGAAGACAAAGAGACTCGAATAACACGTAAAGGAGGTCCTTAATTTTACGGAAATTGATAATAAAAAATCAATTGAAACCAATCCGCAAGGGCAGAGACAGAAGAAAAACTGGGAACTTCCCAATAGAATACAATTTTGCAAGAAATCAGGGAATTGAGTTATATTTCTAATTGAATTTCCTTTGAGATTGCCTAGGTCGCTATTCGATTAGTCGATCTCCTGAGTGTATTTCACTGGATACTGACTCGCAATTTTCCTTCGTCTGAATTTATGAATGCGATAGGAAAAGAAAAGAGATGATTTCTACGTAGGCATTGCGGGAAGAATATTCTTTTATTCTTAGAATTGACATTCTCGTTGGATGCATGCGAAATTAGAAATATTTGGATGCAAGGTGAACGAACCCTTGCTGTTCCATTACTTTAGTGCATACTCAGCTTTTCATCGGAATACTGAATAAAAACAAGAAAGCGAGGAAGACCAGGAAAATTTGGAGTAGTTGTACCAGTTGAATGCGTTTTTCTTCGTTCGTTAGCATTGGGCTTAGAAACTATTCCTTTATAAGTTAATTTGATTATAGTTTATAGCTAGTGTCTCGAAGTTTAGCTGAAAAAACACAATAGCAGTATACTTATACTCAACGTTGAATAATAGGATGGAAACTCTTCATATACTTGCAGTCGAAAGGTTCTCTTCTCGAAATATTGGATTGCAGGAGATAATTATTCTTTATTTTCCCGAAACTGCGCAGTTGTAGGCGAAAAGTTAGGTGAGATTATTCCTAATGGACCACGACCATAAAACCCAGAAGACTTTTTCAATATCAGTATATCCGGTCGTGAACGCCTTGAACGATTTAATATCCTATATACAGAGTGTATCAAGTTCGACGGCCTATTAGACGTTTCTGGAAATCTGGACCCATTGGAAATATGAAAATTGGGATTATTATATTGCTCGACATTATCTATCGAGCTGAAATATTCTTGAAGCCTGACTACATGTACCTATATATTCCGATGAAAAGAAAAATTTAAAACATTTCTCTTTCTCTTTTTTCGTTTCAAATTTTGATAGAGTATTCTATTCTGAATACAGTCATATTAAAATCGTTACATTCGTCGAAACACTTTTAAGAACATGAAGAAGAAACCGACGAAAAAAGATAAGAGTATTCGGTATTTTGTTTGTTATTCCTATTCTAAATATCTCTCGGAAAACGGAAGTTATGAGCCAATCTTGTTCCCAATTTTTGACCCAACATTTGGAACACCCTGTGACAAGTTTTTCAACATTCTAGATATTCACAATATTTTCACTGTCTTCGACTTCAATAATGTGAAAACGATTTGTGTATAAGATATTTAAAATAGAAATAACAAACATAATACCGAATACTCTTATCTCTCTCTCTTCTTCAGTTTTTTCTTCATCTATTGGAAAGTATTTCGACGAATGAAACCATTTGAATAGATAATTATTTGAATCGAAAAAAACAGAAAAAAAATGTGTGAAAATTTTTTTTATATCTGGTATAAGTGAAAACGGTCAGGCGTCAAGAATATTTTCGCTCAGTAGATAATGTCCTAAGTTCCAGATTTTCAATAATTCCAGTTCTTCAGAAGCGTCTAATAGGCCGTCGAACTTGATACACCCTGTATATAAATAAATTCACGAGTATATTTCAGAAATAAGTTCATGCTGTATCACGCATCACTAGTCAAAGTGATTCTTATTATTCTCAAGTTAAAGACAGATGGAAGATCAGAAGTTTCAAGTGTGATATTTGGTAGTATATCGGACAATTTAGGTTCACGGTTTGAAAAGTGCCAAAAGATCAAGGTAGTCATATCTATAATGTTATTGTTGCAATATGAATTCCTCATATGTGATTTAAAAAATAAAAATATAACTTTTTTTTGTGTTCTACCAAAAAAAAATTTTAAGGAAACCTCGTAAATTGACTTGAATTGGAGTTTTACTCAAGAAAGAAAAACGTTCAGAAAAGTTGTCGAATGAACTATTCATTTTTATGATTTGGATTTATCAATTTGATTTTCTTTCCAAATGAGCCCCCATGAATATCTGAAAAAAATCAAAGTATTTTCAAGTGAAATATTGAAAAACGGAATTGGCTTATAACTGCCTCTCAAATATATCAACGATACATAACAGTCAAAAAAATTATTTTTTGCGGTCGAACGTAATGATGTGTGTGACTGTCTCAACAAGCAAGTTCAAGCATTCCTAATTTGCCCGAAAATGGGACACAATCGCAAGAGGAAAGGTACACCACTAATTTCATCGGCTTGTTTGGCCATTTAATTGTTTGCAGAATGACCTCTGGGATCTGGGACTGAATATTCCCTTTCTCACATTGTGTCTACTGCGTTAGGCGACCGGAGAAGACAGACAACAAAGACGAATGGAACAAATGATCAGCAGAGTGGAAAGTATCAAGAGCAGGGTAGATAGATAAATAGGGTTACAAATTCTATTTGGGTGCAAGCTACGTAGCGACGTTTAACTAGGGAAATTTCCGCATAGATTTTCTGATTTGTAATTAATTAAGGGGATTAGTATTATACAGGGAGTTTCTTGTGACTATGAAGTCGATTCCAAAAAATTTGTGTTCTTTTAATTCATTGTTGGTTCATCTCATCGAAGGAATGCAAGAAATGCTTCGGTATTCACATTGACTTACATTGAGGTGGCACACAAGGACGGATATAGCTTTTTTTTCTTAGGGTGAGGGGGTTAATAAACATTGAGGACCAATAACTAGAGGCCGGTTTACTGCGTTCGATTTGTCATCTAAATATATTTGCCTACCACATATTTACAAGGTTTTCATTGCTAATACACTTCCCGAAACAATGAAAGGAACAGAAAAATTTTCAAAATTTTTTGGTGGTTCTCAAAAGGATGTATTTCAGTGGTCGAAAAATAAAAAGAGTAACTTTTGAAGCTTGCAAACTTAAGTTTAAGAAATTATTGGTGAACGATTTTGGGAGTACATTGCAATCATTGGATGAAGCACTAACAGAACAATTTTTCGAATTTTGTTTTTGCTCTACGCGCACGGGGAATTTTTTTCTGGCTGTAACAATGCAAATGCCGCATAACCTGTTTATTCAGCTCTAATTTGCTATTCACAACTTTCAGATATGACCATTTATTTTCGAGATATCCAGTTTTCAATGCAGAAGGATCCTTTTTCACTCAACTGCCAAATGCATTCGATATCGAATTCATTTTTCGACTCGTCCGAGCGTTTCTTTCATCTCAAAGAGCCAAATTCAGCTTGTGAAAGATTTTGATGGAATACTGAGTCACACTGTGTAATAATAAAGCGATGAAAAAAATACATCCAAGCAGGAAATTGAATTGCCTTTCCAACAAGTTGCTGCTCGACCCCTTTTCCCTACTCAAAAATGAGAGTTTTTAAGGTTGAGGCTAGAGGGGTAGTGATATCAAACTCATTTGAACGCCCTTATTTGTCTCCCTTTCAACAAAATTTGACGTGTCCGAGAGTTTTTTCCGTTATTCCATCCCAAAGCTTAAAATCGGGGTGAAAGTTACGGATGGTTCACCTGTATTTGAAATAACATAAAACCATTTTTTCAAAAAAGCTTATTTCCATTCCTTCTGATAGAGGTACTCTATTGGATATTTTTTCGAAAATATGATCTCCTCTGATATATATGATAACGGATATTATGTCATGGATTTGTGTAACAGCATACTTTTCAAATGGTATTCAGTTAAAAGTTCTAGTATTTACGGCTAAGCAAAGGAGACAATTAAATATCCCATGAATGAGATACCAATATATGAATTTGTGGATAGTTTTGAGGCTATAAATGAAGGAACGAATTTATTTTCAAATCTGGCGGATGATTTTGAAGCGATTCAATATGTTTTCGAAGACTTTTAGTAGATCAATATTTTTCTGTTTTCAGATTTCAATAAAATTGTTTCACACATCGTTCCGTACTTAGTCCACTTCAATTATTGAAAAAAATTCTGGTTGCAGAACTCAGAACATCAATTCATTTTATGAAAATGAATTCGTTTTCGATTACCGCATAATATTGCCTTCATTATAGTTCATAAAATTCAGTGGTATTTCAGTGTTCGGCTGATTTGCATTTATTTTCATCTGGTGATTCATATAAGCTTAACTTCATAACCAAATGAGTTCATGCAGCATTCGCTAGCTGTTAGAATTTCACGGCAAAATACTTCCAACGCGAATGGAATACATTTGAATGAATACGAATTTGAATTTCATATGCACTGGGATGCATCATTCCGTTGTTGTTTGTAGTGTTAAATTAAATAGCAGGCAATTTAGTTAGCAACTGAATCCAATTTGAGCTTGACTATTCTTGTGTGAAGCCGGAAAGTGATTCTTCTCATAGTAGCAGAAGAATTACCATTAGGTATTCATTTCCCTTGTATTCTCTCCAGATGAACTTATCCTCAATTTGAATCGTTAGTTTTTTCTCAGGAACATAGAGATATTTAAAATAGTAATCCTCGAAATGAAAACCATTTTCAATTCATGGATTCACATATCTTTTATTATGAAGCTGAAAAAATTAAATCAGTGTTTATCACTTAAATATATGGCTTTAAACCTTATTTGGTATCATCAGTATCTCATATCCCTCAGAGACAAAATCTGCATTAAATACCTTCTACTTTTTAAGCAACTTGTTCAAGCTTTCTGAATAAAATGTTACTGTTGGCGGAGAAACCTTATATTTTGATTTATCTACCGCTGACGACTCCTATATGGTCATGTACTAGCAAAATGAAAATGAATTTATTATTATTATATGTATTTGTTCAGATAATTAATCTGTAAATTGGAAAAATTCGATGCGGACAAAAGAGAAAGCATCTGAATCAGGGAGGAAAGTAATAGCTGAAAATCAAGATGTTCAATTATATCCAATCAAGGCGTGAATATTTCTTGCGTAAGATAAAAGCACTTTCGTATCCTTACTCTCAAGTCTGGAGGGTGAAAGCCAGATTAGCGAGTACGGAAGAGAAAAGTAACGCATAAAACGTGCCCAATTTGGCGAAAATAAATGATCTAATCCATAAGGTCGAAGGAGAGAATAACTGGGGAGGTCGTAATAGAGGACAATTTCGTTTCGAATTGCGAAATTAAGTGATATCTTTGATGGTGTTTTCTTTGAAAAGCTGAAATCGTTATTCGATTACGTTTTCATGTTGCGAAGAGTTTAGAGCAACTTGAACGAACGTTATCATCTACAGAAATTATTTACTTCTGCCTCTTTATCTGAGAAAATTTTATTCGAGAAGTTTCTTTTTCAATAAAGGGAAATGCAAAACACATTAATTGAGGGATTATTTTTTTTTTTCATTTTCACGTTACCCCCTCATAATTTTGAACAACCAATAATAGTTTTTTTGCCCAAAAACTATGTAAACTCAAATGAAAATATAAACTACCATTCGAAATTTCATTGTTCAGAAAATAATTATTCGAAGTGACTAGTATGTAGTATCATTGTATAATACAATTCTATAATAATACAGGGTGTACTAAGTTCGACGGCCTTTTAGGCGTTTCTGGAAAACTGGATTTATTTGGAATCTCAAAATTGGGATTATGATATTGTTTAATATTATCTACCTAGCTAAAATATTCTTGAAGCCTGACCACTTCCAGTTATACATGGAGTTTTTTTTCTTTTCGAATTTATTCTTAATCTAGATTTTTTAAGCACAAACTGTTTTCACATTTTGAGTCGAAGACTGTGGAAATATTGTACATTTTTAGAATTTTGAAAAACTCATCACAAGATGTTTCAAATGTTGGGTCAGCAATTGGGATCAAGATTGGCCCAACTTTAAGTTTTGAAATAAGAAACCTATTTTTTTATGATTGCGTTGAATTGTGCGAAGAAAAATGATGATTATGTTTCAACATATTTATGCTCCTGAAATTAATAATTCTTGAGTTATTCAGGATTTCCTGATTTCATGTCGTACGTAGCATCAAATTCATAGAATCTGTTTCATATCAACAATGACCTTAGTCATTGAAGATAAATTATTCCAATAACTCTCCTCTGAATTTACCATTGTTGATATGGAACAGATTTCATGATGTTTCGCCACGTACGACATAAAATCAGAAAATCCTAAATAACTCAACAATTATATATTTGAATAGGATCAATAGATTGAGACATTATCATCAGTTTTCTTCGCAGCATCCAACGCAGTTATAAAAAATAGGGTTCTAATTTGAAACACGAAAGTTATGGGCCAATCTTGATCCCAATTTTTGACTCAACATTTGGAACACCTTGTGATGAGTTTTTCCAAATTCTAAAAATGTACAATATTTCCACAATGTGAAAACGGTTTGTGTTTGTGATATCTAGATCAGGAATAACAAACATAATACTGAATACTCTTATCTCCCTTTTTTCTTCAGTTTTTTCTCGATATTTCGAAAAGTATCAAGACAAATAAAACGACTTGCGCACGAATGTATTCAGAACTTATTCGAAAACAGAAATAAAAATTTTCGAAATTTTTTTTTCTCTTTCTGTATAGCTGAAAGTGGTCAAGCTCCAAGAATATTTTAGCTATCATAATACCAATTTTCAGATTTCAAATAGGTCCAGTTTTCCAGGAACGCCTAATGGGCCGTCGAACTTGGTGCACCCTGTATATTCTCCGAAATAAACATTTAGACGAATGATCATTACTTCCTGATAATTTTCTCATTAATTTATCTGAACTCATAAAATCTTGTTTCAATATTGGGCAAAAATCTCCAATGATTTTTCTATGACGCATTCAATAATGAGAAGTTAGATCTCAGTTTAAGTAATTAAATGGCCACCATATTCTTTGATGATTAAAATATAGAGAAAACCCACCAGTTCATGGATATGTAGGATAAAGAGAAAGAATTTTTGGTCGGTTATATCATGAACAAAATTTCATCATGAAAAATTCAACATATCGTTTGGGAACGCTTTAACAATTTATACTCCGGGGAGCAGAGAACGTCGTATAAAAGGCTTCCCTAATGAGGAGATAACCTGAAAGAATAGCCGGATGCACGAGGTGACCACTGCACAAGGAAAACGCAACACAGCATGCTGAAGGATGAATGGGTCAACTAATTATGAACAAAAAGCTTATAACGTACATAAAGAATCAGTGTAAAATAAATTATTCAAAGAAACTTTACCCTTTAACAAACAATAAATATTTATGTTTCAACGTTGCAATGAACTCGTCGACTTATCTTATGAATAATTATGAATTGATTCAAGGAAAATCTATATTTTACAAGACATTGAATGGGAAAATTTTGCAATCAAATTTACTGACATTGTATAAGAAGAATTCTCAAAAAGCTACTGACAACCAAAACAGGGGATTTTGTAATTGTGTATTAGTGAGAAAAAATTTTCTAACTTAATTGGGACTTTTATTTTAATTTAAGGCTATATTCTACAATGTTTTATGAGAAAGGGAATCTTCCAGTTTTAGATAACACATTAAGAAATAAGATGAAAAGTACCCATCCTTTTATTTAAGCGGCTCTACCCTTTGAATGACGAAACTAGAAATCCATTTTACTGCAATAAATAAATTATTCGAAATAATTTTTTGAAAATTTGGTATGATGAACAGTACTGAGGAATTCTCACAAAACTGCCCTGAAATTTAAATTAGCCTGTGTAGTTTACCAGGGCTGTACTGGGTGGTTGCATGCTCTAAGATAAGAAGTTGAAAAAAACAAATACCTTAAACAGTAAGCTGAAAAAAATGTACTTTTGTTCATTGTCGATGAATTGTACTGTTTTTCAAAAACAAAATGATAATATAGGTATTTTTTTAATGATATTAGAAAAAACATAATTTCAATATGATCTGAAAGTTCAATTGGTCACTTTTCCCTCCTATCTTTTTATTTTAATCATGATTATATGTGAGGATAAAAAGGTACACAAAAAAGAAAGTATCGAACTTATTCAACGAGAGGAATTCAAACGGAAAAGAACTTATGTCTGGAAGACAAGAAACATGTATGTAGGTATTTGAGAATTCTTAAAAATTTCGGACAAGTAGCACTATGTAGGGTATGATATAAATCATTCTGACCCTTGTAATTTACCAGAGTTAATTAAGACTTGAACTGGTTAGAATCAAAAAGCTTCAGGGTTTAGGTACATTTGGTGCAAGACCTGACTTTGACAAGGCAATAGAATTCTACGACACTTATGAATGTAAACAACAGTAATTCTACTTTTTTGAACAATATCCATTTTGGTATGAAAAGAGTCTTCCAGGTTTATTGACCGTGGTCCATTTGGAATAATTTCACCTGACGTCTCGCCTACAACTTCGGTAGGCATCTTCAGAGGATTCTCGGTCTAAGGTTGTACCTCGACGGTGAATTTCTGACACTGACACTAATTTCATCTAACTTTTCGCCTACAACTTCGGTAGGCGAAACGTTAGGTGAAATTATTACTAATGAAACACGGCAAATAAGCCTGGAAGACTCTTTTCATACCAGTATATCCATTCGTGAAAGCCTTAAACTTTTCAATATCCATTTTTGTTATGAATCTTCTGTCGCGCAGATAGCCAAAACTTTGCCTCTTTTATATGAACGTCAAAAATTGGTTAGTGAGGAATATAAAATTCGACTTTCTCTGGCATTTTTAACACAACTAGTTGTTTTCTTGAGATATTTCGTTTATTTCATTTTCTATTTATTTCATATCTATATCTGCACAAAACTATCGTTAATTTACACTCAATATGTCGGAGCAATTTTACAAGCAGGGCAAAAGTTGTAGATTTGCAGAATTTGCATGAAACAGTTGTTTATTCGAAGCCAGCAGACATTACTACATTTTTTATTTCAAACTGCACTTGTGTTCTATAAAATGTTAACTGCCCAATCAAGAGTTGTCTAATTGATCTGAGTCATCGAAATTGGTCCAAAAGTTAACCGATTGCATTGATTCAAACCACGACGGACTTTTCGATAGAAAAATCAGTTTTCAGAAGTGCTTTTTATCAAATTCGCGAATATTCTAGCCGATTCAAATAATTTTCAAACCCATTTCCTTATGTCGCATAAGGTCAACGGAATCAATTTGTTCCTTCAGAATGAGCGCGAATCAATTTGGACTTCTCTTTCTTCTACGTATTTCTATATTTATTTCACAAAAAAAAACAATTTATGCCTTTTCTGAGGGTCATTGTCTGAGAAAGCGTAGGCATCGTTCGGTTAAATCTCAGACGGGAGCATTCCAGACTCCTTTCAATCACACCACTAGGCGAAGAAATCAAATCGACCGATTCCTGGCATGAAATGGAATCCGGAGGGGCTGAGTAAAATGTCAATTCTCTCTCCGTCAGAGGGATGTCTTCCGTATGGTGAAATTTGGATTCGATCAGATTTCTTTGAACATTTTCAGAGGAGGACAATATCGGCGCATACTTCAAGCAATAGCTCCATTCGCTTCATTCGAGTACTTTTAGAATTTACTAAGAATAAGTAGGTATAGAAGTCCCGTCAGACTTTCAATGAATTAGAAAATTTTGATTCTACTCTTTTTCAGGTATCCAAGAAAACACGAAAAACCTTGCAGTTGTTCCATAGAGAAAAAGCTATAATTTGATGATGTTGCACATTTTCTGAATAATAGGTGAATTTGCTACCAGAATACAAGGTGTAAATTTGAAAACTTGCCAGGCCTATTATGTCACGACAGAGATTTTCTGTAAACTGCTCCACATGATTTAGGGATATTGACCTAAAATGCAAAAAAAGTAGTTGAAATCAGATTTTGTGATGAAAATTCATATTAAGATGATTTCAAGTTGAACGAAATGAAATTAATTTCAGCATGTAGGCTGCAGCGTATGCAGGGTGGTTGAGAAAAATCGAGTAAAATAACGATTTTCTAGTTCCAGGGAATTCAAGCATTTTGAGACTACTAATACAATGTATGGCCTCCACGGGCATCAATAATAGCTTGAAATCTTTTTCGCGTACTACACACGAGGTTGTTGAACATTTCTTGAGGAATTTGGTTCCATGAAGCTCTTTCAAATCATTTAAGGACTCTCAATGACGTTTAGAACCTAGATTCACCTCTCTAGATCGTCGTCTGATGGTTCCGATGGAAACTTAGACCCCAGTATTCCGTATCATCCTACACGTAGACGGCTTTCTTCTCGCCGAAACGGTAATGAAACCTGAGCAGCTGTTGTTTTTCGTCTCCCACCAAGCCCTAGTCTCTCCAACACGAAAGCTGCCTCCCTGATCCTATTCCAAAGTCTAGATTTAACTTTGACTGACTTGGAGCCGTTTCGCTACGACAACCTGTAGCATTCTGATAACCCTATTAACCTCAGCGTTTGTTAATTTACGTCTTGGAATTTTCAGAAAACTCCTTTCAAATCGAAGCTGTTGACAGACTCCATTTGAAAATAAGAACAATCATGAAGCATATCCAAAAATCAATACTTGAAAAACAGGAGACTAGATTGACGAAATGTCTCATACCGATTGTCAGCAGTACTCTTATGGAGAAGTATATTTACAGGGGAATCAAACTTACTGTATTATCCTCTAGAAAATGATCCTTATCATCGAAATAAATATCGTCATCAAATTTAAGCTTAACGAAACCTTCAATAGAGAGATGAGACCATGAAAAAGATGATATCACTGAGATATGAATAGACTAATCTCGGCCTTATAGTATCTCATTTATCCCAGGAGAAGAAACATCCTGAAAAAACTCTATATCTTAATCCTCATATAGTAAGTAAATCATGACATCTAGATACGTAAAAGAGAAAAGTTCTATCTTTGCAGCCCGAATAAACCTCTCAAGGCAAACTATCTGATGTCTAGAAAAGAGATCCACACGTTAGCATTATTTTCACCTAGCCAATACCTCTCAGTAGGCAAACAAAGAATTGCATCAGATGGGTCAGATCAGAACAAAGATTCCTAGAAGATTTGAAAAAATCCTTTAGGAATTACATGTTATGTTTGAAAAAACATCGCAAAACATCAAAGGAATGTTTGTGCTCGTTGGGATTCTGGACTTAAGTTGCGATCAATAGCTATGAAGCAGTGGTCGGTTTAACATCGTATGTTTGCATACGACGCATATAAGCGGGTCTTTAATAAACTTGCAGCGACATGGAGACATGCTACATGCTGAACACTGAGCAGACTGCAACAGTGCAACTGGATGTGAAAAATGTTTTCTTCAAACAGGACGGCCTACTGCACACCACGCTCATGTGGCCCCCCAAGCCGACCAGACCTCAGCACGTTTGATTTCTTCTTGTGTTATCTCAAGGAAAATGTATACTCTCACAAGCCCTTCACATTGCCAGAGCTGAAGGAGGTAATCGATAGGACACTGATGACTCGTGTGATGGCCCACAGGTGGAACACTGAATTCATAAGGAGATGTAAAGTGATGAATGTAATGATGAACAATTTTATGAATTGGAAAAAATTGTCCTGTAAAAAGGAACTGTGTAATATTCCTGCATAATGAAATTAATTTCCTTTTCCTGAGAGAAACCAATCATGAATGGATTCTCCAAAAAATCTTCAAGAACGTGAAGGTTCGTAATCCGCAGTTCCGAATTCCCTCAGGAATACTGCTGTTGCTCCCGAAAGAATTTCTTTTTCGAGTTAACACCAACTCCCAACGATAAACGTTTCCTGGAGTTATGTAAAGCTACCTGAGAAATCGACTAACCGTCCAATTTTACGGCGACCGCATTCGACGGAAAATTCGCCTGCTTGTTTCAATTAGGCCATAAAAGTTTGGACGGAGACGTGAAGGAAATCCAGAAAATAAAAGGCAGGGATGATGTAACTTGAGGTATGCTTTGTCAGAACATCAACCGGCGTCTTCCATATTATCAGTTTCATGGATGTACGTTCCTTTGAATGAAAATCGGCGGAAAGGAACTCAATAATCGATTCGCTTATTCTTTCAATAAAGATCCACAAACAGCAACGTCCTGTTCTTTACATTCGAGCTATATAATCCAGGATCCACCTTCCATTTATGCACTACCAAGCTAATTTTTCGCGAGTAGCTCGTATTTAACCGAGACACCCATTGCCATCCTCTACAAACCTCTCCATTTTGGTAGCTAGCATTTGTTGCAGTTATTAAATCTGTCGATCTGATGATTCTAGGAAAATTAAGACTATCTGGATTATATTTTGTGTTGAATCCAAGTAAAATGAATTATACGATTTATTTGAAAAATATCTGTCCTACAAAATCCGTGCTTTGATCGAAGTATGACCTCCTTCCATTCTCCTTCTTATCGATACAGAAGTCATCAAGAATGATTACCAACCATCTAATTCTCTTATACTTACTCCATATTTTGCGTGTCATGATTGTGAGACCTGTAATCACATATGGGGCAGTAGTCTGGTTTGCTAAAGCAGT